>JAWDGP010003329.1:0-122500 GCA_033675545.1 Elysia crispata | reverse complement strand
ATAAGAGAAAAATGATGTTTTTTTTAAAATCCAAACTAAATGTTATTCCGAATCAAATAAAAGAAATTCATTAATTATAAAAAAGATATGGGTTTTAACTGCCATTTATCTTCATAAACGGCAGACAATAAGACTAGTGCAAGTCATTTCATTCTATTAAAAAAAATATACGTCAAGAAATGTATTCGTTCTTTTGTCACATTTTCTATTTCATTAATTTTTTGATCATTAAAAAGGATACAATTCAAAGGTTTTAGGTTTAATCAGAAAATGTTTTTGATATAATTATCATTACAAAGTTATCATTTTAAGTCGGGGGATTTAACTAATTTTGTTTTATTTCTTTTTGTAAATTTCAACCGTTTTGATTAGGAAAGCAAGGTATATTACATAGTTAAAGAAGAAAGATAGATACATTTGTAGATAAATAGAGAAATAGAGGGGGTAGAGAGAGAGAGAGAGAGAGAGAGAGAGAGAGAGAGAGAGAGAGAGAGAGAGAGAGAGAGAGAGACAGAGAGACAGAGACAGAGACAGACAAACAGACAGACAGACAGACATACAGAAGTATTATACAGTTACAAAAAAGGGCAAAAAAGATTCAAAAAGAGAACATTTTGCTTTTCAAGTCTCTTAAATTTCGCCAGTTGAGCTCGAGTCTGAAGCAAATTCATTGGGAGGTAGAACGTCTCCATGAGATCTGTACAGGAAGCCAACACAAAGTAGGATGGGGTTTAAAGAATGGATTTAAAAGAACTCTAAATTTGCTGCAGGGTTCTTTAAGATGTTTCACTTCGCCTGTGTTGTCACACCTTTAACAGATCACAAGTACTTGGCAACCTAATAAAAAGAATTTTTAAGAGCAGCATATTTTTTGAGCTCTTTAATAGAAGCATTGCGAAATAGCTTTGGATAGAATTTTATTCCACTTGAACATATGGACATGAAGAAAGCTGAGTGTTTGAATGCCATCTGGCAGCATGTTTCCATAACTGTAATTATAAATATAACACACCCATTGAATTAGCCAAGTGCGAATCATGAATATGCCTTCAAAATAAACTCTAAGGACAAGCAAGAACAGATATTGACTAACCTTTATATTCCTTTCAAATTATTGTTTAAGGAGGTGATTTGGCCCACAGAATAAACAAACTTTCGTATCATTCAAAATTTTACAATTGTAAGCAGGGTGAAGATACTGAAAAATTTCAATGTTGAAGGCCGACCCTCAATGTAGCATTAGCCGCTAAGAGCAGATTTCTAAGTTAAGACGCTCTGGTCATAAAGGCACGAGCAGTGCAAAAATCCGCTGTTTGGCCCTAGTTGTATGTTCCAAATCATTGTTTTATTCACCCACATAATCTACAACTGCTTAAAAAAGCCACAATTTGTTGGGCAGTAATACAGACGGGGCTGAAGTATTGAAGGTATCGATTGTTATTGTGTAAACATGCTGGCCAACGTTACAAATAACTGTTTTTTTTTTCAATCTTCTGTGTCTCCATCAACTTCTTTCCTCCCTCAAAAATCTTTTGCCAGTTTGTCGCCCGCTTCTACACGATCCTTCACTCTTTGTTGCTCTGCGTTTATTTTCTGTCTCTGTCTCTCTCCCTCAGAGAAATACTACCACATCCTTCTCCTTCTCTCTCTCTCTCACGCACACACACACACTTTTCTTAGCCAGTTGTTCTATTTCAATGCTTCTTCCTCAGATCCACCATGATGACACCCATATCATACAGACTACTGACCTGTGGAATGGTTCTACTCTTTTCACTTCTCTCTGCTCAAGCACAAGTAGGCAACGACATGTATGACGTAGATGGTGAGTAGAAAAAAAGAAAAGACTGAGTTATTTTCACCATTTCATCCATTTTTGCTGAACAGGTCAATGCCTCCATAGCAAGACCATAATTCCATTGGTCTGTAACGAATCAATTTATCGAACGATAATAATTGAAAACCACAGTTGAAAGATCTGTGGGTGGGCTTGTCATGAACTATCCTAAAAGGAATTCAATATTTAAAAGAAAAATTTAATATCTCTCCCCTTCTGCGCTTTGATTCTCTTACTCTGTTTGCCTGTTTGCCTTTTTTACTCAAATTATTTTCGTTTTTCCTTCGATCTTAAATCTTTATTTCCTTCAGCCTCTTCCTCTGTCTTGCTGTTGATCTTTTGTTGGTTTTAATTTCTTTGTTTTACAATTTTTGTGAGTTCCCCCGCTCCTCAGCTCACAAGACCGAGCTAGAAGAAGCTCCCCGTCAACTGCTCTTTGTGTGCACTATTTAAGGCACATTAGCACAACTTAATCTTTAAACCTTCGTACTCTTTGAGAACCTCCATTAAAACAAATGTGGGTTCTCTTCTAAGGGATTCCTACCACACCATTTTTTAAAAAGCGATCAATTGTTACGTTACAAATGATTTGGCTATCTGTTACTTTATTTCTATCACTCCTTTTTTTTTAAAGTTCTCGCAGTCTACAAAATGTGCAGTTGCGGCCAGAGTTTCAGATTAAGAAAATATGGAGATGCTAAGTTGAAAATAACCTTGTGTTAAAAAATGAATAAGACACAAATTCGTAACGACCTTCACACTCTCTCCATTCTTCTCACTCTATCTCATCTTCTCTTCTGTCTAAAAAATATCGGAATGCATTCTCTCTCTCTCTCTCTCTCTCTCTCTCTCTCTCTCTCTCTCTCTCTCTCTCTCTCTCTTCTATCTTGCATACTGCCCAACTTATCTCCTTAATTTCTCAGTCAAACAAACTCCTTGCCCTCTTTGACCTTCTTTTTTAATTACCTCACTTCTTTTACATGACAGGTAAATCACAGAATCAGAGCATATCACAACCGTGCAATCTGATAGTCTCCAGATCTCGCACAGCATGCTTATTCTGTCAACCGAAACATTCTGTCTAATCTATTATATAATCTATCTCTTTCTTTAACTCTTTCTTCTCTCTCTCACTCTCTCTGTCTCTGTCTCTCTCTTTCTCTAAATAGAAAAGCAAAAACACCATACTTGGAGGACAGCTTGGTAATTATAAAGGATCCAAAAAGGACGCGTGTGTGTCTGTAAATAATGTGAAACAAGGTTTAAAAAGAGACAGGCACACCACTTTATAACTACGGGACTACTTGTGTTGTTTCTTTTTTTAGTCCCGTAGTTATAAAGTGGTATGCCTGCCTCTTTTTAAACCTTCTCTCTTTCTCTCACTCTCTCCCTCCAATTTTTTTTCTTTCTTTGTGTTCTTTATTATTTCCTTTTTTCCCCTCTTAAGCTCTGCATTTACAAGGTAAACATTTTTAGATAATTCTCTATGTCATTTTCTTGTATTCCCGAATGCTCTCCGTATCCCCTCCCTCTTAATATTCCTTATGTTTGATTGCATATATATCCACACCCTCCTCCTTTCTTTCAATCTTACTCTCTCTGTCCTCCCTCTTTTTTCTTATTCTCTTAATTTTATCTCTAGCTATTTCACCTTTTTCTCTTCTCTTTCATTCTGCCTTTCTAACCGTGACGCCATATCTGTCTCAGCCTACCTGTATGTCGACCCAATTATCTGTTTCTCTCAAAGTTTTCTAATAATAGTGCTACTATTAGAACATCTTTGGTTTCTCTGCCTTTCTGCTCCTCTCCCTGTCTATTTCTTTTCATTTCTATATATATTATACCTCTTTCTCATTCTCACCCCTTCCTGATCTCCCTCTCTCCCTCTCTATCTATCTCTCTCCCTCTCTTTCTTTCCCTCTCTCCCTCTCTATTTCTCTCTCCCTCTCTTTCTCTCTCTCTCTCTCTCTCTCTCTCTCTCTCTCTCTCTCTCTCTCTCTCTCTCTCTCTCTCTCTCTCTAACTTATTGTGATTAGAGCGACGGTCGTGCAGATCTAGGTTTGTTGACGAACTCTCCAGTCAACTTGTTCTTTGATGCGCCTTTTGCAAACGGCCTGTCCTGAGGGAATGGTCTGATGATGAAAACCTGATCCCTCCAGGTCCTCAAGTGACTTCTCTTTGGAAATGTCTTGCCAGCTTCTAATATTTTTCCATCTCTCTGGACAATGTATCACACCAAGCCCTAGTTCCATCCATGATATCTATTTCCGTTCGGTTGAATAAATAAGTTGGTATAATTACTGCTTTCTCTCTCTCTCTCTCTCTCTCTCTCTCTCTCTCTCTCTCTCTCTCTCTCTCTCTCTCTCTCTCTCTGACTGTTTCTCTCTCCCTCTTTTTTTTCATTTTCGTTTCTTCCAATGCGATTGTTACTTGGAGAACTGTTGATTTGTGGAGCTAGAAAGGTATCTTGTTTTATATATATAGTTGAACTATTGTCAAGCCGGTGAAAGAGGGATCGCCTCTTCAAATAACGATATCAGAATCATTGAGAAGTGAAACGCGTCTTATTCCATTCCCTTAAAGGAAGAACCAATAATTCGACAATATCTTCAAGTCATTGAGGCATGTGGGAAAAGTATATTTGGGCATCTGGATACATCAGGACAAAAAACTAATGTATGCCTTTACGTCTCTCTTTCTGATGGTCACAGAACAATGTCTAACTTAAGTCGACCAAAGGTTGGCGTAAATCATCAATATTGAGGCGTGAGTAGTTATCTTACTTCAATAAGTTCACCTGTAGTGGAGCAAAAAGTTGCAGCCTTATTAAGTTTCAGGATTAATAAGGTTAAAGTTTCAAAAGATTTCGGATCCTGACACTTAAAAAAAAATTAATTTATTGCTTTTTTTTTCATTTGTTTGTTTTGTTTTTGGTCTTGTTTTTTTTTCTTTTGCACATTTGGTATCCTCCTATTACTAAATTGATTCTTTTATATACCAGCAAGTTTGCTGTCAAAGCTTCGAACTGTAGTGTGTGAGATGGATGGTTTTTAACAAAATTTTATGGAAACGAATACCACTCTATTCCATTTATGTATAATGCATTTCTAAACTGTAAATTTCTGGAGATCAATTTTTTTTTTTTTTATCAAGTTATAACTACGGCACTCTACTGTTCAACCTATCGAATGATATATTTTTTTGTCGCAGATTGTTCTTATCATTATGATCTGTGTAACCCTAGTGGCCATACTCTCAGTAATACTATAAGATTATTTAAATGTTATTTTCTCACAAGATCATAATACAAAAATCCTAAACAGACCAGAACCAAGCTCTAGTTCTTTAGTGTGAATACCCTCCTCGGAGTTCATCTAAGGTTAATGTGTTTACAGGTAAACCCTTTACCAAAGCCACACAAGAACTTAGCTCGGCACCTATTTATGTCTTGGATCGGATCATGCTGGAGACCAAAACTTAGTCCCTGGGAAAAAAAAACCTGACATGTGAAGGGTTATGGTGATCTATTTCTTGTAACTTTCAAGCATAGTTAGGACAAAAATCGTGCTCAGGAAGCACTTATTGTTCAGCCCACAGACCCGCCAAACAAACAAACAAACAAAAAAAAAAAGAATATGTAAGTGTCCCAATTCCACCGAATTGTTAAATAATAGCACACTTTAGCACTTAATGCCAAGGTTTTTTTTTTATTGTATCGGCGACTCGGCCTGTACCTTGGTCCCGATACCACTACATCTGTTCTGGACTGGTGAGAGGCGTTTAGATCGAGTCATTTGTTGGCTGGATAAAAAAAAACTCATAAAACCGCAAAAGCACGTTTTCAGGAATGTCCTTGTTGGGTTACGAAACTTTTTATTCAATACATAGGTGCGAGGTGAAAGGACGACTTACCAAACGAATTTTTACTATCGTTGATACTATCCAGTATACCTTTATCTGTCCGCTCCATTGCCCTCACCCCACCCCCCGCCCCCTCTGACAATCCCACTAAACATGTGCGCTGAAAAAGATAACGCTATAAAAAATGAATTTATATAAATAATAAAAAAACCCACCTAAATATACATGTGTGTTGATTGTGATAGTTGCAGCTTGAAAATCTACCCCAAACTACAGTCTTATCTACTACCCGTGCTGTGTTTTTTTTTTTCTTTTTCTCTCCTTGTCTACCTAAGGGATTGAATTTTTCAGTCTTTAGGATTACAGGGAGTCATAGTACTTTTCCTTCAGTCCAAGGGAAATTAATATTGCCTTTTATGGCAAGTAAGCAATTAGAGTTTCATGGCGAGAGGAAAAAAATAATGGTGTGTACACAATTTGAGCTTCATCTTTTCTGCGTATAACAATTGCCCCCCAAATCGACACAACATGCCATTGAGATTAACTTGTAAAATAAAATATGGAATTTCTCATGAGTCTAAATTGAACAATATAATAAATCGCTGATTTCTTATTTCGCTTAAGATGATAAAATCCATCTCTATTTTTTTCTTAATGTTTGGAACATTGATTGGTAGCGTCTGTACCTGGAGCACAATCGAAAACGATTGAATCCACTTGGAGGTTATTTTGGCTTTGCAAATTGGAAGCTAATGGTCCGTACCATCGTCGGCCCGTGTATTTATTGAGTTACCACAATTATTCCACTTATCCTATAATCGTCTTTAAAATACTTTAAAATCATTCTTCAGACTACAAGAATCACCCGTGTAACCGACCATGTGAAGACATGGCTCCACCCAGACTCTGCCAATACAAGTGGGTCGCGGAAAGTTACTGGACTCTCCCCAAGGCTTGCCTGAACTGTCCTTTCAATCAATCAGATTGCTTCAGGCCACACTGTATAGCCACAGACGGTGTCCAACGGGGTATCATATCAGTCAATCGCAGGTTACCTGGACCGCCCGTAGAGGTTGGTGATTTTGCAGATAGAACAAACTCAAGACATACCGATGCTTTTGGTCGAATAGAAACAGAGAAAGAAAGTAGAGAGAGAGAGAGAGAGAGAGAGAGAGAGAGAGAGAGAGAGAGAGAGAGAGAGAGAGAGAGAGAGAGAGACAGACAGACAGACAGACAGACACAGAGAGAGACAGACAGAGAGACAGACAGACAGACAGATAGCCAGACACAGAGAGAGTGTGAGAGAGAGACAGATATATATATATATATATATATATATATATATATAGAGAGAGAGAGAGAGAGAGAGAGAGAGAGAGAGAGAGAGAGAGAGAGAGAGAGAGAGAGAGAGAGAGAGAGAGAGAGAGAGAGAGAGAGAGAGAGAGAGAGAGAGAGAGAGAGAGAGAGAGAGAGAGAGAGAGAAATGTTTATGCTGCTACCATTGCTTAAAAAATCAGAGACTAAAAAAGCCTCTTATAGGCCAGGTTCTATTAAGTCTTAATTTAGCTAGAGAATACTACTCGTCAATTTATTTATATGTCTATCTATCTTTCTTTCTTCATTCTTTCTTTCTCTGTTACTATTTTGTTAAAACAAGACAGTCCTAATTCTGATCTTTGCAAAACAAGATTTAGATGCGAAACTGGTTGTCTATTATAATATCTACCTTTATATATTCAGTGGTTTGGAGCAGTTGTTTCTGAGTTTCGTCCCTTGTAACAACCCTTCAGATAACTGTTTTCTTTTCTCACCTTGCCGCTGTATCTTTACAGCTATATCCTAAAGCTGGCATATTTTTTCTATTTTCCCGAGAAGGTGTGTGAAGGTGATACGATAGAAGTAAAGCTTTACAACGAACTGAGTAATGCCGAAGGTACTACAATACATTGGCACGGCCTGCTTCAGAAGGGAACACCTTACATGGACGGGGTGAACCTGATCACACAGTGCCCTATCACCGCACGATCTTCATTCACTTACAAGTAAGAATATTCACAAAGTATCCCATCACCGCACGATTTTCATTCACTTACAAGTAAGAATATTCACAAAGTTCCCCATTACCTGCCGTTCTTCATTACCTTATAGGCAAGTATATATTCACTCATTGCCCCACCACCTCCAGCTCTTTATTCACTTGTTCTTGCTTTTTAAATATTGTAAAGTTTACACCATAGGCAAAGGTTACATGTAATAACAATCGGTTTAAATAACTTTATGATCTAAGACTGACACGTAGGGAAATACAAAATAATATTCCTCAAGTTTTTACCAAGAGTAAACTTTTTTTTAACATTTTGATAAAGACACTTAGCAATGAAGTGAAATCTGCAATTATTTAGAAATAATCGTCTAGCAGCAATATGAATGTAGGTCTGAGCTCGGAAACTTCGAAATTTGTCATTTTTCCAGATCTGACAAAATGTGTTACTGAGATATAAGAGTTTGTGCTAAGGATAGTAAAATTTCGCGATTCATCAATTCTTTAAAGTAAAGCAGTAATGAAGCAGATCAGATAAATTTTCTTACAAAATTTGGAATGCTAGGTTAGACTTGATAGAGATTACATAAAATTTAACATCCTTGAGAGAAACCACACCTTTCGAGTGCCTCGGCTACATGATATCCTCGTCCATGAAACTAATCCCGGTAAAATATTGCTGCTCTAAGCATGTGAGGTAAGTCATTTAAATATCAGCTGAGCTCCTTCGAAGAGGGAATGCGGTTTCACAAAGAATTGTTTCCCTTTGTTGGAAGCCGTGACTTTTGTCCAACAATCAAAACCATTTTGAAGATCTAAGTAAAACTAAATTAATAGTTATGTCGTAAACGTTTCAAATTTCGCACCGTTGTGCGTTCTTACAGACGTTATCACTTGATACTTTAACAACTTCTTAAAGTAGAGCTCTTTATATCCAACTAGGTAGCATAACTCTGTGAAATTGTATTCCCTTCTCGTCATAACCCTAGAATGAGCAGTGTCTTAAACTGGATTCGATATTAAACCATTATCAATTTCCAGAAGGAGACTGATGTACGATTGGATTACTCGTTTAAGATGATAGGATCATAATAAACTAAAGTCAGCCAAGCGTTAAAGTGTTTACACCCTATATGTTAAACTTAAGAAGCGATATACAACGAGCTTAAATGCTGGTTTCAGAATTTATTTTTTTGTTTTGCTTTGTTTTTTGTTATTTTTTTGTTTTTTGTTAGTTGGTATGTGGTTTTTTTTACTCTATTTTTAAAGATTTAAAAAAATATCTTTGTTTTAAAGATAATATGAAGTTAATAGAAAACAAATGAGAGAGAGAGAGAGAGAGAGAGAGAGAGAGAGAGAGAGAGAGAGAGAGAGAGAGAGAGAGAGAAAGAGAGAGAAAGAGAGAGAGAGAGAGAGAGAGAGAGAGAGAGAAAGAGAGAGAGAGAGAGAGAGAGAGAGAGAGAGAGAGAGAGAGAGAGAGACAGAGAGACAGAGAGACAGAGAGAGAGAGAGAGAAGAGAGAGAAAGAAAGGCTTATAAATGTAATGATAAAAATTAGAGGACATTGGGAAAGAAGGGAAGACTGAGGGTAAAACGGACAGGAAGTGGTGATCAGCGATTGAGGTAGAAAGACTGGGATGCAGTAAACACAAACATAGACGTGACTGTAAAGTCTGAGGATAGCCGAATATACTCAATAAATTTCAAGCTTACTCCACAAACGATTATTTCGAAAGTGGCTAAAAATACAATAGTTTTTTTTTTAGATTTGATCAGTAACATTATGTTGTTTCTCATCTTTTGAGTAATTAGTGTAAGTGCTATCTGCCGTTTTGTCCCGTGGGTAGAGCGTTGACCTAAGGATGAGAATATTCTGCTATATAACTCTTGGCGTGAAGTGGAATTGAACTCTGTTTAAGTATCGACGGGAAGGCATTACAAGCTCTGTAATTAATATGGACCTAAGCGGTCTTGTTACAGCCTAAACAATCCCACATGAAATCTTAAAAATAAAGAAAACAAAACTTGCTTAAAATATGCTATAAATATCTTGAAATCTAAACTTTTAGCGGTGCTGAGACACACAGAGTGGACTTATGAAAGTATAATGTGTAAATAAAACGCCAGTCTTCAATTCAGCTGCTTTTAAGAATAAAGACTCTCATTTCAAGTAACAGGTCTTCAAAAGAGCCTTTATATGGCGAGAGAATAAGACATCTTTTTCAGTTATGTTTTAAGGTGTCGAAAAATTCCCCCTATTAGATTCAAAGTTCAAGATCCGGGCACTCACTACTGGCACGGCCATGCTGGGATGCAGAGAGCAGACGGTATGTTTGGCGCCATTGTTGTCCGCCAATCACCCAGCCGCGAGCCACATTATGCTCTATACGACCATGACCTTTCCGAACACGTCATCATTGTCAACGATTGGCTTACGAGGATGACCTTGCCAGCATTTTTGGACCATCACCATGACGACGGGGATAACAAACCAGCACTGATGCTCATCAATGGTAAGTCTTAAAAGAATAATAATAGTTACATAAATATTTTGAAACTTTATTTACAAATTCTAAAACTGTACGGGCACGAGTCGTTCTTTATCATCTGTCACATAAATATGCATCCAATGGACATCTTTTTTTAAGTTCTTCATTGAAACTTGAAGAAAAGACGTAAATAAATGATGAGTTCATATGCAATTTTCAGAACTTCACATAATGTTCAAAAACTTCTTAGATTAAAAAAAAAAACTTGTTACGTGCATTTTATCCAAGAGGTAGAGTTATAACATTTATCCACTAATTTTATACTTTCATATTTATCTCTTTTTCTTTAAATATACCTATGGTGGAGTCAAAGGTAAGGGATTACCATAGATACACCGTTCCTAGTGTATGTTGTATATCTTTGTAATTGTTTCGTTTCTCTAATCCATTTTCATATATTTAGTAGATTTTGTGTGTGTGTGTGTGTGTGTGTGTGTGTGTTTTTTTTTTTGGGGGGGGGGGGGAAGATCGTGCCTGACAAATAGATTAAAAAAAAGTTAATTTTCAATCCAGACTATAAAGATGATTATTAAATATGCATCTGTCTAAATCGAAATAATCTTTCTTCGAGTTTAAGCATTTGGTTATCCACAGATAAGTTAAAAAAACAATTTCAAATCCAAAGAACTTAAAATTTTTTGTTAAAAATCGATATGTCTAAATTTATATCATCATCCTTCGAGTTTAAGCATATGGTTATCGCCCCTCCTCCCTACACTACCCCGACTAAAAATGTGTTTCCTCTTGACACCTGACAATTTTCCAGGTATGGGAGCACATAGAGAATTCCAGGACGGTAACTCGACTACATACACACCGAGAGCAAAGTTCACAGTTCAAGGTGGAAAAAGATACCGCTTCCGGGTTATCAGTGGCGCCATTTTGAACTGCCCAATTCAGGTAAAATCAGACATTTCGCCCATCAGTCTTCAATGATCGTTATACATTTCATACACAAATTCACTATCTTGGAACCAGATTTCGAGTACCTCTTTAATTTTAAGTTAAGGCTCCAACTCGAAATAATTGTTTTCAGTCTTGAATGCCTTGATGATTTTTCTTTTAATTTCTCTTTTGTTACTCTTCTCCAACACAAAGCAAAAAATATACGCCTTTTATTTCCTTTACCATTTCCGTAAAAATAAGGTTACCGGTTACTTATAAACGCGTTTCGACGTTAGACAGGTTGTGACGAATGTGTATGTAGCATAATAATTATGTTTATCGACTATTCTTTATGATATTTGTCCCAATCATCGTTTTGCTTTTTTCCTACATGATATTTTAAAATAACATGTTGTCTCACGGTACTAGAACAACTCAAACGTAGGTGTGTTTTTTGTTTCAAATCACATACGGCTTGCTTTCTTGATATGGAGATTTTTTAAAAGTTTGTATTTTCCAAATCTGGCTAGCAGGGATAGTTCTTTCGCGACCAGGAATGGAGATTTCTGAATCTTTGCAATCCTTACCCAAGAATTTGAAATCCTTTTTTTATTGTAATTATATCATCTCCCAGTTCTCAGTGGATCACCACACAATGATGGTAATAGCTTCAGATGGTAGTCCTTTTGAGCCATTCGTAGCTGACAGTTTTAACATCTTTGCGGGAGAGAGATATGACTTTGTTCTTGTTGCTGATAAGACAGCAAATCTGAGGTGAGCTTAGTCTAAAGTTTTGGTAGGAAAAAAGTAGGTTTTTAAGAGTTTCAGTAATCGCATATCGAATCTTCTGAACCGATTCATTAACTCGGAAGCTTAGTTTAAGGTTTTGGTAGAAAAAAAGTATGGTTTTAAGAATTTCAGTAATCGGGATATCGAATTCAATCAACTCGATTTGTGTCGTCCAAACGGCTCCCAGAAACTACTGGATTCGAGTTCGCGGTATGGCAGACTGTGCAGTGAAGAAAGCCCACCAGGTGGCCGTGCTCCATTATGCTGGAGCCCCAGATGTTGACCCCTCTGAACCGACAGATTGGGACTCCTCTATCCGGGGAGGCATTGTGAGTATGACTCTTAGTGGTGCAAAGAGCTTGGTCCTTTTTTATTGTAACTATCTTGTCTTCCAGTCCTCAGTGCCTGCCTTGGTTGCAAGAGTAAATTATTATTTGAAAAATCCAATTTTTTATATATTTCCTAAAATGCAGAACACAAATAATTGCTATGATAGAGCAGTCAGGTTTAGTGGAGATTAAATCTACTTTCCAATGATAAGACTTGCCTTTGCCACCAAGAGCACAAAAATTGTGCAGGGCCTGCTGAACACAGTAATAACAATTATGAAATCATGCAGAGGCAAGACATAAAGACGCATGTGCTGATGCTCTGGGTCTTCAATCTTCAGCTTGGCTTCTATCCACAGTTCAAGCTGTGTTGGAGCTGACGGACCCTAGATCAGTGAGATGACTTACCGAATTTGTTTAATCAGTCCCCAAAGTGCGTAACTAGTGGTTGACCTTGCGCGGTGGAGCCATGGAATCGCAATCTTATCGCTTGAGGGCACCCAGCTTTCCAATAATGAAATAAAATTTTAATCTGTACATATTTGCACAAGAAAAGATTCATTTACCAGCATCCATTCATTACACACAAGCAGGGGTTATAATTTATATGATTTTCCTTTCATTTAAAATTTATGGTATGTGTTTTTTGGGCTAAAAAGTCACGGCTCAAGGCCATTTTGTTATCAAAGGCTAAATGTAGAGTTTATGTTGCGTAGATCTCATGAAATAGATATAATGTGACCACGCACGATATTGCTCCGTGACGAAAAGCCAACTACATGTACTGGCCAAACAGTTAAAAAAAGTTAACAAGGCTCAGTGGTTTTATGACTGTGATTACTATGTTCAGTAGGCTCTTGAAGGCAAGGCCAAAATCAGGATAATGTCGTGCCACTTGGAACTAGACTTTATCTCCACTAAACCTGGCTACTCTATACCTATCATAGCAATTTGCGTGATGCATTATTACAAAATATATAAAAATTTGGATTTAAAAAAAGATATTTATTGTTGCAACGAAGGTAGACATGTAAGGTATCCGTTTCAAACAAGTCCGTACAAACGGTAATATGATAAAGTTAAAGCTTAGAAGTAAAAACAAAGTATTTTTTTCGTGCACCGATTTTGATCATATCAAAAACAATATAGTTGGTCAAATAAAGTGGAAAAAGTTTGCGGGTGCATGATGAACTTGGTCCCATGTTCTCTTCCTATCTGACCTACCCTTTCCAAGAGATATCCGATTATCTAGGTGAGAAAGTCTGCACAATTTTTATAAAAAAAATAAACCACGATACATGTACTCAAGGTCTGATAGTGAGGATGAAACCAATTACAGAGAAACTAGACATTGGTTTGCCAAGTGGTGTGAAGATCATTTTCTACTCCTAAATGTGAAGAAAACAAAAGAAATGATTATTGATTTCAGAAGAAATAAAAATCTTCTTACACCTGCTCTAATTAACAACGAAGAAGTTGAGTGTGTAGAAAGTTACAAATACCTTGGAGTCACCTTCGACAATGTTTTAAATTGGAACCCCCATATTATGACACTTTTGAAGAAGCTAAACACTCGATTATACTTTTTACGAACACTTAATTCTTTTCATGTTGACAAAACGCTTCTATGTACCTTCTACAAAGCAATAATTGAGAGTGTTATTTGCTTTGCTCTGACATGTTGGGGTGGTAATTCAAACAAATTTCTGAGTAACAAAATCGATGTCATTATTCATAAATGTAACAGACTGTGTCAAGTCAATGATCTTTTCACCTCCTTTAATGTTTTGTATTTATGCAAATGTCAGAGTAAAATCATCTCTATTCTAAAAGATAATACGCACCATCTCAGCAGCCTAGTCGGTTTCTCTGAATGCTCTGGTAAACCCCTGGTTATAAAATGTAGACTTGAGCGGTACCGAAATTCTTTTTTACCTAGAGCAATTAAACTTCTATAACAAATTGTTTAATTTTAGGTTACCTTAGATTTATTTTTCCATCATACATGTCATTATCACCCAATATAAGATTTTGTTCTGTTTATGTACTCTAATTCCGTGCTGCATGTAAAACCACCACAATGTGCCTATGAAGGACAATAAAAGTATATCTTATCTTATCTTATCTTAAAGGAGAACAAATCGTGACGTCACTAAGCTTCACTTGTACAACATTTCGCTAATGGTACCAGCCGATTTATTTATCCTTCTTCGATGCTCTCTAAAAAACGGTTCTTATCGTATTTAAAAGCTTTGACGACTTATATCGATCTTTATTCTTGCTAAGCGTTATGTGCCATAGCATTAAATCAACTACTCGATATAACACCTGCAGCGCTTCAAAGATGATTAAGCTTGAAGATCAAGAGAGTTCCCTTAACTTCTTACTCTGCAGTTTACAATGAAGTTTATGTATCACATTCTTTCTCTCTATACGAACGTGATTCGGCTATTAGCCGTTTTTATCAACTAAGAACCAGAGCAAAGTTTCCTCGCTCTACTTTTTGGTTGAGCAATCTTACCATTTTTCCCACTCCAACAACCCTGAAAGGATCTCACATAACCACCTGGATTGGTTGACTTTCTGCTTCGTTATCCTTCACTGACATTCCACGGTTAAAGTCGAAACTTCCTTTTACTCTGGCTTTCACCACTAATATTTTTTTCTATTACCACCTTTTTTATGCTTTAATAGAATCTTCTCTTCTTTTTTCACTATCAGTTGTTGCATAAAAAAATCAACCACAAACCTAGATATAACTAGGGACCGACAAATAAGACAAAAGACTATAACCCACACCTCTATATGGTACCCATTGCCTCTCCGATACAAAACCAGGCACCTGCCACTGAGCCATCAACATGTACAAAAATAGATGATTCAGAAATTGTGATTTGCATGCTGATTATTTTCAAGGGGTTTTAGCCGGTGGTCTTCATGCAACTTCGTGTTATCATCTTTTAAGAATCTTGAGCCAAACAGGTTTCATAACCCGCCGCCTTCTCTCTCTCTCTCTCTCTCTCTCTCTCTCTCTCTCTCTCTCTCTCTCTCTCTCTCTCTCTCTTTCTCTTTCTCTCCCCCTCTCTCTCTTCTCTCTCTCTCTTTCTCTTTCTCTCTCTCTCTTTCTCTCTTTCTCTCTCTCTCTTTCTTTTTCTCTCTCTCTCTTCTCTCTCTTTCTTTTTCTCTCTCTCTCTTCTCTCTCTTTCTCTCTCTCTCTTTCTCTTTCTCTCTCTCTTTCTCTCTCTCTCTCTCTCTCTCTCTCTCTCTCTCTCTCTTCTCTCTATCTCTCTGTTCAACAATCTTCAATTTTATGATATTCGCTCCCATCAACTGAACTGATTAACGTGTTTTTTTCTAAAAAAAAAAATAATTAGATTTATTGTTCCATTGATATTCGTTCATTAGACTGGCCCATCTTCACAACATTTTAGTATTTCCTTATAATGACAGATTTTTTTTTTACTTTCAAGCCAAATCTCTGGACCAACTTCCCAGTTTCGTAACGAAATTTAACTTTGGCCCATCTCCATCATGATTCACCTTACAAAGTATTCACAAAGTCTTGGTTTTGTCCAGATTACCAATTTTTCGCAATTTTATTTATTTTACTAAGTATGAATTTTTAGCCTCTTCTTATTGTTTTCAGATTTTTTACACTTGGAGTTTGTGACCGAGAAGTCTGAGTACAGAAAACATTTTTTTTTAATTCTATTTACAAATAAAAATTAACCACTTTATTTGCTCAAGTCAGAAGGAGAGTCGAAAAATAAAATAAAGATATGTATACCTATTTTGGGAGTGTCCTATGTAATAACATTAATTTAATGAGTAGTATGTAAAAAAGTACTAACGAGTGTCGGATGTTCGATGGGTATCAGATGTGTATATTACTTGTTGGTGTGTCAAATAAAATCATAGTTATCACATGTTTAAGTACCAACTGGACATACAGAGTATTAGTAAAATAATGTTTATTCTCGACAGAGCCAATAAGTATTGAAAGGTTCAATTTGAGTTATTAAGAATATAAACTACCCCTTAAGTTATCCAGTTAGCGATGTGTTCACAGGTTACTTTCTCTTTCTCACACAGCTTCTGAATCCATGGAACACCCCGGCCTCGAACTCGCAAGTCCAGATCACAAGCATGCGATCGGAAATCCCTGATGAAAATGACGGCGTTCTGACGTCAGTTCCGGATAAGCAATTCTATTTCGGCATGGACTTCAATAAAGTGGACAGCTTCAAGTTCAACAATCCCAACTACTACCCACTTTCTTTCGTCGAGAGGAAAAAGCATTTGTACTCCCCCCAGTTGAACAGGATAACGTCGCAGAGGCCCCCCAGCCCGCCCCTCTCACAGTATGACGATGTGCCAGCGGTACGTGGCATCGGTTTTCCGAAATAGAAAGCACGATTCATGTTATGTCCCTTTGATGGTCCAAGAATCAAAAGCATTTTGATGATCGAAGTAGAAAAAAATCAATAATTTTTCGTTGTAAATATTCTCTCATGTAGTAATCCTTTTATGTTTTTACTTTGCTTTTCATTTCAAATTCCACACTAATGTGCATTCTTTCAGATGCTATCTCTTGATACGTTAACAACGGCTTAAAGAAGAGCTTATGATTTCGAACTGGGTAGCATAACTCTTTATGAAATCACATTCCCTATAGGGTTAGTGGCGGGGGCAGGGAGATAACCTAGGCTTCAGAGAGGTGGGTGGGAGATCTCACCTGGGGAGCGGGGACATAACCTAGGCTTCAGAGAGGTGGGTGGGCGATCTCACCTGGGGAGCGAGGAGATCAGCTAAGCTTCAGAGAGGTGGGTGGGAGATCTCAGCTGGCGAGCGGGGAGATAACCTAGGCTTCAGAGAGGTGGGTGGGAGATCTCACCTGGGGAGCGGGGAGATAACCTAGGCTTCAGAGAGGTGGGTGGGAGATCTCACCTGGGGAGCGGGGAGATCAGCTAAGCTTCAGAGAGGTGGGTGGGAGATCTCACCTGGGGAGCGGGGAGACAACCTAGGCTTCAGAGAGGTGGGTGGGAGATCTCACCTGGGGAGCGGGGAGATCAGCTAAGCTTCAGAGAGGTGGGTGGGAGATCTCACCTGGGGAGCGGGGAGATAACCTAGGCTTCAGAGAGGTGGGTGGGAGATCTCACCTGGGGAGCGGGGAGATAACCTAGGCTTCAGAGAGGTGGGTGGGAGATCTCACCTGGGGAGCGGGGAGATAACCTAGGCTTCAGAGAGGTGGGTGGGAGATCTCACCTGGGGAGCGGGGAGATAACCTAGGCTTCAGAGAGGTGGGTGGGAGATCTCACCTGGGGGGCGGGGAGATAACTTAGGCTTCAGAGAGGTGCGTGGTACATCTCGCTCCGGGCAGAGGTCAAACAGAATTTTATACCCTAACCTCGGACGATATTACTAAAAGCAGACACACTGAAATCCATGTCAAACATTAAGTTAATGATAGTCAACAAGCTATCTTTGAATTAAAACAACATCTGATCTTTATCCCCCCCTCCCCTGTTTAACGTGCAGGTGGGAAATTAGCAGTTTGTTTTTTTCGCTTTTCTTTGAATTCCAAGATGGAGATGGATAAAGTTGTGTCATTAAATTTGTTGCTTTTTTTCATTATTTTAATTTATTCGGCAAATTGGGGTGCAGATTCAAATCGAATGGCTTTTTGTATTATTTTTAAGGATGTGGAACACTGTTTTTTATTTAAAAGATTTATTGTACCATTCCTAAATAACGTTTCGATTAGAAGAGTTAAACATAGTGAAATGATTAAGTATATATTTTTGCGGAGCTTTGAATGTACTACTGTAAAACCCCCCAAAAAAAGAACCCAATGAACATCTGTCCATACTAATACATCGCATTTAAGCTGATGATGCAACATTAATCCAAGTAGATCTTCTAGAGTATATTTTGATATTCAAGTATAATTACATTCAAAGCTGAAATCACTGGTATAAAATTATAAAATGGCTTTGAGATCATCCCTTTTCATAGACAAGGCTCGTAGAGAATTTCAATCCAGAACCCAAAAATCAATCAACAATTTCTCCTCCCTCTTGATCTCTATTCCTCAGAGTGAGTACTGTAACGAGTTTACTGTACAGAAGAACTGTAAGGATGAGTGGTGCAGCTGTACTCACAAAATCGACGCCTCTCTTGGGGATCTCGTGGAGATCATCGTTGTTGACGAAGGCGTCACCTTCAACGCCAACCACCCGATGCACATACACGGCTACAAGTTCAGAGCTGTAGCCATGGCAAAAGTATGGAGCTTTGCTGGTTCAATCTCCTTTCTTTTTTCTTGTTATCAATTAAAACTGTTTCAGCCTTCAAAATTACAATCTTGATGCAGTTCTACGAACAAATTTTAGAAAAAGAAAAGAACTCTTAAGCACAACTAGTCTAATTTAAGTTTAATAGTCCGTCGTGTGCATGTGTGAGAGAAAGAAATAACATAAATCTAAAAAGACAGCCACTAAACTTGAACTCAGTCCCTGGGTCTATCAGCTGCCAATAGTCCTTTCAAGATGTAATTAAAACCTTCCGATCAAAGCATTGCATTGCGGATGGTAATGTAGCTAACTCCCTTCTCAGACATGAATCTTCAGGTCTTTGACATGTGATTTTTAAGTTGCACTGGAACACCTTTTCGCTAAGAATCAAGTGACGAGTGCCAGCAATCATCTCCGAAAAAGACAGGCGTCAAAGCTCCCTGTTTCCTCAGTACCCCTGAGGAATAACTGCAGAATTAGTAGGTCCTGCCATTCCATCTTCTGAGAACAGACGAGCATATAACACGATTGTAAAAATAGTTTATTCAAGAGTGTTATATATTACATTGTTAAGTCAAAGCTATTTGCAGCTAGAACACCTTTTTTATGAAATATTATAATCAGACCTTACCAACAGCAATATGTGTTCCTAGCGATTTGTGGAAAAAAGCGCATCTTTATAATTATTATGTGCTGCTCTCCACAGATAGAAAGCAACATGAATGCCTGCTTCTGACGTTATGGAATTATGAGGAATAGTGTTGCACGCTAGCTACAAACTGCCTTGTGCAAATATTAATATACCTTTATGGACTTCATATTACCGTTATATGAGGAAAGAGTAACGGAGCACCATGACATAAGCAGAATAAAGGAAAAGCATTTTTTTAATAACCATTTCACATCTTCATACCATAAATTAATGTTTTCTTTCATCAGTTAAACACATCAACAAGCGTAAGAGAGGTTAAGGAACTTGACGCAAAAGGCCTGATTGTGCGGTCCAGATCAAGGGCTCCACACAAAGACACGATTACTGTCCCTGATGGTGGATATGTGGTCCTGCGCTTTAGGGCAGATAACCCTGGTAAAACTTAAACGATGATAAAGACATTTGTTATTTCCCTTTTTAAATACCATGACGCCAACAAATTCAACATAATTAATATTAAACCTGTCTTCATTTCTCCCATGCCTTATTTCTTTTTTTTTTTAATTACTTTTCTCTTTCATTTTCTCATCAAATCTCTATCACTAGTGTTTATCTTTATTTTTAAACGTTTATTTTAATGAGCAATCTTGTGACCTTTCTTTTTTTTACAAGAAAAGTATTTGCCTTATGAAATTATTCTTAAATCTGATATTGTCAAAATACTCTTTGGTTAACCCAGTCAGTTGTCGGCTAGGAAATGTATTTAACGAGACGGGTCTCATTAATATAATGGACTGAAGATTTTTCTTGTAAGCTTAGTCTATTATAGCATTTTAACGGATCCTGTCAGGGTTCTAATTCTTCTAGATCTTCTTTTTAGGCTTTCCTAGTAGCGTGTATAAATCAAAACTTTTAACTCTGATTCTACTTTGAATTTTTAGCCTCTTTTCACCTAACATGACAAAAGTTTTGACATAAGGCAGAGATTATCTAGGCTCTATAATTAAAATGCGCTTAGTTGTCTCAGTCTTCTGCCGCTCGACACCAATGACCCATGATCCAACTTATTGTCTTTATTTGCGATGCCTTTCTCCAGGCATGTGGCTGTTCCATTGCCACATCGAGTACCACGTCGATATTGGCATGGGCTTCATCATACAAGTTGGAGACAAATCGGAATTTCCCAAACCGCCGAAGAACTTCCCAAGATGCGGCTCTTGGAACGATGCCGAAGATCCGGATGATGAAGAGGATGGCGGTGATGATGCTGGAAAACAACCGGTCTTAGTGCAGTGCGTGAACCCTCCGAACAGTGCAGTGTCACCGACAGCTGTGGTGACTGGGGTACTGGTTGCTGCGATGCTTGGTCTCAATATCTTGACCAGCCCCACTTCTTCTTTCCTTTAGTCTTAGCCAGCAATGAAAAGACTGATATTTGAAATATTGTTTGAAAATCTTGTTTACTTGACAGAATTTTTTTTCGTTTAGATTTATGGTATTTGATTATACTTCGAAAAAATGTTTCATTAGATTTTTGTAAGACTTTCTAGCCTGTAAGCATTTACGTGCAGGTGTGTGGGTATAATTTAATTTAGAAAACGAACTCGAAATGCTGACAGTTTGGTAAAATTGCGTATACCTTTATTGGCAAGATTTTTACCCGTATCTAAACAACCAAGATTTAATTATGATAAATGTGACAGTGAGACGGGGTGTATATAATTATGCTTTGTTTTGGCACGGAGAGCAAGGCTTTGTCACGTACTTGGTATTTTGATAATATTAAGCACCATGAGGGAAGTAAGAAACAAATAAGCTTGGATGCTCAAGAAAGCTTCTTAGACTTTAAGCTCGCTCTCAGGCCCCTAGAAAATTTCGGAAGTAGTACACAAAGACACGTATCGTACTGAATCAATAATCTCTATAAAAGTTTTGAGAGAAAATAAGTTTAAAATACGTCTTTTAAAAATTTTAACATAAAGATAGGAAATCTATTTTCGTAAGACAACGGGAACCAAGTTTATGTCTGTGTGTTTAACTTTTAATGAGACAAAAGGACGTGACTGTTCTGTTATATGAAAATTTTTCTTGCCGTGGTAAGCTTTAACTACCTCTGTGTATTGACCTAATTATAGAAAATCATACCTTAGACAGATACTCTTTTTTTATTCTTAGCTTCATCTTGTACCTACATTTTGCAACTATCCCAAATTTTTGCATGAAAATAAACTACTAAAGCTTTTTTTAGGTGATATGTTTTTTTTTTCTTCACCCCCCCCCCCCCTCGTTTTATTATTTTCTTTAAGCATCGTAATTCCTGAATATAACACATAGACATGCCTCTCGCAGAAGTTTTTATACTCTTGTGTATGATTGTCTTGTAACGTTATTTGTTATCTTTGCCATCAATTTCTTTAACCCTTGTTCCTTTTGTTGTATACACTGTTGTTGATGGTGGTGTTGCTGTTGTTAATGTCACTGCTGCTTTCTGACCTCCATTAAAATAATCAACATTTGAACATATTAGAAACCGACATATGCTCATTAATAACGGTTACATTCACCACCACCGATGGTGGTCCAAACATGGGAGTTTTCTCAGCCACAAAAATGCGATTTCGGACGTGAAAGGGTCTGTATAGAATTTGATCTCCTTCATTGGCCTGGTCAATCAAAATGACTAGCTTCAAAAAAGGTTTATCTTATTAAAAGTTATAAAAATAAAGAAATAAATATAGCTTTGAGGTTGATTTTTCTATGCTAAATATTATGAGGTTTGTTCAAAATTTTTTTTTACAGCAAAACCCATTTAAAGCGAGTTAAAAAAAATCTTTTGTCGCTTACATGTAAATTGAAGCAATTGAATTCAATACAATGTATATGACTCTTGCCCTCTAAAACACTACTAGCCACATCCAATATAATGTGTCAATTTACAAGCAGGATACAACAGGTCTGTTGGACATGAGCCCAAGGACCATTTTATTTAGCTTGTTTAAGTACTTAACATCCATAAAGAGTTATCAACCCTGCATATCATTCAAGACGTCACGGAATACTTTTGCTATAGAAGCGTCTGTCTGTGGCTTGGGCTCAAGAGCTGCTGATAAAGGTTTCAGCTTTATGTATTCTTTCACTTGAGGGGTGGGGGAGGAATGAAAGTGTAACATTCTTCCAGACTGCATATTACGTCTTCCTGGTATAGATTTGAAGAATTAGGAACTTCTTGTTACATTTTCAAGACTATCAGAATAAACCTCCGCAGACAAAGTATAACTTGTCCATTTATATAGAGCCTAGTTTTCTATGGGGATGCGTTGAGAACTTAGCGAAATATCTCTCCTTGTCTTCACGCTATCATGATTCGATGCGCAACAAACCAATGCCGCTTTTCCTTATTTTCTGCATTTTTGCAATACAGCCACTCTAGAAAAGTAGTTGTGGGTTTTATAGTGAATGATCGTGAACTTTCTTGTCTTATCCAGTTTCCTTCCTAATGTTTAATGTGGGGTTGATAGAACTTAATTTGATTAGGATTTTAATGATAATCATACGACAGCTAAACATTATCGCATTTTCATGAAGCAGCTTTCCTTATTCGGGCGATTATGTTCACAAATCCAAAATAAAAAAAAAAATCACATGATATAATATTTTCCAAATTAACTTCATGACATCTTTTTTTCGACAATTTACCAGCGATAATAAATTCTTGAAGAATTTTGACGAATAAACTTTATTCTATAGAGAAGTAGGCCGACAAATCGCCTCTTGGAGTGTGCGTAGACACGACCACCAAATCCATTTAAACTAAGCTTATATTATGTGTGTTTTTAGAGGCGTGAAATCAACGCTTAAGGTTTCTTTTCCTGCATTGAAACTGTGAAGGCTCCTGACAAGTGACATGCGTCACTCTCTGGAGGAATATCCTACTCAGATAATAATTATATTGTTCAGACATGACGTTCAAGAGTCTACAAGTCTGAGCTATCTGGCTGAAGCTAAGTTGCAGCCTTTCGAGTTGCATCCTGCTTACTGGTTTTGATTTCAGGTGCGTGTAAACTACAAATGGGTCGCTTCTAAAGGTATTAGCTTGTTTTTATTTCTGGATATTTTAGTTGATTCTCTTTAACGTGCTCCGTTATTATGTGTATGCCTGTTACATTTTTATTCAAACGTAAACGCTTATATAGCAAAGATTGTTCGTGACGTTGATATGTTAGGATACATCTTATTGAGAAAAAAAACAAACCCTCAAAATATTGCGAGTTATTTTACTACACCGTCTGATTCGTTGATCGAGACACATACTCCAGAATAGCATTCGATCGCCAAAGATTTGCTTCTATAATTGTACTGTTTTAACTACCTCGTTATGTTTTTAGTGAGCCCATACATAAGTTTTTACCATAATCATAATGAGCGAAATTGGCCAACATGTATGTTTGAAATACTAAAGCTTATGTAACGAAAACAATCCTGTGGTAGCATCCATAGTATCCTAGGCGCATTAACTACGATCTTATCACTGCCGCAAGCCGGTATAAATACACAAGAATTATTCTAATGGAAAGAAAGAGAAAAGGCCAACAGATAGACTTGAAGTAAAGTGGGTGATAAGATTGTAAAACACGTGATCGAGATTTGATTCTTGCAGCTCGCTTATAGGGGTGAATCAGTTCCCCATGTAATAGTTTGCAGAGCATGTAAATGTAGATACTGTAATGTTGGAAAATATTCCTTCCCCACAACCCCAACGCCACAAGAATGAAATGAGGAAGAAATACTTTGCAGAAAATAAATGGCTCTTTAGTTTTGTATTGATCTATATTTTCATGCCGCCTAGGAGTTAAAATATGCTTATTGCAACTATGCACCTTCTACAAATAATTTTCTTATAATATATATATATATATATATATATATATATATATATATATGTTTTGTTTTTCCCGAATAATACAATAAAATGTACTTGAGGTTGGTTAATCCCTAAAAAGCATGGTCCATCAAACACATTGCGATTAGATGAAACAAAATAATTTAGTATTTAATTGGACAGCAGATAAAATTGCCGCCAATCAAAAACATTGAAAAGCAATCGCACAGTTGCAGCTTATGCCTTATTTTAAGTTTTTCTGTCATGGGTTTAATTGAGTTATTGAATTTTATTGGGTTTCGAAATAGGCACTTCTCATCTTGTTTAGTTAGTTTATAGAAATGAACATCGTTAAAAAAAATAAATTCAAAAAGCTTTAACCTTGGTTAAGCTGTTTGAGCCTGAAGGATTGATAGTTCCTGGTAAACACTGTTATCTAACAAACCCGGTGTTGGGTCATCTTCGGACAGCTGATAGTGCAGTTTTATGCAAACTGCTGGTCATTTGGTACTATGCTAAAATTCTAAACTGCACATTCGTGAATGTGTTGGATTGCACAGTACATTAACCAACTTTTTTCTTGGTCCTATCGGCATCTCGTCTTTAGGCATGGTTGATCGACCGGATTCCTCTGGAGTATTTCGGTGAAGATCAATAGAGTGGCGGTATGTCAAAACCTGTCTCCGTATAATCGATAGTCAAACAAATTTTATGGCTATTAGGATTTCCTGGCAAGATCATCTACAACGTCAGCCATAATATTTAGATTTGTACACTTATCTTAGCTGTGTCAAGTTGTCGATGTGGTATAAGTAACATATTCTTTAACGATTCTTTTTTTTTAATATGAACGATGTATGGCATAGAGATTCTAATATATTTTGAGATTTGTGAATTTTCATGGCGGTCTCTCTAAGTTTAAGGTTGAGATATGTAAGAGGGCATGCTATAAATCCAATACTTTTTATCTTCTAACTGAAGATATTCTTAGAGATCGTGTACTTTTGAAAAATTTTTGAAAAGGTAGACATGAGGCAGTATCTCGTCTAAAAAACCAGTTCATCTGTCACTTAGTTTAAACCTAACAAATGTACCATAATAAACTTGAAAATAAACAATACTAATCATAATTAAAATCAATAGACTGAAGTTGGTGTTATTGGTAAATTGAATTTTGTCATGTTCTAAGTCAGTTTAGGTGCTTCCATGATGAAAGTACAAAACAAAACAAAACAAAACACAAAAAAAAACAAAAAAAAAAAAAAAAACCAACAACATACAAACATAAACCTGAGAAGTGTTTCTGGACTGACGGACTTTTCCCACGATCTCGAAATGTCATTTTTATCAGAGCTAAACTTTTAGACAAAGGCTGAACCTTTAGAGTTCTAAAGTCAAACGGCTTGTTTGAATCTAAATGAAAAAAATTATTATCAATATGAATATGCCAAGGAAATAGAGTGGGGCACCATATTCCTCACGGGGTTAGGGCTCTATTGTTTCTAGAATGGCCAATGTCAGATTTCCTCTTAAGTTACGGTTGACTGGTGCTGTATGTTGTGTATTAAACTTTGACGGCTTGTCTGAATCTGGATGAAAAAATGAATGTGTAAAGGAAAAAACGATCGGACCCAGATTTCTCAGGGGGTTAGAGCTAAAGTGGCCAATGATAGATTTTATTTTGATCTGAAGTTGACTTGTGCTGCTGTGTATTATCACAGTTACACATATCCGAGAAAGTGTAAGTCTACAACAACTGGTGCTTGATGTTATAACTCAGAAAAAACGGTGAGGATTGACAGTTCCTGACATCAATCGACTATCCAAAAACTAGGACTTGTGATACGATATTCAGCTAAATTAATATCCACTTTTAGCAGGAAAAAAATACAAGAAGAAAACTGCAGCAATAAAATTAAAATTAGAAAGTGCTTTGCTTTTGCTTTGATTTACGCGTAAGACAATTAAGCTTTTACTGAGAAAGATTTTTTAAAACTGATCACATTTATCCCTTAGGGACAAGAGCATGAAAAATAAGAAGACAATGCTGATGATGTACGCCTCATACGTTAGTCCTTTAATAAATGCGTCTACACTTTTCCATGTCCGCCTATTTTCTTGTTTTACTTTCCCTTTTTCTCATGTATTTCTGTCTTGGAACTGCCCATCTGTCTGCCTTTGTCTTTGTCCTGTTCGCTTTTCTGTCTCAGATTATGTCTTTCTTTCTTTCGCACTTTCTTCTTCTTGTTATCTCTCTCTCTCTCTCTCTCTCTCTCTCTCTCTCTCTCTCTCTCTCTCTCTCTCTCTCTCTCTCTAACTCTCTATTTCTGTGGCTTTCTCTCTTTTTTCACTCCATCTCCATTTTCCCCACTCTCTCAATTTTCTCTGTCTCTGTCTCTCTCTCTGTCTCTCTGTCTCTCTCTGTCTCTCTCTTTCTCTCTTTTTCTTTCTCTCGTTCTCGTTCTTTCTAAATTTCAAACCTCATATTTAGATGCAAAATCCAAAAAGAAAAATGAAATGAAATAAATCAATAAGAAGAATAAAGTTGCAATCCAGCTGAAAGTGTCCATTCAATTTTAAACATCCTTTCTGTGGCATGCAGAATGTTAATGGTTCTTTTAGTTTAGTAATGAGCTATGCGTTTGATTTTGACAGGCACCTCAAATTAATGTAGACTACTATTTTGTGACATTATCGCATAGGACAAAACAAATCAAGTCCCTTCTCACTTTCTTCCTAATTTAATAGGGCTGTACGAGTTTGGTGCGCAATGCCACAGGTGAGAGACTTATACTGAACATATTTTTCTCATGTTTCAATAAAATACAAACATCAATTGGCGCCTCAGTTTTCATTTGTTCTATGTCCAGTTTCTCTAAAATTAGAGCTAGCGTCCATTTCCATCCCCTAAAAACATTATCTATCTACCCTGTTAATTTAGAACCAACAGGCAAGCAAAATGGGTCAAATTCTCTCACATTTGTTCTATGTCCAGTTTCTCTAAAATTAGAGCTAGCGTCCATTTCCATCCCCTAAAAACATTATCTATCTACCCTGTTAATTTAGAACCAACAGGCAAGCAAAATGGGTCAAATTCTCTCACATTTGTTCTATGTCCAACAAATAAGTAAAATGTGAATGAAAGTTTAAAAGGCATTTTCTCAAAAGTACGTTATGTGGACATAGAACAAATGAAAACTGAGGCGTGGAAATGTTGATGCCCGTAGTATAAAATGAAAATAATTCAAAGTATTTTAATGTTATTAAGTCATCTTGAAATGAGGCATGACTAGTTTTGATCTTGTAGTCGACACGGCTTTTCAAACCATCCACGCATGAAGAATACCTGAAGAAAATGAAAGAAGTCTAATGCTACAACAAAAAAAAAACTCTGTTTCCAAGATTGACTAGATCTAAATGTCATCTACCAACGCTAAGCTAGTGGTGCCCTCTGCCTTACATCCTGAAAATATCCTACACGACATAATAAAAGAGTTTATAACTGCTCTCTGAAGAGTAAAAATGGGGCATTTCTGTACTTTTATGTGTTTCAGTCCAACAAAACCCCGTGCCCAAAGCCCGTGACACTTTAAGTAAGTGATATTAATGAATGGTAGGGTGTGGCTGTTCATTTGCTATGACATACTCTCTATAACCTAATTGAATGGTCTTTTGCTGAGACCTAAAGCAATGTCAAGGTTGTATAATTCTTATATAACCTGGTGAGTTTGGACTTTGTTTGCGATGCAAACTCGTCCTATAGCCGTCATCCTTCGCTACCCAGATCTTTTCTATACTTTGTCATCTTAAAATGCCATCTTCGCACCCACCCCCCTTTCCCTCTCTCCGTCTCTGTCTGTCTGTCTCCCTCCCTCTATCTATCTATCTCTCCCTCCCCCCCCTATCTCTATATCTTCTTCTCTATTTTTCTGTCTTAAAAGACGTGGGCCGAATTATTTTTTTCCGAAACTTTCCGCTCTCCCTCCTATTTTATTTCTTTCCTCTCCATTGCGCGCTCCGTTTCACATGATAAACTCTTGAAGCCATTCCAGATAATCTCGCGGAATAAACCCTCATCTGTTTCGTTCTATGAGAGTCGTGGTAAGCGTTTACAGTTTTTGGTTTTTTTTTAATCTCAAGGGCTATAACATTTACTAGACCTAGATGTGTATGATATATTTTTATTTTAATTCGTTTTCTTCTTTGTTTAACATGCGACATTATGAAGAGAACCAAATCGTCCTAGAATTGTATATTATTTTCATGATCAAGAGTAGATGAAGATACTTAAAAATGTTGTTCTTTGACAGCAAAGATTAACTTTTTAGCAATTGAACTGCTATAGCCTTTGAAGAAAAAATTTATCATTATTACATAATTGATATCGTATAGAACAAAATTTTGTTTCTTTTGACTACAAAACAACTGTTGCTTAATGATAAGATAACGATGAGATTTTACAATAACTTGCAGGAATCCGTGTAGTTTATTATAATAAGAGAGAAGTCATGATAGATTACTGACTTTATTTGGTCCATTGCTGTAAAAAAAATTCTACATTATATTTTAAGCTTCACAAAAGCATTCGTATAAAAAAACAACAACAACAACTAAGCTTCTAGGTTTGTTAAGTCTATCCTATTCCTTACGGTTCAGACAAGCACCCTAAATGAGGATCCCGGGAATTATGTTTAATGACCATACAGTACAGTAGGTGACAGCTATCGGTGTAACGCTCTTGTGTAACTATGTCTGTGAGTGTACATGGTGTTTTGTCTAGTGTGTATATGTGAGATATTTTGGCTGCTGGGCCTTTCGCTACGATGGAATTACATCAGTTACAGAGAGTAGAAGCGATAAGCAAAACATAATCCTGTAGATTACAGAAAAAAAAACTTCGTAGTTAAATTAGACATGAAAAATTAGTTATGTAATTGCGGGGTCACTATAACAGCAGTGTTTAGAAGAGAAGGTTTCAAAGCTGATCACTGTCACAGGAAGATGATTAATGTACCTAACCTTTTCGAGTACGTCGTTTTCTAAATAAGTTTAAAAAAAAAGACGCAACATGGATAAGATTCACTTTTAAGACGTTTGGTAAGGTAATCAGTGAGCATCAGTAAAGGCCACAATTTGATTTTATACTTCTATCACTGTCAAAATATATGTTTTGATTTGTTCTTTATAATTCAATTTTTATCCCCCCCTCTTCCTTCTCATCCTAACTTTGCAGTTTGATTTTAAACTTCTATCACTGTCAAAATATTATTCTGTTTTTGTTCTTTATAATACAATTTTCATCACCCCCCACCCTTTTTTTTTGCTTTCTCCTCGCCCCCCTCCTTCCCACCTTCACCTTGCTAAGGCACAGCTTACAGCGACATCATGAGGAGAGCTTCCCTGCCAGCGTTACTCATCTACGGAACTGTTCTCCTGTTGAGCCCCCCCTCTGTTCATGCTCATGTCAGTGAGGATCTCTATGATGTAGGCGGTGAGTAAATACTGACCCCCCTCCCCCCCCCCCCGGCCGTCTCTCATACAATTTTTCAGCTTTATGATAGAAGAGGCAGCAGAATCTGCTCTTAATCGAATATCCATTTAAAATTCCTTGAAACATGCTTAGGACCCAATTTCCCTAAACAAAATGATAAAAAGAGACCTTAGTAATGTATGGATCAGAATTTGATGACGATCTATATAAATCCTTGATAGCAAAGAAAAGAAAATCATGGTGGCATTAAATCCAAAACTATACTTGTACTTGCAACAAGTAGCTTATATCAAGAAATATACACAAGAAACATAGTAAAGAATAACATTACACTAAAATCTTGTAATAGGAAAGATTAATTTTCAGATATGAAAGGATGTACAAGCTCGGAGTTAGCCACTCTCCAAACAAATCCAATAATACCCTCATTGAAAACGAAAAAATAACGCTTAATGGAATAACTAGATTGCCAGTCTCCCCTCTAAAAGCATCTGTTCACCTCAATGACCAATTTGTTCTATTTCAATTACTAGAATACCCATGTCTCAATATTATAAAACATGTGTCCATATTATAAAACATGTGTCAATATTATAAAACATGTGTCAATATTATAAAACATGTGTCAATATTATAAAACATGTCTCAATATTATAAAACACGTGTCAATATTATAAAACATGTGTCAATATTATAAAACATGTGTCAATATTATAAAACACTGTTGAAATCAACTGCCTGAGTGGACAGAATACTGATTAATTATAAGCTAATTTCTAGAGACAAAGGAAATAATCAATTATGAATTGAGTTCCAAGGCAAAAAATAATCAATTATTGACTGATTTCCAAAGACAAGAAATAATCAATTTTCGACTGATTTTCAAAGACAAAAGAAATAATATAGCTATAGACTCCCTCTAGCACAAAAATTTTGAAATATAATAAAAAGAATCTTTTCAAAGCAAAATCTCATTTCAATTAGGACTGTTCTTGGGCAGAGAACTTGCGGATTATCTTTCGATTATTTTTGGATTTCTCTCCAAAAGACAATGAATTATTGACAATAATAAAAGAATGCCTTTTAAATGGATCACTTAGAATGTTAATTCCTCCGAGTAAAATAACTCTTAACTGTTTCTGAAGGACAATAAAATGATATTTTAATATGTACTTTTTCGTCTTAACGAATTACTTGTCGATCTGACTTTTTAGAACAAAACTCTGATCAGTTAAAGATTAGTTTTTTTCTACATAGACATATTAACGATGAATAACGTCAACGAAAAACGCACGGCAAATTGTAACTATACAAGGGAAAAAAACTGTCTGTATGTCTGTATCTATCTGCCCCTCTCTGTCTCTGTCTCTCTGTCTCTGTCTCTGTCTCTTTCTTTCTCTATCTCTGTCATAAAAGTCGTGACCAGAAAAAAGATAAACACTTTTTCTTAATAGTTTTTCTTCTCAGGCCAGGTCAAAGTTATTTGCTTGGTTTATAATCAGATCCTTTTTTTTTTTAATTTTAAAGAAACAATCATATTTTACCGCAATGACACACCCAAAAACTGAAAGGAGAAAAAATTCGCAAATCTTACTTATCATGAACCAATTGAACTTGCTCAATAACAAATTACATTTAATAAAATCTTTCTACCGTTGAGTTTTCTTTACATAACATTTGCTGATTATCAGAGCGTACTATGTAGGCCCACTGAAAGTTCTTGATTTTATTTCCTCCTTGGAACGGAATATACAGTGAATTCCTTTAGAAAAAAAAAAAGTAAAGAAGAAAAACTTTTATAATTCCAAACTCGGTCTACCATTAAAAGTTCAAGAGTTCCTTTTGTCCGTTTTTACGAGAGGTAAAAAAAATATTGGTGACCTCAAACCACAGGTGACAGATATGCATAGCGTATTCACTCCGCGTCCTCTGTAGTATATTAATATCTCGTTGAATCATTTTACTTTGGTCTCGTTCGTGTAAAGATAGTCCGTCGTTTTTGTTGTTGCTTTTGTTGCTGTTGTTGTTGTTGTTGTTGTTGTTGTTGTTGTTATTGTTGTTGTTGTTGTTGTTTTTGTTTATTAGCTTGTTTGTTTTGTGTATACATTTTTACATAATTCCATTCTAATACCAGCGCGTATTAGGACAGTCATTGCAATTTCGCACTACACCAGATTGTTGATTTAGTCCACTTCCATTCACCATGGAATTGTGTCCTAGGAATAATTTTGTCTTTGCTAACTTTTTTTTATGTCATTATTGGTGTATACAATGAATTGACAAATTGCTTTACGAGGAAATCACATATCAATTTCATCTTCTCTCGCATTTTGTCTGTCTGACTCTGTCTCTGCCTTTGTCTCTGTCTATCTCTGTCTGTCCGTCTGTATGTCTGTCTGTTTTTCTGCCTTTCTCTCTCTCTCTCTCTCTCTCTCTCTCTCTCTCTCTCTCTCTCTCTTTCTCTCTCAATCAATCAATCAACTGTTTCTAAATTTCCTTTTTCTTACCAAATCCTATTCACTAATAGGCTATCTAACTTTTCCTGTCCCTCATCTTTCTCTCTTCGTCTCTCTCTCTCTCTCTGTCTCTCTCTCTGTCTCTGTCTCTCTCTCTCTCTCTCTCTCTCTCTCTCTCTCTCTCTCTCTCTCTCTTTCCCTCTCAATTAATCAATCAACTGTTTCTAAATTTCCTTTTTCTTATCAAATCCTATTCACTAATAGGCTATCTAACTTTTCCTGTCCCTCATCTTTCTCTCTTCGTCTCTCTCTCTCTCTCTCTCTCTCTCTCTCTCTCTCTCTCTCTCTCTCTCTTTCCCTCTCAATCAATCAATCAACTGTTTCTAAATTTCCTTTTTCTTATCAAATCCTATTCACTAATAGGCTATCTAACTTTTCCTGTCCCTCAACTTTCTCTCTTCGTCTCTACCTCCCTCCCTCTCTCTCTCTCTCTCTCTCTCTCTCTCTCTCTCTCTCTCTCTCTCTCTCTCTCTCTCTCTCTCTCTCTCTGTTCTCTTTCTTATTTCTCGATCTGTAAATTTGTGTCTCTGTCGGTCTCTCTACGTTTATCTTCGTATCTTTTTTTTTTCTTTTCTGTTTGTTTGACTTCATTGCCATTAGCTTACTGTCTCTGCCTGTTTGCCTGTCAGTCCTCAATCCCTCTCACTTTCTGAGATTTCCAACTCACATTATTTATTCTCTCTCTATTACTTGTTTTCTCCACACGTAACCCTTCTCTGCTAGTCTAGTGAGCCAACAGTGGAAGTATCAACAAAGACAGGCGTGTCGAACCTTATGTTAGGTTTTATTGAACAGTAAATTACAGTGGGGTTTCACAGGCAGTCGGATACAAACAGAGAGAAAAAAAAAACATACAACATTCATCCCTCCTTGAAGAAAAGGAAGTACAATACTGTAGAGACAGCACAAGTTTTGTGACCATACACAAAATATAAAGTCAAGCTTCCCGGCTACGTAAATTATAGGCTCTCGTCCTTACAAAGGGAGTATGACGAGTATCTTTGTTGTCACTTAATAGTTCACTTGATTGTTTGCTAACAGTCTCTTGCAACAGGTTACCAGTGTCTACAAAATGTTCAAGAGGGTCATTGGATTCCTCTACAGAGTGATTTACTTGAGCCTGAGCCTGATCTGTCATCTGCTGAATGTCTACTGAAACAGGAACAGAATCTTCGGACATTGGTGGCTGCTGTATGGTTGAAGGCGTGTTAAGGACATCAATCCCCACATTCTCTCCAGCTATAGGAGCGAGTTGATGGAGAGATACTGTGGTTTCCTTCCCGTCAGGAAGTTTTACGTGAGCATACAGAGGGTTGCAGTCCAGGAGTTCCACAGTATCTACAAGTGGCTCGTACTTGGATGCCCTAACATTTCTCTTCAAGAGCACAGGACCAGGTGATGAAAGCCATTGCGGAAGTGTTGTTCCTGTTGTTGATTTCCTGTTGTATCTGAAAAGTCTTTCGTGAGGCGTCTCGTTTATAGCTGTGCATAGCAAGGATCTCACAGAATGAAGCGAATCAAGCAGGACTGACTCCCATTGAGAAATTGCAAGTCCTTTAGTTTTAAGTGCCAGAGTCACAGTTTTCCATAAAGTACCATTCAGCCTCTCCATCTGGCCATTTCCTTTTGGGTTGAATGATGTTGTCCTGCTGGTAGCAATCCCTTTGCTATGCAGAAAGTTCGTTTTTCAATTCATAAGACATAAAGCTAGACCCCCTGTCAGAATGAATGTAAGAGGGCATTCCAAAAAGTGAAAAAAGTTGACAGAAACATTTGATGATTGTTGAGGCTGTCAGGTCTGAACAGGGAAAGGCAAAGGGAAATCTAGAATATTCATCAATCATGGTTAATAAGTACTTATTGTGTGAGGTTGAGGGTAAGGGTCCTTTGAAATCTACACTTATTCTCTCAAATGGTTGAGTTGCTTTTATTAAAGAAGAGTTGGGAGGTCTGTAAAAAGAAGGTTTAAGTTCTTGGCACACTCTACAATTTGCAACTATTTGTTTGACTTCTTGGACCGAGTAAGGCAAGTTCCTTGATTTTACAAAGTGGCACATTCTTGTAATTCCAGGATGACAGAGGGAATCATGAATCTCCTTCAGATTGTCCATACTTCCAGAAGTTGTAGCTGAACAAGTTGCTCTAGAAAGAGCATCAGCGGCCGCGTTTTCTGATCCTGGTCTGTAAACGACATCGTAGCTGTAGTTGGATAACTCAATTCGCCAGCGTTGAATTTTATCATTCTTGATTTTTCCTTTCTGGGCATTGTCAAACATGAAAGAGACACTTTTCTGATCTGTTACTAACTTAAAATGTTTGCCGCTGAGATAGTGTCTCCACTTCCGAAGAGCTTCAACGATAGCACAGGCCTCCTTTTCAATGGATGAATGGTTTCTTTCACTATGATTCAAGGTACGTGAAAAGAAAGCAACAGGTTTACCACATTGATTCAGAGTTGTGAAGACTGCTACATCTGAAGCATCTGTTTCAAACACGAGTGTTTGAGTTGGGTCAATGCTCACAACGAGGGCTTTTGCGATTTCCTCTTTCAGGATATCAACCGCTTCTTTCACTGCTGAAGGTAGGGGGAATGTTTTGTTAGTGCATAGAGGCATAATCTTGTCTGAAAAGTGTGAGATCCATGCTGAATAATAAGAGAACATGCCTATTACTCGTTTCTGAGATTTGTTGTCACAAGGGTAAGCTAATTCTTTCAGTGGCTGAAGTCTTTCAGGATCTGGTTGTATGTTTCCTTTTGACACCAAAAAACCAAGCAATTTGATCTCCTTTGCACCTAAGCAGCTTTTATCCTCATTGAAGGTCAAATTGTACTTCCTAGCGCAATCAAGGAAGTGGGCCAGGTTTCTGTCATGTTCCTCTTGATTCTTCCCACACACTGTCACATTGTCTATGTATGTAAAAGTGTCTCTAATATTCTCTTTTCTAATTATGTCATCCATCACGCGCTGAAAACACGCCACTCCATTTGAAACACCAAAAGGAATTCGTTTGAATTGATACAGATTGTTCGTTGCTTCAAAAGCAGTAAAATGTCTCTCCTCCTCTTTTATAGGAACTTGATGATATGCACTACGAAGGTCCAGTGTGCTGAGATATATCTTCCACCATTTTGTTCATGTTGGGAAGTGGGTATGCATCTAGCAGAGTGAATCTGTTTATTGTTTGGCTATAATCTACAACAAGACACTTTTTATGCCTTTCGTTCGTTGTGACTAGAACTCGTGCTCTCCAGGGAGAGTTGGATGGTTCAATGATGTCATCTTTCAACAGCTGATGTATTTCTGCATCAATGAACTCTTCATCAGGTTTAGAGAATCTACGAGATTTGGTTGCAGTCGGTTTACAATCAGGAGTGAGATTCTTGAATAGTTCAGGTGCTTCAATCCTGGCTGCTGCAACACTGCACACAGAGAAAGTAGGTTTCTCCCCTTTGAAAGATATTTCAACTCCTTTGTGTTGATCCAGGAAATCATGACCCAGAATGATATCTGAGCACAGTCCAGGCAAGAGAGAAAGCTTCACATTGTTATACTTTTGTCCCTGATAATTCAGATTAACAAAACAGTGTCCCTGAGTTACACTCGAGAGATTTGACGAGGCCATAGATATTGATTTTTCTGAAGGCATGGTACTGACTTTGAGTGATTTTGCAATGTCAGAGCACATATAACTTTCTGTACTCCCAGTGTCCACAAGAGCTTTGAGGGTATGACCGTTGATAGAGACGTTGATAGTTGCCTTTGATAGACTGGATGGAGCCGATGCTGCTGTCACCAAGGTACTTAGTTGAGGATTCATAGCAGCTGAGTATTCCAGCTTCGTTGAATTTGGTTTGGATTGGCAAACCTTTGCGAAATGACCTTTCTTTCCGCAACCTTTGCAGGTAGCATTTTGAGCAGGACACCTAGATCTGGGGTGACGAGAGTATCCACAGAAGAAACATTTTGAAGAGGGCAAAGCTGCAGTAGTTGGTGGGGTAAGTTCACTTGCAGCTGCAGTTATATGAGACGTTCTGGCACAAGGAGTATGTGTTACATAAGTCATTGATTGTTTTTCAGCCATTTCAAGCGATCAGGCTAAGTCATAGGCTCTCTGAAGATCAAGAGTGCAGTTTTCAAGGAGTCTCTGTCTGATTTGATGTGAGTTTAAACCACTTATAAAGGCATCACGGATGGCGTCTTGGCGATTCTTTTCTGCCGATACGGCCTGAAAATTACAGTCTTTTGAGAGTCCTTTAAGTTTCTGAAGGAATTGGTCCATTGTCTGACCAGCCTCCTGTTTTGTTGTGGCGAGTATATGTCTAGCAAAGATCTCGTTCCCAGGTTTGACATACATTTTCTCGAGAGTTTCAATTGCAGTTTCGTAGTTGGTGCTCTCGGCAATGTATTCATAGACGCTTGGGGCGACGAAATTAGTCAGTAGCTGGAACTTGTCAGGAGAGTGCCCTTGAACTGATGAGATAAAGTTTTCAAAGGTTTTGCGCCAGTGGGTCCAGTTCTTCGCTGCATCGGGAGAGTCGGGGTTGCCGTCAAAACGTTCTGGTCTGAGGAAGCGTTCCATGTTGAAGTTTTACTGTTCAATAAATTGTAGTGAGCCAACAGTGGAAGTATCAACAAAGACAGGCGTGTCGAACCTTATGTTAGGTTTTATTGAACAGTAAATTACAGTGGGGTTTCACAGGCAGTCTGATACAAACAGAGAGAAAAAAAACAGGTATAAGTACGAGACAACAAAACATACAACAGCTAGTTCCTCTTTTCTCTCTAGATCTCCTTCGTTCTTATTTCGCTAACCATTTCCCTAGAAACATTTTTAACCGCCCAATACCATTCAGCAGCAAAGTGAAGTGCGCTTAATGTTTCTAATAACGCCACCCGTGACTCACCCCAGTATCATCAAGTAGACTGTCAAAAAATAAAAAAGAATAAAAAAGAAAAAATACAAAATTTCAAAATATTTATAGATATTTCAAGTGTCCTGTCTTCTACTTAGCTGACACATGGCAAGATAGGAAACATTAGCTGCTTTCGAATGAAGAGAAAATTATTATCTTTAAAGATTATCAAAGAGCTTTTATTCCATCGCAGTGCTTTAATTTTTTTTTTTTTTTTGCTTTTGAGGCAACAAATACTGTATTTAGAAAAAGCCCAAACAAGAGAAGCAGAGAGCTAAATATTATTTTCTATAACTAGTATAAGAGTTTTAAGCCTTTTATGACATATTTACTGACAGATTATGCGCTGGGTTATATATATAGTTCGAGTCTGGGTGGTAATAACCTGAACTGCTCTTAATTACCTTGATTTACTCTTTTTTTCATTTAACATTATTATCTAAAAAAATTGTTTTGAATTGTGGTCTCCTTAACAAAATCAAATTCATTTCAATGACAGTAGTCTCAGGGCTGATACCTTGTTTATCAATGCCAAGGGTAAATGCTAATCAGTATTAATGAAGACAAAAACAACCTACAGATTTAAAGGAAACAAAAAACATGAATACGTTTTAATCTTACAATAACTCGCCGTACAGATGTTTAAGTTGATGAGCGCTGACTGACGTAGCTGTGCGGGTTAGAACACTTACTTGTGTACTCGCAAATTACATTTTAAAAAAGAAAAGCATTAATTATATTTTTAAAAAAAAGTAACTTTTTGATAACAGTAGATAAAAATGTACCTCTTAGCATTTTTTTCTATCTTATTTTTAACGTGAGTACCGCGAAGGCGCGATAAACACATGAAATATTTTTTGTGTAGTTTTTTTTTATTTATTTATCTAATACAGTTGGTCAATAATCACAACAAGCAAAGATTGAATAAAAATTCGAGCGGTTTGCAAGAACAAGAAATGATAAGGCCGAAGGGCATGCATAATTATAAAAAAATGATTAGCCTATCATCTTATCGCATTTTACAGAACAATTTCAATTTTTATTTACGAATCAAGATTTTAAACATTTCCTTTAGTTTGGAAAGATTTGTCTGAATTTATTTCAAAATAAGATTATTTTATTTTCTATTATTCTAGACTTGAAGCCATTTTGTAAAGTCACCTTGTGGATTGTTATGAAAAAAAAAGATTTAAACTACAATCATGTGAACTTGTCGAATTTTAATTCGATCTTTGCCAGTTAATTTTAGACCAAAAAATTAAAAATTCATAACATCTACGCGAATAACAACTAAACCTTTGTAGAACAATGTCTTATGATTGCTATAAACTTATAAAGAAATAAAGAATTCTGAGCCGTAAATTTAAATGAAAAACAAAGTATTACGTGAGTAGGACAATGTGTAAACATTCGACTCCCCCCCCCCCCCACCTTATTTGTAAAAAGCAAAACGAATAAACTAAATTTGCTGCAATAATTGAGCCTAAAATAAAGCAAACTTCAAAATTATATATCACTGAAATGAGATCACGTTATTTAGGTTAACTCTTTCTTTTTTAGGTGTAGTGTTATGATTGTCTAGCTCTAGGGTCTCTTTTTACTTACTGGTTTTGTAGTTCTTCAGGCTCAGTTGTTTATAATGCGTAATCAACTTCCAAATATATACAATTTTCATAATTTGATTTATCATACTTAAAAAAGAGATTAACAGATTGATCCCAATAGACACCTTTGGTGTTATGTTGTTTTTTCTTCTTATCTTTAAATGTAAAAATGTTATAAAACAAAATATACAATTTCGTAAGTCATTGTACATTCGAATTCATTTTTCTTTTACTCAGAGCAACATTTGTATGGCTCCTCACACATATTTTTCTAATGCTACACTGAATAGCTGAGCAAACCCTCACTCCAGCTCTTCTAAAATCTTAAGAGTCATGATAATGTTCGTTTTATATGGCTCTCACTCAACAAGCTGTAGTTAAAGTTTTGCAAAACACCCATGATTTGTCTAGACTGAAACATTTCCGTGTTTAAACGATTTGGAAATGTATACGAGTAACAAAGTTATTGATGCTGCAATCAGCAGCCCAACGCCCTCTTGAATGAGAATCTCAGGGAGGTGAAAACGGAAAACGGACTGGGGAAGATATTGCAGGCCTCATCCAGTAAATAAGTGATTTGAGTTTAAAACATGAGAATATTCTCACGAAGGCATAGAATGTCAGTTATTGATTTGCAATTTAACTTTTTTTGTTATAACTATTTAATAATTAATTTTAGCCAGAAAGTTCTTACTATATTTTCATCAAGGCCTTTTCTAATCGAACATTCTTGACCATTTTAAATTGTTAGCTTTTTCTAGAAATCTACATACACTTAAAAATTGGTGAATATTTGCACCATTCACGAGCCAGTAAAACTTCCATTATTTTTTTTTAATTGAAGGGGATTTCAATGTTGATAAGTATTGCTTCCAACATCACAAATATCAGCACCGTATTCTATTTTTCTGTAGACTACAAGAATCACCCGTGTAACCGACCCTGTGAAGGCATGGCTCCACCCAGACTCTGCCAATACAAGTGGGTGGTGGAGAGCTACTGGACGCTTTCTAAAGCCTGCCACAACTGTCCTTTCAATGAATCAGACTGCTTCAGGCCACACTGTATAGCCACAGACGGCGTCGAACGTGGTATCATATCAGTCAATCGCATTTTACCTGGTCCAGCTATTGAGGTAACTTTCGGTAACTTAGATTAGCTACAAGCTAATGGAGGTGATACCACAGCCCAAGATAAACCGAAAATGCTCACATACCAGTCAGCGTATTACAAGAGCTTTCTTTCTTTATTTGCATGTCTTGGTTGCTCTAATGTTTACCTTGATTCCTCTATCTTTGTTCTTTAAAAAAGTTTGTCGCTTAACCAAGTTGAGATACCAACAAATAAGACCCTTGTTGACTTCAATGAGACCTTATGATTTAATGTCTTCATTTCTCAAATCTACGCTTCTTATTTCCTTTATTATCATTTTTATATTTCTCTCACACCATTATGATTGACATAAACATTTGAACAGCTTGTCACGTGATAGTGCTACTCGGTCTCTCTTTGCAACTCATAATAAACAACCATAACTTACTATCCGGCCATGTGGTCGTATTCAAAATGTTTTCACTTTTTTTTTTCTAGTCAGATTGGATATTAATATATCTCTTAAGCAAATTATATTTTAAATTAATGCTTGTTTCTTTAGATTTTGAAACCACCTTTCACTCATATTTACGCCCAGGACTGTGATTTTTATGCTGCCCACCTGCATGCAAACCCAAACATGTTTCGCGCAAAACACCATAAAGTAGATACTTTTACTAATTAAACAATATTTTCACTTTTTTTCTGTTTTGTTTAGTAAACTAAATGTCTGAAACATCCAAATTAAATGATTTCATAATGTATACAAAACTACTCTTTATCCGAAACCGATATAATGTTTACAAAGGAACTCTTCAAATACCTCTTTTTATTATATGATATATCCCAGGAACTCCATGAAAGACTATTAACCATTCCTCAAACTACAACACAAATGAAAACAATCCAACCATTGAATATTGTAATACACTATTCCCTCCGTCTCCGTAAGGTCTGCGAAGGTGACATGATAGAGGTCAAGGTTAAGAACGAGCTTTCGAACGCAGAGGGCACGTCAATTCACTGGCACGGTTTGCTCCAGAAGGGAACGCCTCACATGGATGGAGTGAGCCTGCTCACACAGTGCCCGATCAGTGCTCGGTCCTCCTTCACTTACAGGTGAGCGCCTTCGCTGCTACATGTCCCTCTCCTTGCAGTTTCGTTCGATCTCACAGTGCACCATCAATACCCAGCCCTCTTCACTTACAGATACGTTGAGTCACACAGTGTTACGTCATTGCTAGGTTTTCCTATATATATATATATGAACATAGGTAAATTATGCTACATAGAGTCCCATCGTTGCTTAGTTTGTATTCGTTTAAAAGTAAGTCTTGTGCAAAAAGTGATTCACGACTACACAGTCTTCCTTACCAAGCATGCATCAGCGTCAGCAGCTACACAAACATGACATATTCTTTACACAAGAGTAGCTGAGAGAGAAAATCTGAGAGATAGTTCCTGTTGCAGACGTTGGCATTTTTGAATGCATCGTTTTTAAATGGTATGAGTATCCTAGCATTGTTTTAAAATACGACATGCTATTTTGAATGGAAGGAGAAAAATGTCTTTTTAACTTCATTCCTATTCTTATCCTAGATTCAAAGCTTTAGACCCAGGAACTCATTACTGGCACGGCCATACAGGTATGCAACGTGCGGACGGCTTGTTCGGCGCCATTGTTGTCCGCCAACCGCCAAACCGTGACCCCCACTACGCTCTCTATGACCATGACCTTTCCGAACACGTCATCATTGTCAACGATTGGCTGAATCGGATGACCTTGGCTCAATATCTCGCTCATCATCATAACGACGGAGACAACATGCCCTCTCTAATGCTAATCAATGGTAAGTTTCTGGATTTGTAGGTTTTCTTTAAAAAAAAAAAGGCTGACGGTTGCTGCTTGGCAACTATTAGTAAATTATCTAGACTGCCCTATTCAGAATCAGTACTATTTTGAAGAGTGTTAATTTTCTAGGTCGCGGTATGCCTCACGCAATTATCTAACAAATGTACTAATTAAAAGCTGATTTTCTTATTGCTTTTACAGTTTTTGAGTTTTCTTTTGCCGTGTATATATAATTGTTTCGCCCTCTTTTAAACTCATATGTTTTATATTTTGTTTTCAACTGCTTACGTATTAACATATTTTCTATTTTAATTGTCCTATAATGTTTCAAATTTTCTTACTTTTTTTTCCACTTTCTACATTCATTTACTATCACATTCCAGGCATGGGAGCCTATGAAGAGTTCAAGGACGGCAACACTACATACTACACCCCAAGAGCCTCGTTTACAGTTCAGGGCGGCAAGAAATATCGCTTTCGGGTCATAAGTAACGCTGTTTTTGAATGCCCCATTCAGGTAAAGTACGATGTGCGATTAAAACAGTTTTTTTTTGTGTTTCATTACATTTAAACTGCTAAAACTGTAAACGTTAGTAAGGATGGTAATTGTTTTTTTCTATTTGGTCACCATTTCATTCATTTGCAGATAAAATGACAGAATAACCTGCCATTTTAATTTGCAGCGTTGCATCCTTTTAGTTTTCAGTGTCAGATAATTCACCTCCGTCTCGACTGTCACTGCTGCCACAATTTTTTTTTTCAAGTTGAAATCAACGATAATTATGATTGTGAGATCGTCAAACGAATGTCTGTTGAACAATATGTTCGAAAACAATAATAATTTCCTACCAACTTTATTATGATCATTTACGCTGTAAAAAATAATAACATTTAAAATCAAAGAAATGAAAGCAAAAAACAAAACAAAACTATGATAAAATACCTGTATTTCCTGATTATTTCAGCGAGCAGCCCCAGAACTCTGACCGTGTAGCGTCCATAATATTTCTCTCCCACAGATCTCAGTGGATGGCCACACGCTGACCGTGATAGCCTCTGACGGTGGCCCGATAGAGCCGTTCACAGCTGACAGCTTCCATATACTGAGCGGTGAGAGGTACGACTTCATCCTCTACGCTGACAAGACAACAACCCTGAGGTACGTGCATGGTCTGGAAAAAACCCCAAAGCATTTAAATAGAGCGAGATTCATAGACCTATAGCACTGAAAGAATAATATATAATTATGTTTATTTTAGTTTTTACCCATCTGAAATGTTATGTAGGCGAAAAAAAATAATAAAAAAGCTCCCCTAGTCGTCTTAAATCTATGTTTGAAACTTTCATAAGGGGCCCAATAAGATCCAAATTAGTCTATAGTCTCATTTGAGGCTCTAACGCTTCGAAAGTGTATGATCTATTTGTCTATCAAGCCTTGCTAAAAAAATGCCTTAGACACTGTTTTCTGTTCGATTTTCACCCCAGAATCCGTTGCATATAAATTAACGGAGTTATCAATGATATGACCCTGGGTATGGGGAATTTGTACACATCACCAACTTAAGCTCTGAATCTCTTTTTATCTCCTCTCCCTCTCCTTCTCCCTCTCTCTCTCTCTCTCTCTCTCTCTCTCTCTCTCTCTCTCTCTCTCTCTCTCTCTCCCTAGAAACTACTGGATTCGCGCCCGGGGTATGGTCCTGTGCGGGTTTAAGAAAGCCCACCAGGTGGCCGTGCTACATTATGCTGGAGCCCCGGATGTTGATCCTCCCGAACCTACAGACTGGGACTCGTCCATCCGGGGAGGCATTGTGAGTGTTTTCTCACTTCTTCTATTTTGGTAAATATGTTGGCAGAAAAAAACAATGAGATGTCTTTGTGTTGTTTGATACATATTATAGATCTAGATGGACATATAGGTGGATCGATAGATAGATGAATAGATGGATAAATTTTAACAGATAGATCGAGTAGTTAAGATGTGCTTAAACAACATAAAATGGAATAAAATGAGGTGCTAGTTTTGTATTTACATTCTCCATAAAACGATGAAGCAAGTGGTTTTATTTTGCAATTCTCAGACAGACTCGTTGTAAAAGAGCAATATACTAAAAATACATAGAGAGTCTGGTGTTTCATGTATTTATAAGTCAGTTGTGAATCTGGAGACTAGTGAAAAGAAAAGAATAAATACATGAACAATGCAGCGGCCTCTCCCGAGAGAACGATTTAAAAAAATGATTATATTGGGAAAAAACCTACTCTTCCAATCTAATTTTCAGACTTACAGACGGAGTCAGATAGATTATTATGTGGTTGATATAAGGAACCCTTGGTGCAGGTGTCACATGAAAGGCAGTTTTCTGTTCTGCCTTTAACTAATGATAAAGTGGATAAAGTAACTCACTGACACATATTATGTTAAGATCATTGTCAGATTACAGGTTCCTTTTGTATCTTGTTGTCTTCAGGCGTATTTAATAGGTCTCAACAATAAGTGAATTATCATTTTATTATAAAAAGATGGATTACTGTGTCAAACCTACTCGACCAAGCTTTCATACTCAGTTACAACCCTTGGCAAAGTGTGTGTATGTGTGTGTTTCGATGATTGGAGAGAGAGAGAGAGAGAGAGAGAGAGAGAGAGAGAGAGAGAGAGAGAGAGAGAGAGAGAGAGAGAGAGAGAGAGGAAGAGGTAGATGTGGGGCCCGGGGGGGGGGGGGGGGGGGTATAATTTCAGCGCTTGCTTCAATTTAAGCATGTTCCCTTAGTCGTGAGTTTTGAAGGATCCTATGCAGGATCAGATTTTAAAACAGCTGTAAATGAATCCAATACTGTGTGCATTGAGTCTGACCTGTTCCTGAGGTCTCGCATAACTAAAAATAAATTCGATACGAGTCACTTTTTCTTACCAAGATGCAGCTCATACATTAAACTAAACTTGGTCAAATAGTGTGCCCAGATATCTTATTTAAATTGTGGGCATATTTTGAAGAAGGAGGAACATAACTGCCATGACATTATTACAGCTGCGTTCAGGGTTATACATTGATGCAATGACATAGTTTATTGAGTTTATTTTTTTTTTTCCTTCACGCAGCTCCTCAACCCATGGAACGGTCCAAGCTCAGACAATGAGGTTGAAATCACGCGCATGAGAGCAGAACTACCCGACGAAAATGACGGCGTCCTCACGTCAGTGCCGGATAAGAAGTTTTATATGGGCATGTTGTTCAATCGAGTGGACAGCTTGAAGTATAACAACCCAGACCTGTACCCACTGTCCGTTGTGGTTAGCAAAAAACGCATCCTCTCCCCCCAGATAAATTTCATATCGTCAAAGCTGCCTGCCAGCCCTCCCCTGTCCCAGTACAATGATATTCCCAAGGTAAGATGATGACGAAGATGGTTGGTATTAGAATTTCTTATATAAAAGGGTGTGCCATATTTTTTTCGTTCAGCGAATTTTGCCTTACGCATTGGTTAAGTGTGACTCTAGGAAATAAGAGCGATCAAATTGGATATGGTTATAATGTAAGGTTGTTTCTAGGAGACGTAATTTTTAAATAATGATATAATGCTCACATGTCAACACATGCTACCATTATATTCTTCATTTGATCCCCCCTTCCCCAGAGCCAGTACTGTAATGAGTTCACTGTGCAGACTGACTGCTCCAAGGAATGGTGCAGCTGTACTCACAAGGTTGACGTGTCCCTAGGGGATCTAGTGGAGCTTGTCGTGATTGATCAAGGTCTTCCTTGGGAGAACAGCCACCCGATCCATATACACGGCTTCAAGTTTAGAGCGGTAGCCATGGGAAAGGTGAGACCATAATGTTCGTTGCTATATTTCTAAGCTAAGCTTATTTCCTTCTGTTTGTCTTAGTTTCTGATTCTGAAGAGGATAACTTTTCTTGGTAACTGAAAAGAGCTTATAATGAAGATGATGATTGCGAGAACCAGAATTATAGGATTTAAGAAGGTGAGTTTGTTAAATAGCGTCAAAAAGATAGTGCTTGGAATCGACTTGGTGATAATGTTGCGTTTGTGATAGAAATTATGGTTGTGTTGGTGCTTGCTTTTAGGATGAATGTTGTTTGCAATATCAGTAGTTTTGATAGTGATGTAATAGATGGTGGAGCTGTGTGTAGTCCGAATAGTGGTAGAGGGAATAGTAGCTGTGGTGGTGTTATAAACGAAAGTGCTAAAGGTTTTGAAAGTTGTTAGTGGTAAAGTCATGAATAGTGCTAATGTTATTGGATGAAAGTTTTGCTTATGGTAGAGTTAGTGGTAGCTGTGATGTTAACAGTTTACCTATTACTTGCAATAATGGTTATTATAGTTGTGGTGTCAAATTTAGAATATTTACTGTTCTTAGCCATGGTGGCGTTAGTTGCAAAAAAAAGCTAGTAGCATTGGCTGCTACAGTGGTCATATAACGAATACTTCCAAAAATATTGGTATCTCAAGGGGTAAAATTATTTCTTCACTTATTTCGTGAAGATTTTTGTTTCGCTGCCATGCATTTTTAGTATAAAATGTCTTCGAAACTCAAAAATAATAATAATATTCATTCATGTCAATAAATGTGGAAAAATTTTGTTCACAAGTCCACATCACTTACTAAATGAATCTAAATCAACCTTATGAAGTCAAAATATTTCTTGCTACTTGTCCGCCTCTATCCCTCGATCAAGTAAAATAAAAAAAAAACATTTTGCAGTGTTGAATTTGGCCAATCGAGGCTAAAAGATTAGATAGCGTTTTAGAAAAAGGGACGCCGGGTTTTACGTTGAGTTGTGTGTGTCTTTTTTGTTTTTTAAATGTTACTTTGTTTACTAAAAATCACGAGTTATGTAAAAGCAACGTTTGTTTTACTTATGTTTTTGCGGGATATAATTATTACTGAACTCTTCAGCACATCGATACTATTTGCTATTCTATTAGTCCATAAAGTTAAGCATGTTTTAGACTTAAAGTATATTTCCATGGCAATTTGCATACTAAAAACAAACATGACTGCCATGTGTCGTCATCGAGTATCATTCTCAACAATTTTAACATACTTGACTTACTTGACTTATTGCCGTGTCGCATCCCAGTTCACCGTCTGTGACGCTTCGGCAGCTTTCTCTATCCTCGCAGAGAGTTCTCTCCACTGTTTCCTGTCCTTTGCGAGCTCAGTGATTTTGACCAGATCATCGGTTGAATGGAGTCTAAAATGGTCAATTAGTCCTAGATCTCTGTTCAGTACGATTGGGAGAGTTGTTGTCGGCCGTCCTCTTAGTTTGTGGCCATATTGGATGAAGTAGGCTCTTGTTGCTCTGTTGGCAGGGATGTCGCTGTCTCTTCGAAAAATATGCCCAAAGAGGTTCCACCGGGCTTTTAGAATTTGCAGCGAGAGGGGCTTTTCCTGGCATTTTTTATACAGTGACTTATTTGTGATTTTTACTGGAAATTTAATGTTTAGGACCTTTTTCAGTTGTTTTCGGTGGAAAGCGTTTATTTTCTCTTCTTCGGTGAGAGTCAGTGCCCATGTGCTACAGTTGTATAGTAGTATGGATTTCACAAGGGACTTATAAAGTTGTATTTTGGTTGTGGTTTTGAGTTTATTTCCTTTCATCCACACGTGGTAAAGCTTGTTGAGGGCTGCGGTGGAGAGCTGTTTTCTCCTTCCTACATCCTCGAGATCACCAATGAGTGAGCCCACTTTCTTTGCATTTTTCCAGTCTTCCTCGTTTTTTTGAAAGAGCTGTGAATTCTGTTTTGTCTGTGTTTACTTTTAGTTGGTACTTATGTTGCGTTTCTTGGATTTCGTTGATGTTAACGTAGTCCTGTCCGATAAAATCCACGTCGTCTGCGTAAGCTATCTCGTTTGGAATTTCTTTTTCATATTTCGCTATTGGTCTGGGTAGTGTGGTTCTGACCTCCTTCAGAGCGTGTTCTAGATAGACAATAAAAAGGACTGGACTGAGGCTATCTCCTTGGGGAGTCCCGACATTGCTTATAAATGTATTTGTTTTTGTGGCGCCATTGATTCTTGTTTTTATTTTTGTATTGCTCAAAAGAAAGCGTATTATTCTCAGCTCATCTTCGTTTACGATTGTTGCGATTATGTTGAGCAGTTGGTTTCTATCTATTGTGTCAAACGCCGCACTCATGTCAATCCCTGAAATTTTTATGATGACATCTTCTTTCAGTGTTTTTGCGGCCAACCATTTGTGGGTCCAGACAACATCTGCCGTGCTACGGTCTGGGCGGAATCCACTTTGACTCTTCGATAGGTATTCTTCTACAAAGGGTCTTATCCTGTTCAAAGTGATGATTGACAAGGCTTTGCGTAATGAGTTGAGTAGGGTTATCGGTCGCAAGTTATTTGGGGGACCTTTCTTTTTGCCTGGTTTTTGAATGGCTATAAGAACGCCTGTGTTTATATCCAAATTCTCATGTTTGGAAAAAGTTGTGTTAAATATGTCGGCTATTGTTTGGTCTAGCAGTGGTGTGCCATACTTCAAAAGTTCTGCGTGTATTTGGTCTTCTCCTGGGGCTTTTTATTGCTTAAACTATTGAAGCTTTTTCTCACCTCCTCAGGTGTTATTGAATTTTTTAGTGGTTTTGGTTCTCCCTCGAATGGCGTTATCTCTTCAACTTTTTCGTCTTCAAATTTACTTTTGAAATGTGAGGAGACTATGTCCAGTATGCCATTTGGATTTGACGCAAGTTTTCCCTCCTGATCTTCAACTTTAGGATTTTCAAACTGTTTTTGGTACAGCAATCTTGTCGCTTTAAACATTGCATGGTCGCATTTTGCACTGTTTATGCCTTCTATTTTCTTTTCTATTTCTTCATTCTTGAGCTTTATTTGCCTTTTTCTTATGGTGTGTAGTATTCTATTGCGTTCTATTTTAACATACCTAAGGAACAATTACAATGCTATTTGCTTTTTCTAAAGGGTGTTTATGTTCCTTACTAATCACCATGACATTAATTACTATGTTTATTACTTCATAAAAAAGCTGTGTGCTTTTATATTTTTTTAAACAGATGGGCACATCCACAAGTTTTCAGGCTGTCAAAGAATTGGACAAGCAAGGGAACATAACTCGATCTACAGTGAGGGCTCCGTATAAGGATTCGATTACTGTTCCTGATGGCGGATACGTCGTACTTCGATTCAGAGCAGATAACCCTGGTAAGATGATTATGTTTTTATAATTGTTATTCTTCTATGGCATTGATGTCGTTAATAATTTCATTGTTGTTGTTCTTGTTGTTGTTGTTATTGTTGTTGTTGTTGTTGTTGTTGTTGTTGTTGTTGTTGTTGTTGTTATTTTCATTACTATCATTATTATTATTATTATTATTATTATTATTATTATTATTATTATTATTATTATTATTATTATTATTATTATTATTATTATTATTATTATTATTATTATGATTAATATTAGTATTATTATTGCCGCATTATATTGTTCTATAAGGTGGTGGTCGTGTTAACAGATCTTTTTCGAAAGGGTCTTAGCACTTATAAATGACAGACTAAATGAAGAAAACTCACTTCTTTTTGTAATGGTTTACATCAGATCGAAATTCCTTGTTCGTTGTTTAGAGCCATTTATAATGACATCACACAGTATTTCTCAGTACTGAAAAACTGCGTGCAGTTATGCCCCCTAACTACAGATGCACCTTTTGAACTTTCATCTTCAATTCTTTTTTTGAGTGTTTTGTGGAATGTTCAAAAAGTAATAAGGTTATCCAAACAGCCCGTTCAAGCTTGGATGATTTAAATACTATGCATCTATAAAGGAGGCTTACAGATCTTACAAGGATTATAATACCAGAAATTATATGGAAAGACGAGACGACTCAAAGAGGTTTGCGAAAACAAGTGTTAATTAAATTCAATGGGATCTTAGAAAAATATTGCAGTCCATAATTATGCTAAATTGTGATGTACGAGCAGATTAAAAAATGTCCAATATTTAAAAAAGGTCGAATATTTTTTAGACTCGTGGATGAAAGTCAAGAAATCTATTTTTGTTTTCAAAGTTATTGGTTGACAGACGAAAGAAATGAGCGAAATCGATTTCAATCCATATCAATCATGTGTTTCCACGCTCCCTCCCTCTTCAGGTATGTGGCTGCTACATTGTCATGTCCAGTCTCACTCCGACATCGGTATGGGAGTCATCATCCAAGTTGGCGACAAATCAGAGTTTCCCAAACCACCAAAGAACTTCCCCCGATGTGGCTCTTGGGATGGTGAATATGGCGATGATGATGATGATGATGATAATGATGGTGATGATGAACACGGGAATCCCCCCAACAAAGTGGCGTCCCAAGCTGGCGTGTTTTTGGGCATGCTGGTAGCTTTAACTTGTGGCCTCAGCTTCTGGAACAACCATATTTCCTAGGACAGATTGAACTAGTTTTCAGGAACTTATTTAATACTCACATTTACTGTTTTTCCTTAACCAGTTGGAAGAATTTCAGCAAATAACCTTCTAATTTTTTAAAGTTAAAATGATTTTCTTTTAAAATTCATACTGATCCAATCCTCGCTTTTGCTGTTTTCATACCGTCTTGGTGCTAATCAGCTGTAGGGCTGACACAATCATGTTGATAATTTGTTTTCAAAGGTTAAGATGTTAAAATGGAAAAACCTGTTGAATTGCTTAAATTAAATGTTCTCGAAACGATCTTAAGAAAACTGTGTTTCTATGAACGTAGATGAGATGGAGTATAAACGAATCGTTTTTCTGTTATGAGTGGTCTTTTGAACATATCATGTTTTTTATGAAGAGGAATTTTTTTTTTGGAAAAACCAACTATTTCTTGTGTGTGTGTGTGTATATATATATATATATATATATATATATACACACACATGAGGTATTATTTCGAAAAATATTTAAGCAACGAACTTGTAAATCTTTGAGCCATAGGTGAGAAATTAGTTCCGTTTTTTAAAGCCACCATACATCAGATTTCACGAGTCCAGCGCTGAGCTACTGCGTGTGTGGGTAAACCGCATGAAAAACCCGGTTGTAGTGGGTGTGTGTGGCATGTGAAAACACAGTGCAGAATGCCTTGCACATATATTTTGTGCAACGCCTTGCATCCCCTCTGTGTGTATGGTGGGTCCTATACTTTCAGGTGAGTTCATTTGATTTACCTCCACATTGATGCACAGTTGCCATGCTACACTAAAGAAAAAAAATTCTAATACACTCACTTCATTTCCGGAATGAGGTTTTTTGATATATTGAAATAATATGATTATGTCAAAGCTGAAGAAAAAGATGCATAACACTTCATCTTTTTGCTGACATTGTAATCATCTTCGACTTCGTTCAACCGATATCACATTATCGTCTATTGAAGGTTGCCTTCTTTCAACGCATTAAACCATGATTAAACCATTAGAACGTTTTGCTTACTCCATCCTCTTCATATGCTTCGTTTGATACCATGGCGTAGTAAGGCGCGAAGTGGAGATATAGCAAGGGAGATAAGAATGTAAATGAATGATAACTCTCCTTCCAAATGCAACCAATTTCCTTCGCACAATATGCACAATAATTGGCTGGGCATTAAAATGTCGCTTGACTTGTTTTAGTTTGTTTTTATAAGTTTTACAGCAGAGAAACTGCGAATTTAGAAAGGGTGGAGGGTAATATATCAGAAGCTTCAGTCCTTTTTATCACTCACATTTCTGTACAATGTTAAAAAATATAATTATGTTTCATGCAGTACAGAATTCACTTCCTCCCGGCCCTAATGTTTATCTATCTATCAGCCTCTGTTTTATCTCTCTCTCTCTCTCTCTCTCTCTCTCTCTCTCTCTCTCTCTCTCTCTCTCTCTCTCTCTCTCTCTCTCTCTCTCTCTCTCTGTGTGTGTCTCTCTCTCTCTCTCTCTCTCTCTCTCTCTCTCTCTCTCTCTCTCTCTCTTTCTCTCTTTTCACCCTCTCTGTCACCCCATCTCTTGGAAAAAAAGACAAATGTTTACAATTTTTTTCCGATTTACTACTAGGATGCAAAAAATGGTTTCAAATAACAAGCTAAGGATACATAGGAATCATCCGGAGATTCAATTTTAAAAAATCCGCACTGTTTTGCATTAAATAAACACAGCATTGATACATCTAAACGATTAGATAAAATACAAAAACAAACAAAATCATTATACTCTGCATGATACAAGGAGCATAAATATTTTCTTTTGATGAAGCCATATTTTGGCTCAAGTATCTTTAAAGGCCTCCATTGTCGCCTGAATTTAACATCTCTCAAAGAAACAGAAAATAATAAAAGGAAGACAGAGCACAAGGAGTATAAAAGTAAAAATTAGTTTAAAAGTGACTGTATGCTACAGTTGAAGTTTTGCATCTTGGCCGTATGCATGAAAATACGAAAAATTCATGATATACTGTAATAAAATTATAATACTTTTTTGTTTCTATTTAAAATTCTGTTATTCACAAATTACTGAAACTGCATGCCTTCGTATTTTTCTTGTTTTGTCTTGTTTACTGGAGAGAGCAAATTAAGCATTAACAGGCACAAAAAACATCAGACATGCCAGATTTTGTTGTTCTATTCACCACAATTATACTCCTTTGAATAGGTATCTACAAGTAATTAGTAATAGTAGGAAGGAAGCGTATAGCTTACAAACACTTACATGCTTCCTCAAAGTTTGGAAACTACATCATCCTCAGCGAATACGAAAGTCGACACGCCCTTTTCTGTCTCTAAATTTGGTTTGGAGGAGGAGCCACTACTACTGCTTGGAAACTTTTTAGACACGAGATCAAATTCTTTACCCTTATCCATATCCTCTTTGATATTGTGATCTTTGGATTTCTCCGTGACCTGACTATCGTCTCTTTGTTCACTTCGGACTACAGCCATTTCCACTTCGATCGCAGTTTCGGCCATGACCTTGTTTCGAGTTTCCGGTATAAAGCAGGTCATCACCATGGAGATGAGAGTTAGAGATCCCATCAATATGAAGGTCAGAAGCGGCATTTGGTCCTGTGGCAAACAGAGAAATGATGTAATATGGCACGTTTCCACGCAGTTCAACAGCTGTCTCCTCTGGAGATCCAACACGTCTTTAACTAGTATTATGCCCTACTTAGATTCGAATCGGGTATTTTTCCAAACTAAAGGAATTTTCTACGTCAGTCATATTCCTTAGTAAGTGATTTGCATTTCGCGGTATTATGAAGAGACTTCAGATTCAACATGTCCCAAAAATCACTTTCAAATGAACACACTAATAGATTATCACGTTTTAACGTGATTAGATTAGACTGCAGTAAGAATGATTTAAAAGATTTGGCTTTTCTTTTGCCAAAACCAAAATTAATAACTTCTTGCTATCTATAATAATATGGAAATAATAACCTTTTACGTAGTATGAATGGATTGTTACAATGTCTACATTTTGAAAACAACTGAATCCAAATTTTCCGCCCAGACCATTAAAGTATGCAGAATATTGACCTAAACTAAGTCTGTTAATTCAAACATAAAAGATATACTACTAGAATGAAGCAGAAATAACGCTCGAATCCTGTGTGGAAAATGGCAGTATACAGGTTTAAATTTAGACTTACCTCAAAGCATCAAAAGGTGTATGTCTCACTTTGTTATATGTCCTAAAATCCATTGCATAGTAATTGTAAAATATCAAATGTTGATAAAAGCTCTCTGTACCTGAAAATTCCCGCAGATTGTACTGCAATTCTCTCTTTAGATTGATAATAATTATTTACTAAGTGTCCTTGAAAAATGGTACTGCTTCCCGCCTCGGGTTGTTTCCTTTAAATCCTCTTGAGCAAATGTGAAATAATGATTAGATTAATTCCAGTTTTTTTTTCTTTGTCAAAAATGTGTAAACTGAACTTTAGCCAAGAAAGTATGAGAGTATTATTTAAAGATTTCCAACTCACAAGATTTATTAGAAATGGTGCGATTATGGCCCCTACCCTGGACGACATATTCGCAAAACCGTAGCCAAGACTTCTGTGAATGGAAGCAGAGAAAGATTCAGCAATTTTAACCTCTTTCAATATACGAGCTTAAGTTGTACAGTGATATTGGACTAAACCACGCAAATAGCTCTATTAGGAATCAGGAATTGCATTGTTCAAGACAACCGAAGCATGGTTAAAAATGAGAAAATGATTGAGAATGCAAATGTTTTGAGTATGAAAAAAATTGCAGTAAGAGTTAAGGACAGTGCCAATTCAACAAATAAGTTTAAGGCAAAAAAAAATTAACTTTCTTTGTTCATGCAAATCCTGTCAATTAAGATGCTGTGAGGAGTTGGCGTGACCTCTCACCTTGTGACTGTAGGGTAACTTTCCGTGACCCAGGTCTGAGAGGCTGACCAACAGCCTGCAACCGCAAGTTTGGCTGTCAGACATAGCGCACTGATCAGCCTGTCTCTCAAGTCCTTTGGAGCTGGTGGCAAAGCAATGAGAAATTTTATAACATATAATTATTTTGGTTTGGTACTTATGTAATTCTTGCTTCTTGAATTATATTTGTCATCAAGGGAGGAACATGCCAGCTTACATTTTTAAAAGAGAATTCAAGAAATTTGTTTCTGCCTATTTCGACTATCGAAATCCGTAATAGTTAATGACATCATCGATGGCAAGAGACCTGTGAGCGTAAGAGATGAAGGAAATTCATGATGCTGTTTTCTACATTGAGCTCTTTTCACAGTATTTTTTAATGAATAGGCGAAAGTGCAGAAAGGCAGGAAAGAAACGTTAAGCTCTTGACATTCAACTGTCGTTATCCACTAGAGAGCTACTTTTTTGTCCAATAGTGATCCATATTTTTTTAATTAATAATATCATGACTGATATGCGTCAGTCCTAGATTGGAAGAGAAAGAAAGAAAGCGTGAAAAAGAGAGATAAAAAGAAGAGGAGAGCAATAAAAAATAGATTGAGGCTTGCAAACGGGCAGATGAAAAGAACAAGTAAAATGGATTTTTATCATAAAACTATGATGGTAACAGCTCATTGTGGTTTTGGGATTGTACATTCAGCCACTAACAAAACTTTGTTTGCTGCACACCTACCCTGTAAGTGAATTCCGACACAAGCGAAAGAAGCTAAAGTGGTGACGGTGAGAAAACCCAAACATGTCCACCGACGTCCAACCCTTGGGTGGTATGAAACATAGGTGTATGGGGGTTAAAATTCATGATTTAAAAAAAAAATCAACACCCTTACCCTGCCCCTTCTTTGAAGTTTGTTCAGTTCCATTGGCATCTCAACACCCCAATAGCTTTCAAGACCTCCGGTAGTAGGAACAATATTATTGCTTTATTACAACGCTCTAAAAGTTACGTTGGTTTGATGTCTTAAAATTTAATAAATAGATGACGTAGGCCTAAATAATATGCAGTTTTTGCGAGTATGCTGGAAATCCATTTACAAATTAATCTAATGAACATAGAATCATTTAGTTTTCTGTGAGCATACTTTTGATTGGCAAATGAATTGATTGATACAAAAGTCATCTGGTGTTGTATGGGAACTTCAACCTCATCGCTGACTGTGTAAACTTGTCGAAATATTGAGGTATTCTGTTCACCAATATATGCCGCGAGACTTCAACATCAGACGAATGAAATTAACCACTATGTATTATGTAAGCCTTTCCTTTTGAGCAGGTACTAACATAAACACCCCGAGATAATAATATTATAAAATTAATATATGAATCAATAAATGTATATGAATAATTAAATCCCCCGATCATCAGCCATAACTCTGAGTTTTGAGCTGCTAACTCAGAATTAAAAGCTGCTATTGTTGCTCTCTTCAGATGTCGGTAGTCAATGGGCGCACACTGAGGTTTTTGATACTCTAGGACGGACAAAATTTCTTGGGAATGCAGTGACAGAATATCTCTTTCCTGCTCTTCAGTGATGTCCACCGTACCGTTACTACTAACGAAATATATTGTGTTCATCAAGATCTTTTCACAAAGCATTACAATTAAACTTTTCCTACAACTTCAATCCGAGCACACTGTCCATCCATGTGAGTAAGTTATGATTACATACCTGTTTATGAAGAGAAAGCTGATGAGATGGGCGGGCAGCTGAATTGAGTTCATCAAAAACATATTGAGGTAGAGATTTCCTGCAAAGCTGGTCACGGCAAAACTCAGCCCGTATACAATCATTGATAGAGTGTTCCTTGGGGGAGATGTAAACGGGAGAGGTCTTTTTTATGTTAATCTTGATATTGATGATACTAACTATTTCATGACGAAAATGTTGAAGATTGTAAAATGAGTATAATGACTTTGGTAGAAATGATGAAGGGGAAAGGGGGGCATGGGTTTAGAGATTATCAATAATTCTCCACCCCCCCCCCCATCTCAACTCGCGCCATCATAACAGTTCGGAACTCTTAACTTTATCCAGTGATATTTTCCTATTTCATTCTCTGCACACATTCTACTTTCTAGACGCTTCGCCATGATGACGGTGGAAGAAACGTACCTAGTTAGATCTAGATCTAAATGCTGGATCTTGTCGCAAAGAAAATGAGCTTAAAATGTAAACTTGTTGATGTTGGTCCTTACAGACATTTCTCAGGGTATTGCCAACATATTTTATCGTTGAAAAAAAAATATCAGATTTTGAGGTCTTTTGATAAAATTTTTTTTTGAAATGCGAATGTGGAAGTGCTGGGTCCTGGTGCTAGATTACGGTTTTTCTTTCTTTCATCATGGATGTCTAGTTATTCACCTTTCATCGTGTGAAATCAATGGATACTAGTAAAACATTACAGAAACGAGTAATTCAAGTCCCAAAATGCCAAGAGTTTGAGAGACCGACCCTGAGCCTTTTAGCAAGCTTCTTAATGCTAGTTAGATAAAGAATTTCAATTTTGCTTGCATGTCCAAATCTGTTTTGCTGACTTCTTAAATTTAGCGACCTGTTTATTTTGTTGTTTTTTTCCCTTTTGCAGGACTTAAATGATAAATTGAGAAAATTGGTTAATTCTTTATTTCTTTGTACCTTAAGTTTATGTCATTAAGAAAGATTAATTATTTCTATGGGAGTGGTTTTATGATTAAACAAATTGAACAAAGATTTGGAAATAATTTCTCCCATTCTTGTGTTGACTCAAGATGAATACGAAGTTGTATATACTAATTTCACAGTTGAAAGTCCTGATAATTGTAATTAATCTTTCAGAGAAAGTTCTCTACATCGTGTTGTAACGGATTACAAGACTGGAAACACCTACCCTGCTGTAGAGTCCAAAAAAGTTATCATTCATATAAAATATTGGAGTCGGATGCCACCACAGCCATAACATTAATTCTATTCAGTGACAAACAAAAGTGGCAGCCGGACTGTGCAATCTCTGAATTGTGTCAGGACACAACTTTTATAGTCGACGATGACTGGGCTGTTCAGCGCAAAACAGACTCGTGATTAATGTTTTCCAGCAAGAGGCTAACAACAAATAGTTAACAGTGTAATGTACTTTGCTTTCATCTTGTTTCCTTGCGATTCTACTAATGGAACGGTTAACACTGCTTCGACTTTTACTTCTTCATCATCTTCTTTTACAACTAATTTTTCCATTACTTAACTTTATGAACGACCTCACTCTATTTTTTTTTTTTGCTTAGCCAAACACGTTTTGAACCTAAAGAAAAAGAGAAAGAGAGAGAGAGAGAGAGAGAGAGAGAGAGAGAGAGAGAGAGAGAGAGAGAGAGAGAGAGAGAGAGAGAGAGAGAGAGAGAGAGAGAGAGAGAGAGAGAGAGAGAGAGAGAGAGAGAGAGAGAGAGAGAGAGAGACGTACCATTTGAAGGCAAAAATAAGAGTAATTTTGCCTGTTGTTCTTGTTCTGAAGATATCAACGTATGAGTAATCCTTTCCTTCACTGCCTTTACTTTGTTCTTGTGATATCGCCTGTGGGTAATGACAAGATAAATATGGATCAAAACAATCCACCCTCCACCCCTCCTTTTTGTTCATATGATTGTTTATTGCCAACTAATTGCTGCCTTTAAGGGCTTAATGGCCATTAAAGTTATCTCAGAGACTTATACAGAAGTCATAACTGTGGTCACTCACACCTCCAACCTTACCTAATTTGTGGTAGTCAAAATTTACTCAAACTATACATATCACCATTTCATGGCGGAAAACGTTTAAAATTTCACCAATGTACGAGTTTGGCCTCTGTAAAGATGGTTTCAACCTTCACAGCATCATCTTTTATTTATAGAGTGACTTTCCCTATAAAGTGGAAAACACATACACCCATGCATAGTCCCGCTACAGAATCGCCTTAAAGGACTTATTTCTGATTGCCACATCTACTTCGGATCTCAAAATGACCTCATTAACTATGACCTCACCTTGATCGTATCCATGGCAGTTGGAGGCAGTTCTTTCCCATTGACCCTGGCCATCTTCTCCAGGACTGCGTACGCCTCGTCCAGCCTGCCCCGTGTGGCCAGCCAGCGAGCAGACTCTGGAATGTAGCTAAAGAGGGATGGGTCCACTTAGAGAGAGAGAGAGAGAGAGAGAGAGAGAGAGAGAGAGAGAGAGAGAGAGAGAGAGAGAGAGAGAGAGAGAGAGAGAGAGAGAGAGAGAGAGAGAGCAGGTTCAGGCCGACTGCGGCTGTTTCATGACTTAAGCTTTCAGCTATCGGCTTCGATAGTTTTGAAAACTCAACTAAGGAAATTACTGAAAATCGTTCATGTGGAGTTTCAATTAGATCAACTGAGCCTAGGCTAATTAAATAACGTTACGTTCATACTTCAACAGAAGATTTGAAAATCTGCTTGACGTAGACCAAGTGTTGATTTGGGGTGGGTCTTTATCATCCTTCTTAAGAACAAAGTCAATAGACTACAGAAAGTAGCTGATATACCTAAGTGTAACAGATTCTGGGTGATCTGTTTGGCTTTGTTTGCTTACGGGTATGAAAATATACACAGTCAATCACACGAATCGTCCGTAGAAAATAAGTCTGAAGTCCACAAGTTCAATTTGCAAACTGTTTAATCCAACACAATGCTGACCGATGGCTGACTTACAAGAGGTTGACTAAATAATCACTATACGTTGACTCACTGCTTACAAAAAGTTATCTAGACATAAGTTTGACTCTTATTTTATACTAAATCTCACCGAATTATGTAGAATAAGAATCACATAAATCATACGAGAACACTCGTAATGATAAATACGCTCTAAAATAGCAACCAATCAGAACAAAGGTAAACAAGGAGTGACGAAATCATCATCATGCTAGGACAAAAGGGAAGATTCCAGAACAATCTAAACCACACACAATCAAGGATACTTTTCTTTCAGTGCGAACTATGTTCAACAAATAAAGCTATGTTCTCAGGCTTGAATACAAACACTATACAACTAAATAAAACATTGTACGTATAGATTGAGTCGATCCGCTACCTAAAAAGTACGGACCAACAAAGGGTGAGAAAGTCAATAGTTTAAATTACAGCACGATGCATGACACTAGATTTGCATGTTATTGCTTCTTTCACCTATAATTTATCTTATACATATATATGCACACATATATAATTATAGAATTATGATAATCAATTCATTACCTAGATTGCCTTAGCCATTACTCCAGAGTTTGAAACCTATGAGGCTCTCGTCAGATTTCTATACGTAATGAGCAGTCACTAGTGCTGACATTTGATATTTTTAACACACTATCACATGGAAAGTTAAACAACATAGCCCCACCATTTCCAACAATATTAACAACAACAACAACAACAACAACAACAACATCATAATAATTGTCTCGAAATAGGTCCTAACTCAGGACAGTTAGGACCCACTCATGCCAATTGTAACAGATATTACACTGTTGTTTCCTGTCTTACACTTACAAATATCCCAGAAGTCCCGGTACCGCCAGAGCTGCGCATGTCAGGTGAAGATATGCCCAGTCTTCCAAACGCCAAGCTACTCCAGAGAAAAATATGAGTCCCACGGGCCACATTGGTATAGATGGTATGACATGACGCCACCGCAAAGGGAAAAATTCCGTCGGATAAGGGACAATCATTACTAGAACACTACCTGGATAATTCGAATAAAAAAATTGCTTGTATGAGCTCTTATATTAAATGGTAAAATGCATACACTCAGCATGCGCTACCTCAAGTTGGGCATCTTGTCAAAGCAAGTCCTGTTTACCGCTGTCGAGAAAACAAAGGGAGAGAACAGGAAAGAGTCTTGAAAATTGGCATGCATTTGTCTTCTCTTAGGAATATTAAGTGTGGTCTGGCATCATAATGTAGAATTAACACATGATGATAATAATAGGCATCTAAAAATATTGGATAGTATTCATCTCTACTTTTGCATTAGTGCAGGCGCAGTAAGCCGCCCCCATCAGGCAATAAATAGTCCACAAAACAAAGTTTCTACTTAAGTCATTTCGGAAGGCTGATGACGGATAGAACCTGCAATCTAAGAAAAAGAGTTCTGCCTAATTAACCCATATAAAATAAAAAAAGAAAGGGGTAAGAAAGGAGGGTGATATGGAAGTAGAGAGCATTTTATAACATTGATGATTTGATGGAGTGGAGAAAACTTGTCAATTTTTTTCATAACAATGTGTAATTCATTCCGCCAACCGACTGGCAATGTCCATTTTTAGACAACATTACTGCTTGTAACAAGGTTATTAAAAATGTTATTGGGACCTTGAGAAACTGAAAAGATTTCCGGATAATCAGAAACTGAGGATCAGATGAAAGTTAGACAAGAATAAAAAGGGAACAAACCGGAGAAGCATATGGAGAGGTATAAAGAAACACTGAGAGGAAGAGGGTTTTGGGCTGCGTGAAGAAACGTGGAAAAAATATAGGAAATGCTGAGGAATAAATCAAAACAATTTTTTTTCTGATTCTTTAAGGCAAGGGAACTGAAGATATAATCCCAGCGAAAAATAGGTAAAAAGCGCAAGCCATAAATTATTTAAAAAAACAAAAAAACAAAGCAAACAGGCTGTAGTATAAAGAATAGTAATAAAACTATTTGAAGAGGATAATGCTGCATAAAAGTTTACGTTGTGAAAGCATTCGTTTGAAAAAAAAAATTAGATAAAAATACAACTGTTACAGTCTGCCGAAACGGCAACAAACAACACATACACACACGTTATAGTAATGGTCTAGCTGCTTAGTACGTGCAAACTATGCCCCTCAAAGTCTCCCGACTCATAATTCTGTTTTCAGCCCCTTTAGACTGATGTTTGATGGCTTTATCGGTAGCTTGACATGATCTGGGTTTTCGACCCTTTACTAGATATAAGTTTTGGGTTTCTTTTTTTTCGGATTGTGCCTGGGGAAGCCCCGGGTCGGCAGATAAGGTAGTGTAGCTGCCTACTTCCTTAAGACCAGACCTTATAAAGCATTTCACATTCCACATTAAGGTTTTGCTCTCTTGAATTTGTAAAACGTCCTAAGAGGTAGTTTAAGGAGTTCTTACGTCCCTCTACTCTCTCTCTCTCTCTCTCTCTCTCTCTCTCTCTCTCGCACACACACAGGTCATCTTTAAAAGTTCTTGAGATATTGTGTATTTTATGTAACAGAAGCAGAAACAAATCTTAAAAAAAAAACCAAGAGACAAACCAACATCAGTTCATATCAAGCACATTGTTAGTGTCTCTAATCACGTGAAATAACGCAATAAAAGATACACTTCTTAATTAATATTATTCCTGAGTTATTGTTTTTTTTTTCATTGAAGTAACAAGATAAAGGCTTAACAATGAACGATGTTATCGGGCATACCAAAGTAAACAACCGCATGCGTGACATAAAACCTGATAAATGAGAGAAACCTGTTAGATGTATATACATATAAAGCACTTTGCTGTCAACTACAAATCGGGGACTTCTTGCAATTTCTAAGAATAAACTGTCGGAATTATCAAAAGGGAAAGTAAATCGAATGAACTGCATATATATATATATATATATATATATATATATATATATATATATATTAATATGGAATACCCTCAACCCAAAACGTTATTTCACGTCGTGATTTCCGTATCAGTATTGAGTAGAGACCCTATAAGCACGGTTATGTTTTGCCTAAGCGAAACATACCCGTAGAACGACGCTCACACATTTTGTTATGACCTCTTATTTATTTTTTCTCTCCCTTGGAAACAGATCCTGTCATACTTTTCAGAGTTTTCAGCAATGCAGCGAGCTATAATGCCCCTTTCATGCGATCCACTAAGAGTTTCAGTTTCTTATCCTTGAATTTCGTTTATGTTTATGGGCATGTCAATTTTGATTTTCCTCAAGAGGGATGAATAAAGTAAATCTTATCTTATCCTATCATACCTATCATGACTCCAATGAAGTATCTCATGGCTGCGAACATCTGCCAATTTACAGAGTAAGCGCAGATCACGTTTAGAAGTGTATGCAGCAGATATGACCCATAGAGTGTCTTCTTCCGCCCAAAGTAGTCACCACTCTGCCCGCCAAGAATAGCGCCAGTTAAAAGTCCGCCGAATTGGATAGATATAAACGTGGGTTTCATCCACTTTAGATCACACACCAGATCCCACTGAAATATTGTGTTATAGAAGTAAATACAGAAACAGTCATTCAACGATACAGGAGGTACCCGCGAGGTTAGATCTAGGGAGCTTGTTAAAGATGCACATGGATTAATATAAATAGAGGAGTCAACAGAAGAAGCAACTACTAACCAAGATCTAAAATATAGAAACAAAGAAAAAACAAAAAACCAGAAGATTTTAGTTATGACACGAATGAGGCGCGAACCCGCCACTTCTACAGCACCCACAGCCTTGTCAAGCCAGTTCAAACAGGATGCTGCAGCTCCTCAGAAAATGTGATTGGATCATAGAAAAAGCGTCTCTCTTGTCTGTGTTTTCTAATTTCTGATCTTCCTCCTCTCCTGCTTCCACTCCCACAACTCCTGTTAGTTGCCTGTGTACTATTTCTTGTTGCCCCAGTTGCTTTTTGTATATGTTCACCTAAATCCCTCGCTATGACCTACTCTCTGACTGTTTCTTATGTACCCTTTATCTCTTAGCTCATTTTTCTAAGCTGCAAGTTACGTGATTCCCTTTAGTCTACAGAGATTTTAAAAAACGAAATCAGTTGAGCACGAATTTTGCATTTCTATTACCTCAGATATCACCGTTCTCTTCGTTCCAAAAAAGTGAAACTGGTCACACACAGTTCCGTTGAGGTCACACACGTTGAGAAATGTTTGATTATTGATACCTTTCTCCGCCTGTTCTCGGAGCTGGGTGTCGTTCATGTACTTAAGAGACGATTGATTCATGTGGTCGTGAACTATGCAGGCATAGTCCGGCTTGAACCCACCAAAACTCATCATCAACGTGCTCCAAGCAATCTAGAAAAAAATTCACACAGGTTGTTCAGTTCTACTTCAATTCAACTTTATCATGACCCAGTCATGTAGTACACGAATATGGGTGAAAGGTAAACTGTAACAAATGAATGACATTAGCTATACATAACTTGCATACGTAGTGTTAATAGTTTATTGGTATAAAAGTAAAGAAAAGCCAACAGAAATTAATTTAGATAATGTATCGCAAAAAATCATCTACACAAAAATATCTAAGGCAATCAGGGCACGAAAATACTACTGATTCTTTTTTTTTTATAAATTTACGAAGCTGTTTAGTCCAATATTTTTTTAAAATGAAATAGATATTCGGATGGTGGTACTACTTTTAGTTTATTAGCAGTATACTTTCACTCAATAGGTTTTCACATGCTCAAACTCAGTTCCTTCACACATTTTAAGGGCAAAAAGTCATGGTAGTTATTGCGCGTTGCAATAATAATAATTTTCAACTTTAAAAAAAAGAATGCTAAAACAGACAGCTCTTGAGTTAAGATGTAATTCTAAACCAATCTAAGGTTTTATGAGTTAATGGTTTTTTATAAAAAAAAGGCATTACTCTTTTTACTCCGCTAACATTGTGAGAATCAATCCTCACTTCAACTCTTCATCTTGTCCAAAATACATACCGTAATTACATGTTTCGGGGTCCGTATCTTTTTGGTTGAACACCTTACAAAAACTTACCATAAACTTGATACCGTAAACCCAGATGATCATAAGGAGCTGGAAGAGATGGAGCCCTCCAATTTCGTCATAAATGTCCTCTATAGCCGCCATGTTGATCCTGTCACAATCTCCGACCTCTTGGGAAAGGTTCAGTATAACTCTGTATACCTCTGTATACTTCTATATACCTCTGTATACCTCTGTATACCTCTATGTACCTCTAAATACTTGTGTATACCTCCGTTTTCTTGGCCGGCTTCAGATTTTTTGTTGTTGTTGGTGTTGTCTTGTTTTTTTTCTATTTCTTTCGTTTGATATTCTAAATCTCCGTATTCTTTACGTTTCAGCTCCTCTTCTATTTTTCTTTCTTCCCCTTCTTTCTTCTCTATTCAATTACTCGTGAGGTCAAGGGTACAGTGGTGTAATATATCTGTGAAATGGAAGATACAAGTTTCTATTTGGAGGTCAAAAGGGCCTTGACATTACATTGGACTCTATATTTCTATCTCTCATTCTTTCTCTCTCTCTCTCTCTCTCTCTCTCTCTCTCTCTCTCTCTCTGTCTCTTTCTCTGTCTCTGTGTCTGTCTGTCTGTCTGTGTGTCTGTGTGTCTGTGTGTCTGTCTGTCTCTCTCTCTGTCTCTCTCTCTCTGTCTCTGTCTCTCTCTCTCTCTCTCTCTCTCTCTCTCTCTCTCTCTCTCTCTCTCTCTCTCTCGCTCTCTCTCTCTTCCGGTAACAAAAATTATCGGCTAAATCAAAAGCAAAATTTTTCTGATATTTTTTTTGTCAACAGAATGGAAAAGGCATGGTACTTTTTTTATTACGCTCAAAATTATGATTGGTATGGCATCATAAAATCAATATACGTTTGGACTTGACTCTTGTGTGAACCCACAGTACTGACTTTACCTTCTCAAAGACTGTCCATAGAGGCAATATTTCTTCATCAAATCTTCAAATGCAATAGTCGTACTGCAATATTCCACATGCCCACAGGACTGTGTAAGCGATTTGGTCCTTTATTAAGAAACGTTGGAGATCGTATTATTTCTAATAATTTATTTTCTTGGAATGAATAATTATCTGGTAACCTTTAATAACCAAAGAACTAATATTAGAGCTAAAATTTACGAACAACGTTATTTTCAACTAGTTTTTAAATTCATAAAGTCTCTGTAAAGCTTTTGTATGAGATATTATTTATCGCATTTAAGCCACTGTCATGATGATGTGTGAAGCTGTTGACACAACCTTTAAACCTCTTGCTGCTCAGTTTCGAGAAAAATGTAAGTAATCAATCAATTTTTTTATGAATTTTCACAAATTTCAGATCATAAAATAAGATATAAGAAAGCTTTGCACTTTTGTTCTTCGAATATGTTTTCCAGTTTTATTACAAGTAAATGTGCGTCTCTCTCTCTCTCTATCTCTCTCTCCCTCTCTTTCTCTCTCTCCCTCTCCCTCTCTCCCTCTCCCTCTCTCTCTTTCTCTCTCTCCCGCTCCCTCTCTCTCTTTCTCTCTCTCTCTCTCTCTCTCTCTCTCTCTCTCTCTCTCTCTCTCTCTCTCTCTCTCTCTCTCTCTCTCTCTCTCTCTCTCTCTCTCTCTCTCGCTCAGGCGGTACCGCTGTCTACCCCAGACGGATGAATGACATTAGATCCGCAACTGGACACCGGTCATCGCTTTACTCTTATTATTTAAACGATTTTTTTATATTTTTGGGTAAGTGGTCGCCCTTGCTTTGCGGTGAACTGTTGAATGTCGTCGTTGGTTTCAAATAATGAATACATGTATGTAATGTGAATGAAACAAAATAATGAAATTATGACTATATAATAAATGTCATTCACAAAAAGTGAAATAGAAAAATACATTAATTAAAAAAAATGTTCGCTAGTTTCGAGAATAAACCTGGCAAAAAAGGTTAAGAAAAGTTAATTATTTTGCCTAGTCAAAAAATGAGTTCATGTTGGTTTTTTATCAACGCTTTCATCTCGAATTTACACTACATATAAAATACATTTCAATCCCCGTTGGTTCAAGAAAGTAAACAGACAAAACGTTACCATAATCATTGAAAAAAATTATCATTTTTGTCTGTAATCATAATCTTCCATTACTGTCGAAATATTAAACACTGAATATTTTAAACACATAGACTTCCTGGGACCTGGGTCCAATTGAACTGCAAAGTTTGGAAAAACGTCTTCTCAAATTGATCATGATAACATACTCAATGTTTAAATTCAAAGTACGAGAAAAAAAAAAACTCTTGGATCCATATCAGTATTGTACATATTGTATAAAGCATATTTTTAGAAAAAAAAATTGTTTCTTCTGTGGCACATGTATATGTATTATAATACTTGCAGCGTAGTTTCCTTAAAGAGCCTGTTTCTTTGGAGTAAACAGACCTGTTTGTGTATCTGAAAGTACTGTCAAACCCTCCAGGTCCGGACGTCTTTCCAGATCACGTGAGGAGCTGACAAGAAGCTGAAATGACACTGAGAGCTTTCTGTGATGGAACCTGAGTCACTGGCAATCTACATCATAATTCTAGGCCACGAACTTGCTGGAAACTGACAACAGAGGGTTAATCCTCGAGACAACAACACTGATAATAATCTCTTGAAAGTTAGAAGCATGGGAACTAATGAAATCATAACGAGTTACTCAATTGAGGAAAAAAAAGACATAGACCAAGGAACAAACACGTGTCTTGAGGTATTCCTATGGCAGATTTCAAGGCGATTATTTATTTTTTTATAAACGATATAAATACATAGCTCAGCTGTAGCGACTGTTTGATGTTACCGATATGAATGATGGATATATGGTCCCTTTGCACGCTATTTATACGCAGAGAAGAGCTTTGGCTATGGGACTCTTGGGTTATCAAAATTAAATTAGGCAAACAGAATAAGAGTTGTCTTGAAAGTGTTCATAATGTAAATCATTGACTGGCACCAACAAAGAATTTACTGACTGAAACGATTTAATTTAAGTCCGTAGTTAAACCAGAGAGATTGATGTGAATATTGCACATTTCTGGAAATCGGCTGAGATTTTGCTTTTATCTAAGAATCGATATCTTAGTTAAATCATGCTTTTTTTTCAGACAATATATTTACAAAGAAAAAAGAGATGCTAGTATATGATCATCTGTGCCTTAAGTGTAAATAAAAGCTATTAAATCGGGGAAATCGAGTTGTAAAATTAAGTTGGAAAAGGAAAAAGGCAAGAGAAAGCAGAATCACCAATTACAAAATTTCAATTGAAAAAAATATCTTCCAATTTCCTGTACTCATATGTTTTGTTTGTAACTTTTTTTATTGGAATATTAAAAAGTCTGCCTTTACTAATAAATCGTCAATGCTATCTAATGCCCATGATATGCAAGGCAAAGAAACAATTCTGAATTTACATTTTCCAAACAATGAATCTATTGTACGTGAAAGTTTACGATCTATCGCGATTATGCACTTAACACCCCAAAAAAACTATCCATTTCTTTGTTATCTTTTTTTTCCTCAAGATGTAAATCTTGTGGGCCACTGATAATACAATTAGTATGCGGAGACGCGCGTGTTTCATGTTGGAGCAACCTGTGCGGGCAACGCTTGCAATAGAAAAGTAAATAAAAGTTTGCACTACTAAAACGGAAAAGGAAATTGTCCAAAAATAATTTATGCTGCGCAAAATAGAATATGTAAAAAAGATGAATGGAAAAAAGGGTATTGAGACATTATGTGTGTGTGTGCGAGGTGTGTGTAAGAGAGGGAAAGGGGGGGGAGATTCGGTGCTGGGGAGAAAGATGTAGAGGATAAAAGCGGATTGAAGTATGTGAAGAGTAATATAGGAACAGAAATAGCTATAGTATCAATTATAATAATAATAACTATATTAAAACAAATAATAATAATAATAATAATGATAATAATAATGATAATAATAATGATGATGATAATAATAATAATAATAATAATAATAATAATAATAATAATAATAATAATAATAATAATAATAATAATAATAATAATAATAATAATAATAATAATAATAATAATAATGATGATGATGATGATAATAATAATAATAATAATAATAATAATAATAATAATAATAATAATAATAATAATAATAATAATAATAATAATAATAATAATAATAATATCATTCTCTCTAGTAAGTTATTACTAAGTAGACTGGCCGGGTACAAATCTAATCATTTTGTGATCATCCGTTGTTTTTTCCTTTTCAATTATTATGTGTTTTTATCGTTCAAGACTTTTCTTCATTATTGTTTTTATTTTTCGTGTACAATTCACCGGCATCCATCGCTTTTTTTTTACCTTAAAACAAAACCAGATTTACTGCGATTATTAATTTTGTCAGAGGCTGGACGTTTTTTTTTTTTCTACACCCTCATTGAACTCAGGTTAATTTTTTTTTTTCACTTTTAGATGATAAGATCTCCAAAATGAAAAAAAAAACCGCAGCCATGTCAATGCCAAACAAGGAAATTTCTAAGATTAAAAGCATGCAAAAGAATAAAAAAAAAAAAGATCGTTTTCTATAGTGCGCATGAATAAATTAGGGAGAGCTCTGTTGCTCTCCAAGGTCAATTTCTATAACAAAGGAGATTTAGTCATAGGACGTTGAAAGCATAGTAGGAAAAATCTCTATCTTTACTAGACTCTTCATTATCAGATGCACACACACACACACACACACATATATATATATATATATATATATATATATATATATATATATATATATATATATATATATATATATATAATGATTTAAAATGTTACCAACATATTGAATGAAAGTGCTCAACAATAAGGAGCTGAATTAAAAAATTATGACATTCCTGGACTAAAGCTTTGCCAGGACACTAGTGTTTCAAGGCCTTAGTCCGGGTATTCCATAATTTTATAAATACATATATATATATATATATATATATATATATATATATATATATATGTATATATATATAAGCTAGAGAGAGAGAGAGAGAGAGAGAGAGAGAGAGAGAGAGAGAGAGAGAGAGAGAGAGAGAGAGAGAGAGAGAGAGAGAGAGAGAGAGAGAGAGAGAGAGAGAAAATCCACAAAACAGTCACTAATTTACACGCAAAGCTTTCTCATAAAGTTTTATGGAACATTCATTTGGCGAAGAATTTGCTAATCAGGAAGACTGACAGAAATGTTTTCTGTACAAAAGGAAAAAAAAATTTGTTAGAGCCATTAGATGCCGCTAATAAACACATGAATCGGATGTTTGCAAAGGGCTCAAATGACGAATCTTAGTGTTGATGATCTTTACAACTTGGGAAACTGCGTTACGGAACAATCATATGAATACTTTGCCAAAGTTATAGAGATGGTTTAAAAATGTAAATGAATGGTAGAAAACTCGTGGTTCAACGCACCCAGGTAGGTGTGCATGATGTGCAAGTACATGGCAATATTTTTTTTCTTTAGAATTGCCGCGTAAATAATAGACGTGACAACAAGTTTCTCACATTCTTTCAGAAGCTAAAGAAAAAATAACTCCAAATAGATATATATTCCACGGATTGAGTATGCTGTTTCCTCTTCAATATACGGCATAGATAATTATGAAAATTCTTCTTGCCTTGAATGAATATCAGTTTCGGATGAATATCACTGAGTGCACCATATGATTTAACCCTAACTCTACTAGATGGCCCGATGGTGCCTGAAAAATTTAATCCTTTTTTTCTTCTTTTTAGAATTAACGATTGATATCATTTTAATGAGCTTTCACATAATGCCATCTACACCTAAAAACCTTCATTTGAAAACATTTTTTTTTTAAATTGCAAGCTTTATGTGTTTCACAGTGTGGTATTAATTTTTATTTTACCTATACTTACAGACTGGTTCAGAATGACTCATTCTATAAATAGAAGGAAATTCCCTTTCTTGACCGCTATATTCAGGACATCCCGACGCAGCACAGCAGCAAAGAAATTCCTTGGTAACCTTCTCTCGTTCAATATACATTAAAAAATCTCGGGTCACCATTTACAGCATCAAAAGATCATAGCGGGTGATAGTATATATATATATATATATATATATATATATATATTTATTTATTTATTAATTTATTTTTTGTTGTTGTTGTTTTGGGGTTTTTTTGTTCAAAGATAAGTCAATTTTTTAAATGTTTGGGCGTGCAGTTAAGATCTAATGTAATTATATACCATCTACCACCGCTATAGTTTTAACCAAGGCGAACATGTCCTAGGCCTAAACAAATGATGTAGGCTAGGGTTAACTTACATCTTTATTTGAGCTTATGTTTGAATTTTTAAAAGAAAGGATTTACATCAAAGATCTAAATGTTTGAAAAGATTTAACATCCATCCACGTTTAGATATACATCTTAATTTCTTGCGAAAAAAAGCGTTATTTTGATATATTTAGGGAGAGGACTCTTGCTTCAAATATAAATTTTAAAGTGGAAAAATGTCTCTTTTAGACAATAATCGAGAACTCACAAAACCCGAAAAACCTAGAAAAGGCGCTATGGCCGCATGTTATCTAACCAGGTGTAACTCTGGATTATCAGGGGCCTAAGATTCTGTATGTATATGTTTGTTTAGGGAAACATACAAACAGTTTTAGTTGTTTAAGTTGTCTGCTTTGACGAGTGAGAGAAAACCATCCACTACTTATTTCTCTCATTAATTTCATATCTAAAAAGAAAGATAACAAAAAAAGGCTAGAAGTTTGATATTTTTGTCTCAGATCTTAACTAAGTGTAAACAGAAAAACCTTTCTTAGCGTGAACCTTTTTCGTAAGAGAAAACTTAATGAGAAAATTTCAATGTCAAAAAAAAATTCTCTAAAATCTTATGTGTTAACAGGTAGACAACAAACTTTGTCAACCATGATGCCTCGTTTTCGGATTTGGATCAAGGTGAAGGTTACAAAAATGTGTATTTTGCTGATGATAAGACCAAGACTATTCAAAAGACTTGATGTCCTTCTGTCACACAGTCAACAATATGTCATCTCATTTACAGGATTGATTTTTCTTCTCAAGTTTTGATACCTTTACCTGAAGGACCGGCATTGGTTTTAAGTAGGCAGATCAAATGAGCATTAGACCACGTTAGGGCCATACAATTATGCCCGAATAATAATTATTACTGATGAAGTATAAAATAGTTCCAGAAAGCTGATATGAACTATGGTACAATCAATGAAAGCAGTTTGATGCCTGTAATCTAAGTTTTTTAAATTCAAATTTTCTAACTTTCCGCGAAGTTCCGATGCGAGCCGTACACATTGCTATTAATATTACAGCCATTACTTCTCTGATGCGACTCTTTGATGAAACGCTCCCGCTCTCTGCAAGAGGCAACCAGATGTCACAGCCATTTAGGAAATATTTCTTACTTATTTTTTCTTATTCCGTGAAAAGGATTTTTTTTCCGGCAGTTGAATAGTTATGAATAATTAATTGAATATTTGCCAAGGTAAAACACATGTACCGATTTTCCAGAATTTAATATTTACTGTACATAGAAAGGTTATTCGAAATACTTCGTCCTTGTAGGTTTGATACAAAGGAAAGGCTTATTGCTTCGCTCGTTGATAAAGGGTAAATTGTGTCATGCAATCTTTTTTTTTCCTTGACAACGCCGTATGCCTACCCCAGCTATCAGTTCTAAAGTCACCATTTATATCTGTCTTGACTTGCTTATCACTTTGTTTTGAAACATTATATCCGTTATAGACATTAAGTAGCTTCAATGCAAGTTTTTTTCTCATTTCAAAGGTCACCTTACACAGTAAGTGTGGCAGGAAGGAAACATGGATGTCCGTGACAAGTTTAGGGAAGATATTAACACAAAAATGTATATAGATTTCCGTACAGCCTTGGTTTAAAACCCCATTAATCACATTAAATCTACATATATTTCGTTCCCCAAAAATATAGATAATAATACAAAAGTAGGAAACTAAATTAAACGTACAATTTTTATTACGATGTCTTCACTATTAAAATAAAAAAAAAATCTTAGAATGTCAACATATTCACAAAGCGTTGCTTTCCCTTATCTTGGAGTCCTCATAGCAACACTAACTCGCGATTCTACAAGGACATAGAATAACATCAGTGGACAGAGGGAAAGAGAAATATAAGTAAATAATTACTGAAAGTGCACACACAGTTTCTTCCTCTAGTTTCTCGACCTTAGTTTGAAGCTTTAAATCTATAAAATAATCTTACCTAAAGTTATTATTCACAAAATGCGAATGCTTAGCTTTGACCTGGTATAATTTACACTGTCATGTGTAAAACATTTTGAACACATGTGTGTGCACTTTCAGTAAGTGACATTGACCGTAATTGTATCTACGGTACCGGTACCTTAACAAATCGCACTTTAATCAACTGATACGACTCATTACACAACCATTGAACACAAACTAGATTTAGAAAAGGAGAAAGAGATAGAGGAGGGAGACAAAGAGAGAAAAAAGAGAGACAGAGAGAGAGAGAGAGAGAGAGAGAGTGAGTGAGAGAGAGAGAGAGGGAGAGAGAGTGAGTGAGAGAGAGAGGGAGAGAGAGTGAGTGAGAGAGAGAGAGAAGGAGAGAGAGAGTGAGTGAGAGAGAGACAGACAGACAAACAGACAGACAGACAAACAGACAGACATAGACAGAGAAAGACTGAGAAAGGACATTTTTTGTTTACTAAAAGCGATACCATCTTTCAGTTCTACAAAGTTCTTTTCGGCCAAGTACCCCGTTCTTTTCTTTCTTTTTTTTTCATTATAATAAATTTTGTTTTTCCTGAGAATTTTTGTGTGCTCAAGAGGAACATAATTTATCCTTCTCGACTTCGTCGAGTGTGCAGTAAAACTTTCAAAAGCTTTATTGCAGACTGAACGGTTGAACTGCTTCTTTGCAATTTTTAAGCGTAAATAATAAAACTGAGTTTTTAAATAGGGCAATTTGAAACTATAACTGCATACCGCTACCTCCCTCATTCTCTTTTTTTCCCAATCCCTGGTATATGCCATGCCTATATTTTCAAACTCAACCTGTAAATGTTTTCCCAAAAGTGTCATTACGTCTACCTAACCAAAGCCAAGGTCAGGATCAGATTGCAACTCCTCTATGTAATTCAAATAAGCCGCTGTTTTGAAGTTATTGGCCTCTCTTTACCCTGGATTACACGCCTAGTGGGGTGACCACTGTCCTGGACTAGATAGAAAGTTATTCAAGCCCAGGTTTTGACCGTTACACACATTCTGGCTCCTTTCTCGACTTGACGTAACGCCAGCGTGGTATATATAAGGATTGTTGATCATATCACCAATGCTTGTAATAGAACACTTTGTCACGACTTGGTTTGGATATCCATGCAAGACTTTCAAGGCATTGTCATTAATTTACAGAAATGTGTATTATAAATAAATGAGATAAACTAAAGTCATTTTACGGTTATCAGAAGTCCAAAAAAGTGGTTTATTTGACTAGAATTAGATAATATGTGAAAAAAAAACTAGACTGAGAATAATATAAAAAATTGGCAAATATCTTCGGGCCATAATAAATCTTTTTATGTTCCTCATTAGCAGTGTTCTATCTTACTTTATGTTTAAGGAAAGAGTAGAAAGTTTAGAAAAGGCTCACTCGATTCTTATCGGAGAAATTAAATAAAGACGAAGATGAGGCATAAAATTGAAGATTGTGAAGCTAAATTTTATATATAAAACTTTTGACACAGGGAATGGATGGTTTCTTCTTAGAACTAAATGTATTGTTTTCGAATACGACGTTTTAAAGAAAAAAAGGTTAAACATAAAGGTTGTATTGTTTTCATTGCAGCTGTCCTTATTATTAAGTAAAAACATTACATAGTTTTGGGAGTTTTATTTTTGCTCTGTGAATTACAGATTTATACTTATGCTCAAGATAATATACAGTCTATAACAGTTTAAGAGGAACATTTGTTGACCACGCCTGAATACCATTAAAACCAACAGACAGGATAACTTTTAATGTTCTACCACAATAAATTTAAACTTGCACGTCAGGAATCGACACTTTTGGTACTTGGCATCATAAAAAGACTACTAAACAAAGATATAGCAGTCTCCAAACAGCCAGAAGGATAACTACAAAGATTATATAAACACCACTAAAATTATTCTTGTTATTCTGTGTACAGCAATAGACCAATCGTGAGACCAACATCTGTCGCTATGGTATCAATCGAGCACATCTTTGATGAGATCGGAGGATTCCACTTCTTCCAGCTGCTCATGATCGTCTGGGTTTACAGCATAAAGTTCATGGTAAGATTTGAGATCTGTGTAATTGACATGTTACCTGCATGGGGGACGATATTTCTTAAAGACCTTGGGAAGATATTCTATGAAGGGCTCGTTGAAACATTATTTTCTCAAGATGGGATTATAAGTTTCATCACCTTTACCTTTTTTAATGCCTGTGACATAATTTGTGTATTTTGTTAGACTGATTCTGACAATTTTGTAGATAATTTCCTTAAGAATGCTGATCAACAGCTTTGTAAGTAAATTGCAATTACCCCTAATGAGTTTTAGGATTTAACTTGAGTTTTTCATGTAGATGTATGCTTTCGGTATTTTTTTACTAAAGAAATGATTCGCCAAGGCGTCAGAACGACTCTTATTAATTCTGCCTTCATGCTGTTATATATTCATTTTTCGTCTAATTTAGCCGAACAAAAAAATGTATTTAATGCAGGGTAGGAAGTATTCGAAGCATTCAGTAAACAACATCAGTTAAATTATTTATTGGATAGACAGTTATGTTGCAAAATTTTTATGCCATTTTTAGAACAATCGGGTGCAGTTCATTTCATCTAAAACATGTAAATTGAATTTTCTTTTCCATTAACTTCCTTTTACGAAATTCCTTTGAAATATTCACCATCGGAAGACCTGCGAATAAAGCCAATCTATCTACTTATCTATTCATGTCTTTTTTTATTAGTCCATAAATCTAAGTGTCCTATGGTCTTCGGGACTTCATGAGTACCACAATACTCGACAAACATTCTTCGACATTTCTCTCATTTCTCTAACTTTGTTACGTTTTCAATGAGCCTCTCATTTGCGGATATCTTCTTCCTTTTTCTATTTGTCCTTTTTTTTCTCTCTTTTTTCACTAGCGCGGTGTCATGGAGTATTTTTGCATCATGAGATTTGTATTGAGTGTTTCTTATTTGATATAACGGGTCCACAACTTAGAGTTCTAGGACTTTTTACAAAATCAAACTTAAGTCCTCGTCAAGGGAAGCGCAATGAAAAGACACTTAGGTTCGAAACTAACCTGGGTACACGTACTTACGTAAAAGGTATCTGCAGATATCAGGCCGGACACTCTAACCTTACAATCATCTGCATTAAAGAGTGGTGAAAGGAATAAGAAAATAACATTTGAGTTTTAATATAAAACTCTTTTTCAACTTCTCAGACCGCCTGGAGTTTGATGCTGATGAGTTTCGGTGGCTACAAGCCGGACTATGCCTGCATCACTGACGGCCTTCTGAATCAATCGTCTCTTAAGTACATGAACGACTCCCAGCTCCGAGAAGAGGCAGAGACAGGTGTGAATAACGAAACATTTCTCAACGTGTGTGACCTCAACGGAACTGAGTGTGACCAGTTTCACTTTTTTGGAACGAAAAGAACGGTGGTATCTGAGGTGATAAATGGAGAATTGCAATCTCATATTTGTACTAGTTTTGTTTTCCAGAGGCCCCAATTTATGGTTTTACGATATACACAGATACAATAATAATAAAAAAATGAAAAAAAAAACATCTTGGGAACACATTTTTCTGTTTATATATACGAATAGGTAGCTACAGAGTAAAATAAACATTTTGTTCTTATACAGTAAGGAAACAAGCCCAACCCCACGAAAGATTAAGCTTATGCGGAAGGACAACTAGTAATTATATTAGACTTATCAATTGAATAATATCATGATACTGGACCATAGTATCGAATTAAAAGCCTGAAACGCCTATTGGTATGAAATTAAGTCAATGCTATGCCATCAGACTTATAATTTCACTCGTCTGAAAAAGAAAGGCATAGGTGGGTAAATAAATGTGCAATAAAAAAAATCACTGACCAAATCGAGATTTCACCTGAGTTTAAGACAGCATATAAACTGACCTTATCATCTAGAGCCAGGTTATATATAAGTAAATAAATTGTACGTTATTAAACTTAATAATGAAACTTGTTGAAGCAAAATGAAACCCACAGCAAATTCCAAAGCGTGTTTTACTCAGATAGGCGTATTGTAAAATTACACAAACACAATTGACCGCAGATGCAATACAGGCCCATTTAAAACCCCTTGCACACTTTAACTGTGTAGAATTATCATTAAGATTCCTCAAAAAGAACTTGAAACCGCTTCTAAAAGGGTTTGAACAACTCCATTCGGTGGAAGTTTGAATGACACTTGACGCAGTTTAGACAGCCTTTAATTTTCCTACAATGACTATGACTCTGATAGTGTTCAGGTGCTTTATCTAGATAGTTAAACAGGAGAAATTATCTGCAGATAAATATTGTACAGAATTTACTGTTTTCACAATTTTTTTTTTTTTTGCGGATTTTGGCACGTTTTGTTTTCAAAGATATTCTTGAAAAATATAAAATTATAACGTCTTCAGGGAAAGTTTTATCAGTTTCCATCTCTTTCTCTCTTCCTCTCTCTGTCTCTTTCTCGTTCTCTGTCTCGCTCTCTTTATCCTCCTTCTCACTGTCTCTCTCTCTCTTCTTCTCTGAGTCTTTCTCTTTCTCTCTCTCTCTCTCTCTCTCTCTCTCTCTCTCTCTCTCTCTCTCTCTCTCTCTTTCCATCCCTTTATCTCTCATTAATTCTCCACATAGTTCGATCACTTTCATTTAATACTTTCTGGGTTGCATGTCTCCAACTTCTATTTTCTGTTTCTCTCTAATCTTTTTACTTGGCTCTCTAGTTTAGCTAATCTCTCGCATAATAAAGTATTGCTTCTCATTATGTCTCTCTTTATTTCTTTTCCTCTTTAATTAACACTTGAATAATGTCCTTCTCTCTCTCATATAGTATTTGTCCCGCATACGTCCATACTCCATCTTTTTTTTCCTTAGATTAAATCTTTCTTATAATATTGCATCATCTCTTCCTTGAAACTCCCTATCCTAACAGCTGTTTCCTTTAGCCTTTTGTCTCTCAATCTCTTTAACTGCTTCCTCCCACCAACCCCCTTCCTTATGGCTCTGTTTGTATACATGTCCTCTCCATCTCTCGCACGATGTGACTCCTATCAGTATGTGCCGTCCCACTTTATCTACAGCTCTCTTTGTATCTCAGTCTTAATCTGTCCAACTACCCCCCCACACACACACGCACACATCACCACCTTCTCTCTCTCTCTCTCTCTCTCTCTCTCTCTCTCTCTCTCTCTCTCTCTCTCTCCCCCCCCCCCTTTTTTTCTCTCTCACCATCTCTCTTATTCTGTTCTTATCTATTCATCACTTTTAACTCTCTCTTTTAACTTTCTCCCTCATCCCTTTATCTCACTTTATTTGTATTGATCTTTCTTGTCCTTTTTTTTTTTGCCTATCTTTCGATCTTTTTCTTTCTTTTTTTTTTTTTTGTATATTTTTTTTCAACCAATTTCCTTCCTCATTTTCAATTATAAGTTTATGATAATTTTAAATGTTACAAAAGGGACATGAATAAAAGTAACGCAATAGCAAAAAAAAAGAAAAAAAAAGAAAAGAAAAGAAAGTGAGAGAGAGAGGGAAAAAAAGAAAGTGTTAACATTTTCAGTTTTATTAATATTGGCAATTCAACATTGCGGGGTTGTTAAAAAAATAGGTAGGAATAGGTACAATAACGATTAAGAAGATTAAGACTAGGGGGGAATGAATGTACTGCGACAATTATTGATGTTAAGAGAAGGGAGGAGAAGGGCAAGGATAAAAAAGATACAAAGATATTAATGAGAGGGAGAAGGTGAGGAAAAGGAAGAGTAGAGGAAGAAAAAGAAGGAGGAGGAGGGGGAGAAGAAGACAGTTATGATTGAACCAGCAACATCGACAGTGACAAAAACAACAACTACAGTAACAAAATCAGCAGAAATAGAAATATAAGAGCACAAGAACGAAAAGGAGAAGGAAGAAGAAGAGGAAGGAGAAAGGGGATCCTTTCTATGATTTTTCTTTGCTCTACTTAATATGTTTTGCCTCCTACCAGTGGGATCTGGTGTGCGACCTTCGGTGGATGAAAGCCACCATCACGTCCATCCAGTTTGGCGGTTTACTAACCGGGTCCATTATCGGAGGGCATAGTGGCGATTACTTTGGACGCAAGAAGACGCTTTACGGCTCCTATTTCCTCCATACAGTGTTCGATGTGATCGCAGCTTATTCTGTAAGCTGGCAAATGTTTACAGCCCTGAGGTTCTTCATTGGCACTATGATAGGTAAAAATAAATGGATGAAAGTTTAAAATGTACTTTGTTTTGTCTGGCAATAACACAGATATAATTATGTGTGTGCCTAAAAGTATGCATGTTCATTGTAGGTGCCATCAGTTTGTGTTGTTTATTGTCATTTTTTTCTATTTGTTATCGAATAAGTGTTTAAAACTTGAAGATAAATTATACAGATAAATGAAACGATCTAACGGTGGGGATCAGAAGAGAGAGGTTATGGGGTGTGTCAATTTAAAAGACATATTGATAGCACATTCATAGCATATTGATGGTCCATTGATATTGATTGTCCACTGGTGTGATATGAATGTGCCATCAATGGACTATCAATGTGCCATCAATATGCTATTTATTGACCAACAATGTATCATAAAATTGCCACCAATTGACCAACAATAGATCATCAATATGCCACCAATGTGTCATAAATGTTCTATCAGTGTGCCATGAATGTCGCATCAATGGACTATCAATGGGACATTAATTTTCCATTAATTGACCATCAAGAGACCATCAGTATGCCATCAATGTGACATCAATGTCCCATCAACATGTCATCAATAAGCCATCAATGGTCCATCTTGCTGTCAAAGTCGAGTCAAAGTGCCATCAATGTGTCATCATTGTCCTATTAATGTGCCATGAATGTAAAACAAATCGGCCAGTACCATCAATATGTTATCAAAATGCTCTCAATTCACCATCAATGGACCATCAATGTGCCATATATGGACTATCAATATGTCATAAATGTGCCACCAATTTGCCATAAATATGCCATGAATGAACCATCCATGTGCCTTCAAGGTGCTATGAATATGCCATTAATGGACCATTCATATGCCATGAATATGACATCAAGGTGCCATCATGTGCCATAAATAGATCATCAATGTGCTATAAATGTGCGTATCAATATGCCATCAGTGTGCTGTTCATCTGCAATTCATATCAAGGGACCATCGTCGGACTATCAATATGCCATTAATGTGTCATCAATGGACCATCAATGTGCCAGCAATTGACTATCATTGGACCATAAATCTGCCATCAATGTGCCATCAATGTGCCATCTATTGGCCATCGATGGACCATCAATGTGCCACTAAAGAACCATCAAAAAACCATCAATGTGCTATCAATCTGCCATCAATGTATCATCAATGTGCCATCGATGTGCAAATAAAGTGCTATTAATGTGCGATTAGCCATCAATGTGGAATCAATGTACCATTAATGTGCCATGAATATTCCATCAATGGAGCATCAATGTGCCATCAATGTGCTTTCAATAGACTATCAATGGATGATCAATGGGCCATAGATGTTTCACCAATGCGCCATTAATGTGGAGTCAAAGTACCATCAATGTGACATCAATGCGCCATAAATGTGCTGTCAATTGACCATCAATGTATTATCAATATGCCATCAATGTGCCAACAATGTGCCATTAATGGACCATCAATGTCCTATCAATGCTCCATCAGTGTGCTATCAATTTGAAGTCAAAGTGCCATCAATGTGTCACTAATGTGCTATCAATGTGCCATGAATATGCAATAGATGAATCATCAATATTGCATCAATGTGCCATCAATCTGCCTTTCATGTGCCATGATAGATGTGCATCAATGTTTCATCAATGTACCCTCAACGTACCATCAACGTGCAATCAATGAGCCATCGATGTGCCATCAAGATAACATCAGTGGGCCATCGCATAACTAATGCATGTTTCGTATTACAGAACGTTGAAGTTATTTGCTTATAATAAGAGGTTTCGTTAGGAGATATCCAAGGGATAGATCATGATTTTCTCAGATCTCTGGGTGAATGCATCTTACTGCAGTGTAAGGATCATTTGTGTTGTTTGAAAAGTCATGATACAGTGGGAAAATGTTGTAGAGCGATTAGAATATATGTTTGTGCTATAGTAACTGGCTTTCAACCTCTTATAGCGGTATGTCTGGTGTTCGAATCTCTGATGATCTCGTTACAAAGAGCTGTCGGAAACGCGCTTTCTTCACACATAATACAATAGGCCCCGCAACCAGATACTCAAAGATATCGTCTCTGTAATCTCCAGCATTTTTCCCAATCCAATATAATTATTTCATAATTTGAAGTACTGTATCGTCTAGTATTAACCTATTGGAGAACACATATAAGGCTTTTTTAGCCGTCCTTTAAATAAATTGAGTGTTCATTAGACAGCCTGTATTGTTATTAGAGAGAATAAACTGTCCAGGTGATTTTCGCAGACTGAGAACTGATATTGCCTGAAATTTTTTAAATTATCTCCCAGGTATCATCCTCGTAGTAATAGTCCCTTACCCAACTGAATTCTTCCCAATTCGGTGGCGCCACACCATACCAGCCATACCGATGTGGCCCCTAGGATCACTGGCTTTCGCTAGCGGAGCATGGCTCTTCCAGGACTGGGCACACCTTCAGCTGACATGCGCAGTCCTCGCTTTACCTGGTTTGCTGGGTTATTTGTGAGTAAAGTGATTTTAATTTTTCATCCTTAATGGTTAAAATGACTTTTTGGTATGAAAAGTGTTTTTATGCGTTATCTATTTATAAATTTTAGAGTGACTTATGGGACGTTTGACTGTGAAAGGGATAACCCAGAGGATAATGATATTAGCTTTTTTGGAATGGTGTCATAAAAATAAATCGCTTTATAAAATCATTTCACAGATTGTAGGATGTTTGGGCTTGAAGCAAATAAACTGTTTGATATTTCAAATATGCTCTCTTTTATTCTTGCAACTATTTAAAAACAAACGTCTTATGATAACATTAATTTTTTTTTCAAACCAGAGGATCGTTAAAGTGATAATAATACCCATTTCAATTCAAAACTAAGAAAATAAATAAAGGAATATAAGTGTAATACTCTTCCCCACTAAACAAATTAACACAGAAGCAAAATCAGTTTTTCTTTTAGATCATGCAATGTCTAGCAAAGCACCAATATAGGTAATATTGACCTTCCATTCAATTCACTCATTGAATCCTTGTTGTGTGTTCAAACATTCTGTAAAACAATTAAACTGGATTAGGTTACCGGTAACGGCACGCTTTATCTTTTACAATCTTTTTTCTTCCTCCCCAGTTACATTCCAGAGTCTGCTCGGTGGCTGGCCACACGGGGCAGGCTGGACGAGGCGTACGCAGTCCTGGAGAAGATGGCCAGGGTCAACGGCAAGAAACTGCCTCCAACTGCTATGGATACGATCAAGGTGAGGTCAGTGTGGATGTGGAGATCTCTGATTGAGCTGGAGAATAATTATATGGGACCTTGCGTGAATCGATTTGAATTTTTCTAAAGTAATGTAAACTGTTGCCATTCTTAAAGCAATAAGAACTTTTGGAAAAGGGGGTGGGGTTGGTTCCGTACTCGAAGAGGGGAATTTAAAACTTTAGAAGTGTTGGGGCCACAGCTATTTTGTCCTCTAAAAATAGTTTTAAAATACTCAGGGATCAAAAAGAGCAGCTTAAAGAAAAAAAAAACCGTGCGTCTTGGTGTGGGCACCTTGAATGGAAAGCAGGATAGTTTATTTTGCAATTTTTATATCAGCCCTAAATTGGGTGGTGTTAAAATGGTAATCTAAGTTCATGTCACTCATTGTTTAAACAGCCTTTAGAAAATATTGTTCATTGAATAAACATTGCTACAAAACAATAAACCTTCCACTTCAACAGGCATGTATGGGAAAAAATGTATCGCTCTTTTTTCTGTAGTGATGCCAAGTGAGAATCGAAACAATGTTATTGTATTAAATCTTGGCTTCGACAGTAAGTTGATGACTCCACTTTTGGTGTATAGGTTTGAAAAATCAAATAATAGTTTCAGAACTGAGTTTTGTCAAACCAAATTATATATTTCATAAATCAATGCTGCACAACAAATCGACATAGCCCGTAATTTTTGTTGTGGGTTACTCTCACTCAGGAAATCTTTTAAATCTAGACGTTATCTGAAAGTGAGATTTTTTTAAACAATAACTCTAGAAGAATCTAAATAAGGGTCTAGAGTGACATATTATTCTCTCTTCCGTAGTGTCATAATCTGAAGCGCTTGATGAGTGTTACTATTACTGATAACGCTGAGTTTTCCCCACGTATCTTTCTCCGATTTAAAAAAAAATGCTTCACATTCAATTGCACTCAACAAGTCATGAACTTTGTGTGTGGAATTTATTTCCTTTTAATCTTCTTTATAACCTAAAGAACAGGGAGGCACGTATTGGTATGTGCTGGTTTGAGCTACTGGCACAAAGGAAGAAAAGAATGATTATCATTAGCATGATTTTAATGATGATGATATTGAAGATATTAATAATAATAATAATAATAATAATAATAATAATAATAATAATAATAATAATAATAATAATAATAATAATAATAATAATAATAATAATAATAATAATTAATATTATCATTATTACCTCCAAACAGGAAATTGCGCAGGAGGAAAAATCGAGCAAAGGACGTCACGATTACTCATACATCGATATTTTTACAACTAAGGCGATGGCCCAACTCACTGTAATTTTTGGCTTCAAATGGTACGGTTTTACATAATAATATTGTAACATGCAACAAAAAAGGGCGGTATCTGGGGCTCAATACCTCTCCTACTGTAATTATTACTTCTACCGTTAGTATTACTACTATTGCTTATATCAGTTCTGTTACTACTACTGCCACCACCACCACCACTACTACTACTACTACTACTACTACTACTACTACTACTACTACTACTACTACTACTACTACTACTACTACTACTACTACTACTACTACTACTACTACTACTACTACTACTACTACTACTACTACTACTACTACTACTACCACTTCTACTACCACTACCACCACCACTACTACCACAACTACTACTACCACATCTTCTTCTTCTACTACTACTACTACTACTACTACTACTACTACTACTACTACTACTACTACTACTACTACCACCACCACCACTACCACTACAACTACTACTACCACATCTTCTACTACTACTACTACTACTATTACTACTACTAGTACTACTACTACTACTACTACTACTACTACTACTACTACTACTACTACTACTACTACTGCTGCTGCTGCTGCTGCTGCTGCTACTGCTACTACTATTACGACGACTACAGTTATTAGTACTTGTTTAAGTTTCATTTGCATCCCGTAACCTCATAAACCCAAATTTCTTCGAACTTCTCTGCCGCCACAGGTTTGTCCTGTCTATGGTTTTCTACGGCCTCAGTTTTGCTGTGTCCAGCTTTGCCGGTGATCTGTATCTCAACATGTTTCTGATGAGTGTGGTTGAGCTGCCGGCCTATCTCCTTAGCTTCCTCCTCATAGACAGGTTCGATCACGCTCAACAGTCATAGACTACAATTCCTATCAACAAAGAGCAGACGCAAAGTGGCGTGAAATTATTATATTTTAGAGATAATGCTTTAGTCAATATGTTTTTAGTTTGCTTATAGTTATGTGTGAATGTGATGGGGATTGGCTGTTATGAGGGTTAGTTTCATATAACCAAAGATTCTAATTCTCTAAGGAGACTTTGGACTTTCAATTACAAGAAAACCAGCCGTATTTTAGCTCTGCTTCAGAGCGTGTCGGTGAGGAGAATGACGCCAGGTGAGGGGTCAATGACTTGTAACAAGTCTAAGCTACTGTTTCAAACTTAATCCTTATTGCTCTTCATCACCTCCACACAGATGACTCTCTCTCTCTCTCTCTCTCTCTCTCTCTCTCTCTCTCTCTCTCTCTCTCTCTCTCTCTCTCTCTCTTTATCTTTCTATCTATCTATCTATCTATCTACCTATCTCTCTGCTACCGTCTTTCTCTCTTCTCTCTCTCTTTCTTCGCCTTTTGTCTCTTTCTTTCTTTTTCTTCACTTCTCTCATTTTCTTCCTCTTTTCTCTCTCTCTCTCTCTCTCTCTCTCTCTCTCTCTCTCTCTCTCTCTCTCTCTCTCTCTTCGCCTTCTCTCTCTCCTTCCTTCTTTTTCTTTATTTCTCTCATTTTCTTCCTCTTTTCTTTCTCTCTTCGCCTTCTCTCTCTCCTTCCTTATTTTTCTTCATTTCTCTCTCTTTTCCCTTATTTCTTGCTTAATTTTAGCCTTCTCTCTCTCCTTCTCTTTCTTTCTTTCTTTCTTCTCACGGACGCAGTAAAAAACTTCCTTAAGGTCTTAATATCTTTTTTTTTTTTTACATGGGAGTTATAAATTTGAACCACACTATACATACACACGTGTCAATATACTAGTAACATATTGTCCATGATAATCAATTATGATCCAAGGTCAAGTCGCCATAGAAAGTTTCTAAACAAAACATCATTATAATCCTTTAACCTGCTTGGTTTAAGAATATGAATTTTGTCACTGGCTTCAGGTATTTTGTTAACCATTAGAACCGTTAAAAGTATAATGTATGGGTTGTTTAAACTGTGAATAATTTATGCAATGGAATTTGTTCTGCGTTTATGTCATGAGGAAAAAAAACCTGTCTTCATGAAGTGACAAACATTATTACACAGGTAAGGGCCTATGGTCACAACATTCAATGCTGTTTTATATTTATACAGAAGGAAAAGCTACTGCAGTGGAAATTTTAACACAATTCTTATGTTATGAAACTCATTTAATCGAGCCCCTTATTATAAGGCAATAGAATAATACTCTCAAGAGTAACGAATGATTTGTATGTTTCATCTAATACAATTAAACATTGTGAAATTCCCAACACCTGGGTCCTCTTTCATTAATGGTAACAAGGCTTTCACGTTTTTGCTGGGTCACGGATCTAGACAGCTTCTACCGCATCCTGGCCCATTAACTTTGTAATTACCTTGACTACCTTTTTCTCCTATCTTAATTATTTTACGCCTTTATTCAAGCCATAACTAAACTTTCAGAGTCTTCGTTCCATATTAGCTTTATTGATCTAGATTTTGGTTATTGCGGCAAAAAGACGGCTAGTTTTACTTTGAAAATAAAAATAAATGTAGCTTCACGTTTTAAATGAATTTATTTTTATGTCAAAGGCGAATACAGTATTACAAGGCCTAACATTCTACTCCGATTAGAGTTTTTGTCAACACATGAGCCGATAAAGTGTGCATTCATGAGCTTAAACCAATCAAAAAACATTGGCACTATTTATGATCTTCAATACTATTGTGCGCATAGTCAGTTCCGGAAAACTGTTGTTGAAATATCCAAAATAAAGTAGAAAAAGATATGCTATAGCAAAATAGAATCTGTGATTTTAAATCTAATTACACTGCTTTTTGCATCGAGTCCAAAACTTTTTACAAGGCATCATAAATCATCGCGAAATTGCATTGTGTATCTAGGTAGTTCAAGGTGTATACGTTTATAAAGATGTCGTTCGGGAAATATTAGAGAAAGAGGGGAGAGAGAGAGAGAGAGAGAGAGAGAGAGAGAGAGAGAGAGAGAGAGAGAGAGAGAGAGAGAGAGAGAGAGAGAGAGAGAGAGATGAAAGTATGGAGAGAGAAAAGGGGCATAAAAAAAAGAGTTAGAGACATAGTATGATTGCTGCATAGATATAAAGATAGAGGAAAAAAGCAGGAGAGAGAGAGAGAGAGAGAGAGGGGGGGGGGAGAAAGAGAGAAAGAGAAACAGACAGACAAACGGACAGATGGAGAGGGACAGACAGACAGACAGACAGGTGGACAGGAAGTTCGAAGAGAGAGTCTGCAAGGGACTTAATTATAGAACCTATTGCTTGACTTGTTTTTAACCTAGTTACCTCCCTGTTTGAAACCCCCTCAAGAATTGGTCGTCGATGGACCTGTCTGTTTTTCCTGGTGGTTACCATGCTTGTCTCTTTCACCTGTGTGGGGCTCCACCTGAAGGGTAAGACCATCTTATCTTCATATAATGATTCTGACAAAATTTGGTATGAAAAAAATTTTGGGATAATGTTAAGAAAGTATTGTAGTAATAGCATTAACAGAGTAAGATGATGGAAGGCTAAGAAAGTATTGCAGGAATAGAATTAACCGAGTAAGATGATGGAAACCTAAGAAAGTATTGTAGCAATATAATTAACCGAGTAAGATGATGGAACCAAATACAAATGATATTAATACTTGGTACTGGAACTTCTGAACTGTTATCGATGATGTAGTAAAACCATCAAAGTCTTAATTCGAGAAAAAGCGAACATTAGACATGCAATATGATCAAAGTATTTTAGCTATGTACAAGGATTTATATCAATAACATGCAACGGAGAGAGCGTTTTTAAGTTTTCAAAATCAATTTGTACAAATTAAAATTTCGAAATACGGTCCTCGTGCGTTTGCCATCAGGAAGATGTAGCTATCAATTGTCGTATATCACAGTAGCGTTCAGTGTCCCTTAAACTTCTTGTTCTTCTTGTCATTATTGTTCTTCTTCTTCATCATCTTCTTCTTCTTCTTCTTCTTCTTCTTCTTCTTCTTCTTCTTCTTCTTCTTCTTCTTGTTCTTGTTCTTGTTCTTGTTCTTGTTCTTGTTCTTGTTCTTGTTCTTGTTCTTCTTCTTCTTCTTCTTCTTCTTCTTCTTCTTCTTCTTCTTCTTCTTCTTCTTCTTCTTCTTCTTCTTCTTCTTCTTCTTCTTCTTCTTCTTCTTCTTCTTCTTCTTCTTCTTCTTCTTCTTCTTCTTCTTCTTCTTCTTCTTCTTCTTCTTCTTCTTCTTTTTCTTCTTCTTCTTCTTCTTCTTGTTCTTGTTCTTGTTCTTCTTGTTCTTCTTTTTCTTTTTCTTCTTCTTCTTCTTCTTCTTCTTCTTCTTCTTCTTCTTCTTCTTCTTCTTCTTCTTCTTCTTCTTCTTCTTCTTCTTCTTCTTCTTCTTCTTCTTCTTGTTCTTGTTCTTGTTCTTGTTCTTCTTTTTCTTCTTTTTCTTCTTCTTGTACTTGTTCTTGTTCTTGTTCTTGTTCTTGTTCTTGTTCTTCTTCTTCTTCTTCGTCTTCTTCTCCTTCCTCTTTCTCTTCTTTTTCTTCCTCTTATTGCTCTTTCTCTTTTTCTTCTTTTTCCCCTTTCTCTTCTTCTTCTTCTTCTTCTTCTTCTTCTTCTTCTTCTTCTTCTTCTTCTTCTTCTTCTTCTTCTTCTTCTTCTTCTTCTTCTTCTTCTTCTTCTTCCCCTCTCTCTCTGACTATTCCTATTCTGTCTTCGAGCTGTTAAGGTAAAGACCGCTCAATTATATATCTGGCTGTCTATGGTGGTCCACAGGTAGCAGCTTCAGGTTTAGTTAGAGCGGAGCGGTCCCTTAAAAAATGGATGCATTGTGGTTAGTTTGCAGTAGATCGAATCTCCCGTGACACAAACTCTATTAATCACGACCTATCCTGCTCTTGTCCTAGCTCCAGAAGACTTGAGAGACAAACTGATCAGTGCGTGCTGTCTGACAGCCAAGCTTGCGGTCTCAGCTTGTTGGTCAGCCTCTCAGACGTGGGTCACGGAAAGTTACCCGACTGTCACCAGGTGGGTGGACACTTTCTAGTCTGCATCATGAAAAGTTGAAAGTGAAGGAAAGCCGGGTTTCTTTAAGTGTAGCAAACACACGATCGTCAAATTATGACGGTAAAGGAGGTTGGTCTTTCTCAAGCTTGTAATCCCAGTTGAATCGAGTACTTAGTCATTCCCGAGTAGCAGGAGGAAATATCTTACAAAAAGTCTTTTCCGGGAAATAAATCTTAAAAGCTTAGGGTTTCCATCACCCAACTAAAATTCCAACTAAACTTTTTATATTATAACAGAATAAGTGGCTGCAACATCTATCTAGATAAAGATACATGTAAATGATCTTACAGGTAGATCCTTCATGCCACAAGTTCAATGTCATTTGAAAAAAAAGAAAAAATACGATTTCGTTCATTATTCAAGAAAATTTGTTGGGATTCATTTTGAAATCAACTTCCAACTTTATCACTGGATTGTGGAAAAATTATGCTTCGATTTTAAGACATTCTAAGTAAAGTGGCATCAAGTTTTATTTTACCTTATACTTGATTTATTTCTTTTTTTTTTTTTTTTTTTGCTACTAACAGTCTCCTGTAATCTAGTTAGAAAGAGATTTTTCCCAAATCTGTGTCACACAACCAGAGGTATTCCGACATACGCTAATACGGTTTTGTAATACCGTTCTTCTTCCGATTATCGATTCTTTATCCAATCGTTATCTTTTTTTCCCCGCACATCTGATACATTATTTTGAATAAGCGTCATATCTTTCAACGGTACATTTTCCATCATTCATAATAATTGTGTAATGTCGCTTGGTGTACGCATGTTAATGCATCTGAAATATATCTGAGTAGCGCCTCTTTCGGTACGACTTTTTTCTTTATATATCATTAATTTTTATTCTTAGTTTCAAGTTTGTCTTTTGACTAATCTGTTTCCTCTTGCTACACCCCAGGAGTCTCGGTTATGGCTTTGCCAACATGACTTCCAGAATAGGAGCCATTATCTCACCTTTCGTCATCAACTTGGTAGGTCGGTTATTAAAGCTGACTTTTTGTTCGATTCTACCGTCTTTGGTTGATTAAATCATCATCTTTTGAATTTGAATTTTTTTTTCAAAAGTACTTATTTACTATCGAAAACTTAAAAAAAAAATTAAGCAATAAACATTAATGCTTACATGATCAATCCGTCTCTGAAGTGTGAATGCTGATTGAGGTATTTCTTGATAACAGCATAATGACGTTGTTTAGAACTGGCTCACGGCAACCTCGCTGAACAGTTCTGTTGTGATCTCGGTTGCTGGCTCCTGGTTAACCAAAGCCTACCTGACTACGTTGAGATGCCTCGCTCTTTACGCTCAAGCGATAACAAAGTCATGTTTAGCAAATTGCAAATATTTAATTCTTATAATTTTTTTTTACCTCTCTCTCTCTCTCTCTCTCTCTCTCTCTCTCTCTTTCACTCACTCTCTCTCTTAATGAAGTCACCAGATCTTGGAGTAACAAGAAGAGGCAAATCACTGCGATATAACTTAGAATTTAAAAGCTTCGTATAAAAGCAGCGTTTATCAGTCGATAGAAATAGGAATCGAGCGAAATAAGTCCAAAAAATGCTGGCTGACTTTGTAATCTAAACCCTTGACCTCTTTTCTTGACCTTGGTATTCATTGCCTTGCCAATTAGAGAGCTTAGCAATACATGAATACGATCCTTTAAAAGGAACTCCATAGCACATTTAGTATAGTTCAGCGCCCCTAGCTTGAGACCAACTGAAAGGCACCGCTTTGCAATGGCTTCCAATGTCAACCGAGCTACCTCTTACAAGATCTTACACTGCTTATACATGGGTACTCATTTAAAACCTACGTGAGTTGAGGAAAAGAGTACCATGTTAAAGAATCTTTCCTTAAGGCTAAATATCGCACTTGACCAAATTAAGAGTGTGAATAGCGTAATTTATTCGTGGCACCAGTGTATACTTTACTAGATGACTACTTTCTTCTGCGACGGTTTCAAAATGTCAAAATTTCTTTGCTGTGTGAACGGCAAGAGGAGGCTTCCTGTCTATCCTGAATTTGAGAATATGAGAACAAATTGAGATATAGCAGAGTATGATTACTAGCTGCCGGCACCTGAAACAGATAGATAGGTGCTGTTTAACTTTAAATTTTGTAGCCCCTCTCATTCCACCATTTTGACTTTCAGGATCAGATGCCGTTATTTACGTTTATACTGATGGGAGCGATGACCCTCGTGTCCATGGTAATAACTTGCTTTGTACCGGAAACTCAAAACAAAGTCATGGCCGAAACTGTTCACGAGCAGACGATGGGTGCAGCCGGAAGTCAGCAAGTCCCTGGCGCAGACAACAGCGAGGTGCCGAGAGATTCACCTGAGAGCGGGCACGGTAACGAGAAGAACGGCCTTGAACTTGATTCCCAAAAGCTGCCAAGTTTTGTTAGTGGCTTCATGGATTCCATTCCTCTGAGAAGCGATTCCGAAAACAACGCCAAGAAAGGTGTATCCAACTACGGCTACACGGATACCCATGAGTCTTATCGTTTCTGACCTGGAATATCGCTTCTTCTTACAATTCTTAAAGATTCTTACGTGTCGTTGTACGAGAACAGCGAAATAATCTAAAACCCGACATGAAACCACATCATCTTTCATTCTCATTTCAAACACAAAGAGTTGTCAAACTTTAAAGCCCCAATAAGTTCTTTAGACTTATCATTTTTTTACTTCCCATTTTTTTTCCATTTGCTACTACCGCTATGAGTTTAGTTTTAAAACACTTTTAAAAACGTAAACTGATCGGAACTTTCGTATAGAGTGTTAAAGAAAAAGGCTTTTACCTCGAACAGCTGTCGAACCACGAAGATCCAAGTCTATCCTTATATCCAGCTTTGGGTGTTTTTGGTTTTTCCTTTTTTTTTATTTTTTTTTTTTTTTTTTTTTTGCACGATATACAAAACAAAGAATACATCGTCATATGAAGGGAGAGAGGGAGAGAGGGAGAGAGAGAGAGAGAGAGAGAGAGAGAGAGAGAGAGAGAGAGAGAGAGAGAGAGAGAGAGAGAGAGAGAGAGAGAGAGAGAGAGAGAGAGAGAGAGAGAGAGAGAGAGAGAGAGAGAGAGAGAGAGAGAGAGAGAGAGAGAGAGAGAGAGAGACAGAAAGAGACAGAGAGAGAGAGAGTGAATGAGAGACCAGAGACACAGACAGAGAGAGAGAGACAGAAAGAGAGAGAGAGAGAAAGAGAGAGAGAGAGAGAGAGAGAGAGTGAATGAGAGACCAGAGACACAGACAGAGAGAGAGAGTGAATGAGAGACCAGAGACACAGACAGAGAGAGAGAGAGAGAGAGAGAGTGAATGAGAGACCAGAGACACAGACAGAGAGAGAGAGAGAGAGAGAGAGAGAGAGAGAGAGTGAATGAGAGACCAGAGACACAGACAGAGAGAGAGAGACACACACAGACAGAGAGAGAGAGAGAGTGAATGAGAGACCAGAGACACAGACACACAGAGAGAGAGAGAGAGAGAGAGAGAGAGAGAGAGAGAGACAGAGACAGAGAGACAGAGACAGAGAGAGAGAGAGACGCAAAGACAAAGATGAAAACTAAAGCATCAAGTATCAGAAAGAGAGCCGGAAGTTGTCAGATAATAAAAATTGTAAAGAGAAGCTGAATAAAAGTGTTTGTGTGTAAGAGGGAAACAGAGAGAGCCAACAAAAATGTAGTGATGGGACGGTCTACGAAAGATAGGAAAAATAGAGATATTGATAGACAGAGGCCAATATTAAGAGAGAGATAGGGAGAGAGAGAAAGAGGGACACACAAAGAGACAGAGAGAAAGAAGGACGATGTTGTGTGTTGGTATTGTTCTCCTCAAAGGATCTTATAATTCCACCCTGCTTTGTATGACAGCCATACAATTCCGGGGGCTCTCTGAGCCTTGTTGTTCTGGCCGAGTCTCTTATTTTGTTGCAAAGAGAATTATTCTGACAAGCTCTTCTGCTGAAAGAACTTGGCTCTATTTGTCTATAAAACAAACCTGGGGCCGGTCAAGCATCTGACCTCTTTCGATTTGGTTTTGCTTTATGAAAAATGTATTGTTATGTTTGTTTAAGCCCGCGTTCAAGGAAGGGCAACATATTTTTTTATGTGAATCCTATTTTAACATTTAAAAAGTAGAACTGTTGTTGTGTCATTATTTATGCGTTTCACTTGTTTTAGTTATAATGTTTTGCAATATGTGAAAAAGATTTGAATAAGGTCTGATTTTTAGGCATAAAAATGCTACTTTGGATATAAATTGTATGACTAGATAATAAAACTCACCGTAATTGGTTGTTCTGACTAGCAAGAGAATTCTTGTTTTATTAAATTGTTTTTGGGCACAGGTAGCTGTTTCGCTTAGAAGGATAATACTAACGAAACAATTGAGAGAAAAGTAATTATTGATTGGAGAAAAAAAAGAGAAAGAATCAGGTACAAAGAGAGAGATACCTAAACAAAAATCGAAACCTAGAAAATAAAATAGACAGGATGAGAGAGATAGAGAAAGATAGCGCGCAATCATGACATGAATAAAGAGACAGAGAGAAAAAGAGACTGAAGGATAAAGAGATTCGGTGTCAGACAAACGTAGAGAGGTTTAAGGACATAAACAGAGAAATGTGGATAGGGAAGAAAGAGGCTTTAAGAGAGAGAGAGAGAGAGAGAGTGAGAGAGAGAGAGAGAGAGAGAGAGAGAGAGAGAGAGAGAGAGAGAGAATGAATACCAGAGACTGACTGAGGGTATTAATTGGATAAAAATGAGAGGGAAGGAAGGAGAACAAACAAAAATTAAGAGATGAAAATAAGAGTGAAAAGTGAAGAAAAAAAAATAGCAATCTGGAAAATAATGTGCCTCAACATGATAAATTACCGCCACAGTAAAAAGTATAATATATTCTTTTAATTTTAGCTTTTTTTTTTTAAACCTTGTTAAGTTTGCTGATCAATTAAGGATTTCATCTCCGTCACGTCGACTATTGGTCGGCAAAATCCACTGATGCCGATAAAGGTGCTGGCCACAGAGAATAACGATGGAATTAAAACTACACGTTCTTATAGTATGTCTTTATCCAAATAAGAGTCCATGTATTCCTCTATCTATTAATTTATTTTTCTATTTAATTATGATATTAACTCCGACCCATGTAACTACACACACACACATATATAGTTTTTTTCTACAATAATAAAGCAACAAATAAAAGTCTCTTATACTTTATAAGGTCCATAACAGTTATAAGTATTACTATTTGATACATCTCCAGTGATCTACGAAAACAGCCCCTGTACAAAGTGAAATATCTGACTTCAAATATTTTCTTTTTGATCATTATAGCAGTCAAGATATTATAATATAAACAACAAAATCCAAAAATAAATAACATAGATTTTAGCACCAAAATAAGAGGTATCAAATATCTTCTCGTCCTTGTCCTCGGCCTCTCTGAACATGGTTTCATGTTAGGGCGACCTGCTTTTTCTTGATTTTCTCCTTGACAGATCTTTTTTAAAATAATTTATTAATATGTATTTTGCTTTTGATTTTCTATTTTCAAATTCCTTCCTTTGCCTATTTGTCTGTCTTCCTTCCGCTCTTTTTCGATATCCAGCATACACAAAATTTTTCTTTCTTTGTCACATACATCCTCTCCCTTTTTTTTTCTCTTTCCCTAAGCTCTCTATATCTGTCATTCTACATCAATCTTTCTTTTTCTCTTTATATACTCTTATATCTCCACCCTTTTTGCTCTCACTCTTTTTCGTACCTTTTTCTGTGGAGACCGAGGTAACCGGGAGAAGACTGAAAAGGATGGATTTAAGGAGACTGAGAAATACTGAAGAAATGAGTCAGAGATAGAGAGAGAGAGAGAAGAAGAAGAAGAAGAAGAAGAAGAAGAAGAAGAAGAAGAAGAAGAAGAAGAAGAAGAAGAAGAAGAAGAAGAAGAAGAAGAAGAAGAAGAAGAAGAAGAAGAAGAAGAAGAAGAAGAAGAAGAAGAAGAAGAAGAAGAAGAAGAAGAAGAAGAAGAAGAAGAAGAAGAAGAAGAAGAAGAAGAAGAAGAAGAAGAAGAAGAAGAAGAAGAAGAAGAAGAAGAAGAAGAAGAAGAAGAATAAGAAGAAGAAGAAGAAGAAGAAGAAGAAGAAGAAGAAGAAGAAGAAGAAGAAGAAGAAGAAGAAGAAGAAGAAGAAGAAGAAGAAGAAGAAGAAGAAGAAGGCCAGGAGGAAAATAGGACGGACAGAAGATGATGCAAACAAAGATAAAATCGTAGGCAAGAAGATTCACCTTTCATCTCGCTCGGTCCTTTTCTACTCGAGTTCCGACTCGGGAGATTCAACACTGTGAAATGAAGAGTAAGTGAAAAACTGTTTACGTTAATGATGGGACGAGGACTGGTTTCCATCTTACGTAACAATAAGAGCAACAACAACGTGTTATGGCATGTATCGTCATACCAAATGGGGATGAGTCCAGCAAATGGAGAACGGATGTCTGCTGACCGGAAAAACCAAAGTGCTTAATGTACTGTGCAGGGCGAGGAGTCTCGACCCCGATTCCACACGGCTGTCCTTTCCTTTTTTTTTTTTTGTTTTTTTGTTTTTTTTTCAATCTGCTGGTATCTAGAGTTCATTGCACTTTCTTTAAGTGTTCATGAGCATCTGGGTTTTGTTATTTTTGATAATAGTGTTGTTGTCCTTCATTATTGGTGTTTTTTGTTTTTTTTTTATTTCTTCGTATCACAGTTTATTGCTCTTTCTGTATTTTGTCATGAGCATCATGTTCTTGTTAATTTTGTATAATTTGTTTTTGTCTTTTGATTATGCTGGTTTATTTTTAATATTCCGTTGTAGTTAATGTTGTTGCTTTTGTCAAAAAAGTCATTAAACAGATTTAAAAGTCGTCCAAGTGCTTGCGGGAGTCAGATCTAGAGGGGATATATCCTCTTTCCAAAGCAATACGTAGCCCCCCTCCCCCTCCCCATACTAAAACACAAAGTAAAGAGTGGAGAAGGAGTTGAGGAGAAGAGGTGATTGACGAGGAAGACTACAGCAAAGATGTTATGATTATCAATATTATTATTTTTGTTATTCTTTTTAAATGGAAGAAAAAGAAGAAGAAGAAGAAGAAGAAGAAGAAGAAGAAGAAGAAGAAGAAGAAGAAGAAGAAGAAGAAGAAGAAGTTCGTAATAATATTTTGAAACAACTAATAACATTTTGCTGAGGCGAACCATGGTTGGATACTAAGTACTCACATACAAGAAGGTTAACCGGAGGGCAGTATCCGAGCAGGTGCATCTGGTTTATAAGTCAGTCTCAAAGGCCGAGGTTATACCAGTACCATCTACCTACAGAGATGGAACTGGGTAATATCCACAGACTCATTATGTGAGGGACTTCCATGAGTCTTTTACACGCAGTGCTCTGTGTCGTAATTGCATTTCTAGATCCTATACTCATGACAAGCTTAAGATGGGAGAAATTGAGTTCTCCATATCCCAACCGTTCTATAAGCAACGGGGTCCGTATTATCGCACATACACAGCTTTTATCTTATTTTTGTTGGAGTATATACTGTAAAGTCAATTCATACTGTACCAGACTTTAAGTTTCACATTTTATAAATTTCAAGACAAAACAAGAGCAAAATATCAAAAGGGCTACATTGTTGATGCACATGACGAGAAACGTCAGATAAATTAAATCAAAGCTAGCATGCTTCTCTCGACGACTTACATCTCTAATATCATGTAACACATACGATTACACCCAGGCAGCTAAAGGTATAGGGTGTTGATCAGAAGGAAACAGAGAGAGTGGGGGGGAGAGAGAGGGAGAGAGACAGACAGACAGACAGACCGAGACAGAGAAAGACAGAGAGAGAGACACACACAGAGAGAAAGAGAGAGAGGGAGAGAGAGAGAGAGAGAGAGAGAGAGAGAGAGAGAGAGAGAGAGAGAGAGAGAGAGAGAGACAGACAGACAGACAGACAGACAGACAGAGGCAGAGACAGAGACAGAGAAAGACAGAGAGAGAGACAGAGAGAGAGAAAGAGAGAGAGAGAGAGAGAGAGAGAGAGAGAGAGAGACAGACAGACAGACAGACAGACAGACAGACAGAGTCAGTCAACGAGGACTTTGGTTAGATAGGTTTTTTTTTAAAAATCCGTTAGGTAGGTTAAAAACCAAGTTGGATAGTTAAAGGTAGAATTTGGTGGAGAGAGAATACTAGAAGTAAATCAGATTTGGGGGAGGGGAAAGGGGAGAGGGAAAGAAGCCAACTACAGAGGGAGAAACAGAGAAGTAGAAATTCGACAGATAAACAAGTGGAGTAACAGGCTGACAGACATTCAGGAAATAGTCAGAGAGAGAGAGGGAGAGAGAGAGAGAGAGAGAGAGAGAGAGAGAGAGAGAGAGAGAGAGAGAGAAACAGAGACAGAGACAGGGACAAAGACTGAGAGAGAGAAAGAGAGAGGCAGAGAAGGAGAGAAAAAGAGACAGAAAAGATGGAAAATTTTAAATACACATGTTGTAAATACTGTCTTCTTCCATGTTTGACCCACAATTAAGCTTTGCCCTCATTCCTCTTATAAAACTTTGTAATCCTCTTGTTTCAGACTCATAATTATTTAGATCAAGTTTAGACGACACAGTTATAACTATAATTATACTGCTTGACCGCTGGTGTCCTGGTCAGTCACTGTAAAACCCAGCTGCAAACACACAGCACACAATGCCCGAATAGCATGTTTCGAAACAATCTTTATGCAACCCCAAAATTACTCAGCAAAGATGTAGGACTGGCATAAATTATATCGGACTGTTTGCCTGGCCACATTTTCTTCTAACTAATCGCCGCACGACGGCTGACAACCTTGTAGGGAAAAATTGTGACTGCATTTATACGGTATGGTTGTCGCTTATATTTTTATATTTTGTTGTTGTTGTTGTGGTTTGTTGGTTTTTTTTGCTGTTGTTGTTGAAGTTTTGAAATTTTTATATAATCTAGGTGAACGCGAGTTTTATATATTGTTTTTCAAGCATCAAAGAAAATATATTAGTTTCCAACATTGAGTAAAAAACTGGTACATCATTTTCAACTGATTGTAACAGCAGTAATTCAGTAAAAATTGGTTTAATAGAAAAAGACGTGATAATGTGCAAATACAAGTTGTAGTCCTGTAGTAGTATGCAGTAACAACATAAGCAGCAAAAGGAGTAATGTTAGTAGTAGTAGTAGTAGTAGTAGTAGTAGTAGTAGTAGTAGTAGTAGTAGTAGTAGTAGTAGTAGTAGTAGTAGTAGTAGTAGTAGTAGTAGTAGTAGTAGTAGTAGTAGTAGTAGAAGTAGAAGTACTGGTGGTGGTGGTGGTGGTGACATTAATAGTAGCAGTACAATCAGGCCACAGTGATAAAGTAACTGAAAGTAAAGTTTAATTTCCTTTTTTTTACTTTTCTTGTTTGAAAAAATTACAAATGGAGAATTTTCTTTGTTTTAGTTTTCGTTCATTTATTTATTTATTTACTGTCAGTTTTTAATTGTTTAATTTCATCCTTTCTTCAAAAAAAAAAAAGATGCTTGTTCTTTTTTATAAAAGTGCTAGAACATTATCCTCTGCAATTAGTCATTTGACGACGAGCTATAATTATCATCGGTTTGGTAAAAATTAACCTCAAGACGCGGCAGTTTTTACATGATTCGTAAATACTCAAGGGCCAATACCAAACTACTATCCATCTAGTTAGATGGTGCTGTCCATGGCAGATATAATAGCTTTTCACGTTTCGCCTTGACCCCGGCTGACACCTTCCATGTCCAGTGGGCATCGAGAGCGTGTGTGTAGCGCAGGTTTTGCACCAGAACCAAAGACTACTAACACTATGCAGTAGTGCTTGACTAAAACTGGTCATCGATCGTGCACGGTCAGACACACGCAGTGTGAGAACCTCGTAGATAGGGGTGAATGGACTGGACGTGTTACTTGCAGAAATAGAACAAGATCTTGTTATAGTTTTTATTTCTCATAAATCAGGTAAAGAAAGATTGCTTTCTTTTTGGAAAATTCAATTATATATTATAAGATGTAGATCCAGAAAATCTATGTGTATTCTTGTGGTTTTAAAGGTTCTATTATCATGTTGTTTTTCTTGAGCACCAGTAGCATACAGTCTTTGGCGGTAGCGATAAACTTACACCCAAGCTTTGCCAGGGAGTTTTCCATTAAGGTAGAGGTTAGGTGCGCTATTCACCCTGACAGCTTATACTATCTAGATCCAGACAAAGAACCGCTAACGAATTGGGTTATACCCGTATTCTAACATCAACAATTATTTTGTATTTGTTGGTCTAAATAATTTTAAGGTTATTATGCCATTTAAGTTGCACGCGTGGTATCTAAGCGTCTCTCTCTCTCTCTCTCTCTCTCTCTCTCTCTCTCTCTCTCTCTCTCTCTCTCTCTCTCTCTCTCTCTCTCTCTCTCTGTACAGGCGGTTCTTTTTTCTTTTTATGAAACTTTTTTCTCAATCTGTATCTTTCTCTCGCTTTATCTCTCATAATTTTCCTCACTATTTTTTCTCTTCATATTTCTCTCTTAACTTGCGCTATATCATTATCGTTTTTTTTGTTTTTTTTTTTGTAATTTCAAACAATTCATTTCTGTTCTCAAGAGATGCTTATCTATATAACTATTTCACTTCTACCTGTCTATGAGTCACGAACAATTAATCGATATTTTTGTTTTTTTTGTTCTTTTTTCTCATTTATATATTGGTCTATGCATATCAATTTACCTCTCTTAGCCCAAATATCTACCCCCCCCCCCCCCCTTCTCTCTCTCTCTCTCTCTCTCTCTCTCTCTCTCTCTCTCTCTCTCTCTCTCTCTCTCTCTATCTATCTATCTATCTATCTCTATCTCTCTCTCTCTCTCTCTCTCTCTCTCTCTCTCTCTCTCTCCCTCTCTCTTTCCAGAAGTGCAAGAAAAATATACCATAGCTTCTGTAGAGAGAATATCTATCCCTTTTTATTAATTCACATTACTATAAAACCCTTTATCTTTCTGTATCAAATACATATATATACACATCTTATGTATCTATATTTCATCCCATTTATATATCTAATTATCTTACTATCTATACAAGAAAATACCTAGACATCTTCCTCATAATTTGGACAAGATCTAGATCTTAACAATCTGCTTTACTTCATACTACCACTACTACTACTACTACTACTACTACTACTACTACTACTACTACTACTACTACTACTACTACTACCACCACCACCACCACCACCACCACTTTTGCTTCTACTATTACTACTACTACAGCTACCACTACTACAACTACTACATCTACTACTACTACTACTACTACTACTACTACTACTACTACTACTACTACTACTACTACTACTACTACTGCAACCACCACCACCAATACTAGTACTACCACCGATACAGATACTACTTCTTCTACTATGTTTACTGTTGCTGCTGCTATGATCATAACTACTTCTAGTGCAGTATGTCTTTTAAAATCATTCCGCCTAATAATGTCCTTGTTTTTAAGCAAATTACAATTTAACTATGTAACTTTAAGACATTTTGTCAATTCTCCATTAGTAATTTTACCTCCTGTGAAGTCAAAATATTATGTTGTATTTTTACCCGTTTTCATTTAAATAATGATTTTTTTTTATGAAATTATCTTTTAGGCTAAGTGTTAAATTTTTTTACCAATATAATGATTACCAATAACTTCAGATTTTTTGGTTTCATTTACTTCATTGTTTATCTAGTGCAGCTGATGCGTTTGAGTTTGCTATTAATCAAAAGTTTATTCACGCATCTTTGTCTAATATACAGATTCTTGAAAGTGTTGAGAACCATAGTTTTTGGAAAAAATTCTATTGAGCTGAAAATTTCAGACTCTGTTTGAGATGGCTATAGAGGGTATATTTGACCAGATTGGAGGTTTCAGCCGATTCCAATGGCTCATGATTGTCTGGGTCTACACTTTCAAGTTTATGGTAAGTTGCACAAGTTTTGACCACATTTCCTTTTTAATTTTATTATTGAGGAACACTAATGTGTACGTGGTTTAAGATAATAGGAAGCGTAAGATGTTTCAATATTTCTATCGTGAGGTTGATACATTCTCAATTAAGTTTTGACTAAAACTTTAATAATGTAATGATAGTTTTTGATTTACATTAACTTTAAAAATGTTCTTTGCATATTCTCTTTTTTTTTAGGAAATTAAATAGAAGCGTATCGTTGCAAGTATTTGTAAACTGATAAATCAACTTAGTGATCTCATGGACTTAAAGTAAGTTTAAAACCCATGCCTCAGATAAAATTGGGCCAAGGACCAATACTTCATAAAAGATTTCATTAAAAGTCAAAAAATAAAGAAGTGAAACAGCTAGCCTGTGCTTGAAAATTATCATGTAATGGTATTAATATTGCTTAAAAACAAATGTGCTGCTAAATTGATATAATTGCTTATAATATTTTCTTATCTTAACTTGAAAATGCTAAATAATTCTTTTAATATTTTACTATGGCATAATTATGTAATCAAGTAGCATAAAGAAAGTGACTTTGTTTAATTTAGGTTGGATGGAGTACAATGATATTAAGTTTTGCCACATACAAGAACGACCATGCCTGCATTGTTGATGGCATGTTAAATCGATCAGAGCTTCAACATATGAGTGAATCCCAAATTTGGAAAATTGCGGAGGAAGGTATCAACAACCAGACATTGATCAATGTTTGTGAAGTTAATGATATGAGCTGCGAAAGTTTTTACTTTTTTGGAAAAAGGAGGACGATTGTTTCTGAGGTAAGATTTTTTTACTTCCAAAATTTGAATGTACAAAAGAAATGTTGTTTGAATTAACAAGGAGAAAACAGGTAAAAAAGAGCCTTTTGTGGCAGTAGAAATTAAATCTTTTTACAAAATACTGTAACGATGCAATGAATGAACAGTGAAAGTTGCATCATTGTTTACTTTTTTGAATTGCCAAGACCATGCAGTACTTAGGGGGAGAAACTTTTCTGTGAATAGTTTTTAACAGAGATGCAATTACAACAGGTAATTGGAGTTACGTAGGCTATTTGTTATGGAATAAAAAGATTGTTACATTATTTGTTTCTCGAGTTAATAAGCAATACATGAGAATGTGTTAGAGGCAATTCTCTGTTTATTATTATATTTTTCAAGAAGCCATTGTTTTCAATAGTAAATTTTCACATATTCCTAGTAATTCTCAGAAATTGAAAGTCTCTAGGGCATTATAAATCAATTCTAAAAAACTTAAACATTTAAAATCAAAAGGTTGTTTATGAAAGCAAAGATTGCAGTGCTAAACTATTATCATTTATTTCATGCACAGCTTAATGGAGTGTCTTTACCTATTCTCTACCCTAGTGGAGTCTGGTCTGCGACCTGCGGTGGATGAAAGCCACCATCACATCCATCCAGTTTGGTGGAGTTTTGACTGGTGCTGTGTTTAGTGGACACAGTGGAGACTACTTTGGAAGGAAGAAAACTTTGTACAGCACCTACCTGTTCCATACAATCCTTAATATTATCGCAGCATACTCAGTTTCTTGGCAGATGTTTGCAGTTATGAGATTCCTTCTTGGGGTCATGATTGGTGAGTCTAGTGTTATTATATAATGTTCATATTAGATATTTAGTGATTTAGATAATAGAAAAGGTCAAAATGTAATGCTCTTTTCCCCTTGCACTTCCATGAACAATAATTACAAAAAAAATATAAAATAATGGTCACTAGTTTTTCATTTAAACGCTGCTCACACATCTGTTATCAGCTATCTCGAATTATTTTTTTTTCAAAACATAATAGTTTTTTATTCTTATTGTTTGAATATCTTCTTCTTAGGATAAGAAAGAGATATTCTATGAAAAATAGTTTGTCATTCTTAGAAGCATTTTAAGCAGAGTTTTAAGAGCATCAGTAGTAATCCAGACCTTTACATAGGAATGTTTTTAATCTTTCCAAAAATCAGTTGGTTTGTGTACTTATCCATTTCTATCTATGTTTCTTATCTTTCAATATGTTTATCTGTCAATCTGTTTATTTAGTATAGCATAAGTTTTCTAACTTATCGGTTAAAGTTCATTGCTTGTTTAAAATAAATAAATGCTTATTTTGTTTTCAACCTATGACAAAGCAATCTATGGATACATACTTAAAAAAATTTTTTTTTTTTTGCCTTTTTGCAGTTTAGTTAATTAAACTCAAAAAGGCAAAAAAGAAATTAAGTGTATCTTTGACTTTTTTTTTAGTTCCTTTGAAACACATAAACCATAACCCAAACAATGTTTTTAATTTCACAATGGTTTCATCATGGTAAAATATTCCTCGCACATGCCCTTTGAAAAGAAAAGAGCCTTTGTAGCAATTTACCTTTCATCTTAAAAAAAAACTTCATAGAAACTTATTAATCAATATATCTCTAAATGTTTTCCATGTCTTTTTTTTTTCTCCCTTTTACTTTTCCAAATAGTTTTTATTTTGGAACACAGAAGAAGAAGGAGAAGTATATTTTTTAACGATTTGAAGAAAAAGAACATGTACACATAAATACTAATCTAATCTTTTGTCTTGGATTTTTCTCAGGCGCTGTGTTGGTTATCATTGTCCCATACCCAACAGAGTTCTTCCCTCTTCAGTGGCGGCATATTATACCAGCTATACCTATGTGGCCGCTTGGTGTGATAGCTTTTGCTGGAGGGGCGTGGCTTCTGGAGGACTGGGCCGATCTTCATCTTGCTTGTGCTGTATTGACTGTGCCAGGGCTACTGGGCTATTTGTAAGTACTCAATATATGTTTTTTATAAGAGTCCTAAAACAGCACCATATCCTAACACACAACTCTAAATGTGAAAAAAACCACCTTAATATCAATGTATACATGTGTTTTTAAATCAATGCTTTTTGGGGAGTGGTGATTCTCATCCATAGAAGCAGACAAGGATGACATTATCCAAATTCATCATATACATATAAGTCACATAACTATTGACTTTGATTTCTTCCTGGCTACCCCATCCCTCAACTTATGACAGTGAGGACTCGAGGCAGATTAACCTACGTTGGCCCATTCTAGCAATGAGTTTTGACCTCTGCCTTAGTTTGAAAAGAAGGCCTCCGCTTGTCTTCCTTTTTAAGGAGTCTTAACAAAAATATCAAATAGACACCAAACTAGAAAATGATGCCTTGATCCACAGGTGCATTTTACTCTCTTAAGTGATAGAATGTTAATAACTCTATCACTCATTTTTTGTCATTGATCACTTATACCCTTTTACTGCTTGCCAATGTCATCCGATAAATTGAACACCACTCAAGATGATAGGCTCAAGTCTTCATATACCTAATTTCCATCTTATTTTCAACTTCCTACCATACCCATTGAATATGATTGAATATGACAAAAGAAGTTAGAGAAAATACACAGAAACAAAGGAAAAGAAACAAGAAGATATGATACACCTTACAATCTAATGTTTTTCTCTAGATTTTTTTTTCAGTTTTTTAAATAAGATTTATTTCTCGTTTAAACTGAAGGTTATACTTGTTTTTGAGCTAAACAGGCATGACTTGTGTTGGATATACAGATGAAACCGTTGTGAGAAGTCTAGCTGTCTTTAAGTTTCATTTCAGCTTCCCAAATGTCTTGTATTTTTTGTAATAAAGGCTTAAATTTTAATTACTGATGATTTACAGCTTATGTTTCAATACTTTGTTTTGAGCTAAATGTTTTATATTTTAAACTTTTCCCTTTTTTTAACCATTCAAACTTAAGTTACATGCCTGAGTCTGCTCGCTGGTTGGCCACCCAAGGGAAAGAGAAAGAGGCATATGCTGTCCTGAACAAAATGGCTAAAGTTAATGGCAAAAAACTGCCTTCCTCTGCCATGAACACAATCAAGGTGCTACATGATCATATGTTGTTTTTTTTTTCTACCACCAAGTCCCTTTGTTTTTAGCCGGGGAATATCTTCCACTACAAGGAATTTTAGTAACTTTTACTTTTTTTTTTACCTTTAACATCAACATTTTCTATTCATTGAACATCACCTCCCAACCCCCCCCCCCCGCATCCCACCATTTCTATTTAGTGAAGAAGAAACCGTGAAGTAACACAGTTTTTTTCAACTTTTTTTGTAATTATTGACTGAATCATTGTTGCAAATATATCTTGCTGCTATGTCAACAAATTAATATGTCTGGATTTTTTTTAGACTCTTTTTACCTGATTCTGTCATCTCTTGTGTGCTAATTTTACATTCTTTGAAATCATTAGAAATTAAAGATTTTCTAAAATATTTTATATCTAGTTAGTTTTACATCACAATATAATTTCAGCTGTGACAAGTTTTGACATGATTTTTAACAATTTTTTCAACAGAAAATTTCTAGTGAAGAAAAAAAAAGTAGGCAAGGAAAAGACTACACTTACCTAGACTTGTTCAAGGGAAAGGACACAGCTAAAGTGACTGTCATTGTAGGCTTCCAATGGTCAGTTGTAGTCAGATCCACATACCACGGGTTTACGTTATTTGTACTACAATTTTCTATGATTATTAAAAGTTTGATGGAGCATTCCCGAAGCAAAAACTGATATCTAAAGGTATAAAGGTAGAGGGATGTTGGAACGAAATTTACACATGATTGAAAATATTTATCACTTAAGTTAATATATTAGGATATTTTTCCCTCTTTTTTAATGGGACATTTTTTCAATGCTTCTTGTTTGCTCCATGACACCTTTTTACTTATTTATGATGAATTAATAGCCTTAAACATTGGCTTGAATAAGTTACACATGCAAATGAATGGAAAAAGAAACAAAAAAAAAATTTGATATGTCAGAAAGTTTATCCTGCCATAACATCCCATAGGCTTGTAGACATCATATTTCATCTCAAAATTGATAATGTTTTCTAGGTTTGCACATTTGCTCATCGAAACAGGCTCATGAAGAGATAGCATTTGTAAACAAAACAAACAGGTAGAATTATCAGGGTAATAAATATTTTTGGATTACAAAGAAGCCTGGCAGTTTATTTATTTATTTTTTTTTTATAGATATTTTCTCAACCATATTGAGGTTTCGCATATGGCTTACGTACGGCTGATCATGAGGAATAACGTAAATAGTATGTGGTTTCTATTAAGCCATGTGCAAATCACCTGGGTTGTTTTCATTGCAGGGTGCTATAGGTGGGAAACTACATCATCTTCCCAGACCCCACTAAAACTGTCTCAGATCATGTAACTGTAAGGATACAGTTGATACACATACTACAGGATGCTGACAGTGGGCTAGATTCTTGGCTGGAGGGCTAGCATGTTTGCAAAAAACGTTTATGCTAGGTTTTGCTAGGTAGAAGGAGTTTTTGCACCTGACGTCGATCAGTCTGAAGATATAGTATTGCAGTCTAGTTAAGGGCCTGTTAGCCTAGATTCAAAACCTTGGTAGTGTCTGCTTGTGTTATTTTTGTTTCTTAACATTTCAGCTAATTAATTCTTTTATTATTTTCTTCTTTTTCTTTCCATACCATTTTGCTTTCATTTCATTATTTTCATTGACATCTTAGGTAAGAATAAAGTTCTTTGTAAACTAAAAAAAAATTAGGAGTAACTTGAATATATACATTTAAAAAACAATCATCTGAGGTGACTTGGCATGACATTGAAGAGACTTTTCTTTTAAGTGACTGAAAGAGATGTGATACAAAATCAGTATCAAATACCTGCCAAAATAATTTTTGAAATTATTCAATTCTGGTACAAATCAATTTTGCTTTCTAAGAATGAATTAGACCAAAATAACAGTTTATGCATTAAGACTAACCAATTTTTCATATAGTTTAATGACATAATGTACATGCTTTTTCAGATTTCTTCCCATATTTTTTTTTTTTGTTGTAAAATTTGCATTTTATTCAAACTGATGTTATCTTGATTATACTTAGGGATTTGAAAAGAGCTAAGATAATGTGAAGTGACTAAAATATGTAATAAATGTTCTAGGTAGATTTACATCCATGGCATTTAACCCTTGATGGAAGTTACAACTATATTATTAGGTTTTGGTTCTAAACGTGTATGATATTTTTTTTTAAGTTATTATAAGCCAATTGAATATTGCAATCTGTCCTTGATCTTTGCCGAGTACTAGTTCTAGATAGGAAATAAAATTTGACAAAAATAACAAAATTGTATTCAATAAAAGTAAAATCTCACAGAAATAAACAATTTGCAAATAATTTAAAAACCCATTCAATAAATCACCTCCTTTCCCGTAGGTTTGTGTTATCCACTGTGTTCTATGGGCTGAGCTTTGGAGTGACAAGCTTTGCTGGCAATCTTTATCTCAACATCTTTCTTATGAGCGCTGTCACTTTACCAGCCAACCTCTTCAGCTTCCTGCTTATTAGCAGGTATAGAATGGAAAGGAGAAGAGTAGCAGAGGAGACGAAAATGTTGATAATCATACTGAAAAGCAATTGCTGTACAGTCACAAGAATCTATTCCATTTTTTTGCAGTCTAGTTGGGGGTCATCAGCTGAGACCGTCAATTAATAGTGACTATCCATGTATTATACATTTTATTTTATTTAATAATTTGGATGTAGAAAATTGTAATAGGAGGACAGCATTTTGTAAAGACTTTAACTTCCTCTTTTTTTCAATTTCTTCAGTACATGATAAAAGGAAATGTAGTTCATTTTGTATCGTTTTGTTTTTTTTGTAATCGCGGCTTCCTATTTTCACCATGGAATCCTCAGTTAGATATATATCTTGAGTATCATGATCTGTAGTGAGTGAAAAAAAATGGTATAAAACGTGTTTAGATTGGCTATAACAATATTTTAGAAAATCCAAATTGTAAGACTTCAATTAAAAACATTTTTGCATCTATTTCATCAAAAGTGCAGCCATTTTTATTATCTCTCAAAATAATCAGAACACTGAACAAGTTTTTACCAACAATCATTTTGTGCCATAAGTGGAATGAGCCATGGGGAAAAGAGTTCAACAATTTTCAATTGTTTCTCAACCAAGAATTAAATCTCTTTTCTCTGTAAGTTCATAACTACAATGTACTTATTATTATAACAAAGCTTGAATTCAGACAAATGCTGAGATACGTAAGAATATTATACGCATTTAATTTGTGTCTTTTTCGTTAATTGTCATGTTGCATGTTCCATTCTTGTTTATGTTTCAAGAATAGGAAGAAGATGGACTTGTGTGGGTTTCCTAGCCTTGGCAGCTGCTGTGTCCTTTGCTTGTGTTGGGGTTCATCTTAAAGGTAATACAAGCAGAGTTTGCGTTTGCCAGATTATCACTCAGTTAGTTAGTTGTACCCTTATTACTTGGTGGACAAGTCAGATGAAAGTTCAACCAGTTAACTTTTTTTTTCGGTTAATGAGGAGTAGATTTATTGTTGAGCCCTTAACGTATATATATAATTATATATATATATATATATATATATATATATATATATATATATATATATGTATGAATAGAAAATATTTACAAAAAAAACCCCATAAAAATGATTTTATCTGCCTCTGAAAAAAAATATTCATGAGTAAGTTACAACAAAAAGTATCAACTACTTTTACAGCCATAAGGTAAAGGAAGTAAACAATGAGATATATCTTAACATTTTAGCACTTCATGTGTCAATGAGTGATGTTAAAATTTAGAATTTGGAAAATAAAAGCTTTATAATGTGGATAAAATCATATTTTATTAGTATTTGAAGAAAATTAAAAAGTTGTTCATGTCAGATAAAAGAGAAAGTTTCATTTTAATTTTCTATAAGCGCAAAGCTGAAAATTTGCTTTTATTATTTACATACATGAATGAAACAAGCAAATTGCTTAAATCAGGACTGGTGTAACACATATTTTTATTTTAACAATATCATCTATTGATCTTGAAATCCAAGCTGTGGATCAAGAGCTGAAATAAGTCTTCCAAGATATTGGTTTCTATTGAAGATTGGTTATTCTTATTTTTATATTTTTCTTTTCTCTTCTTCTTCTTCTCCTCCTCACGCTCCTCCCTCTCCTTCTTTTTTGTCTTCGTGTCTAATTCTTCTGCTTACTATTATTATTATTATTATTATTATTATTATTATTATTATTATTATTATTATTATTATTATTATTATTATTATTATTATTATTATTATTATTATTATTATTATTATTATTATTATTATTATTATTATTATTATTATTATTATTATTATTATTAGCATTGTATTGTGATATCATTATTTGTTTTGAAAGAAAATTCATGAACAGAGATGCTTTGTCCTTTTCTTTCTAATCATTTCTTTTTCTTTTTTTTTTCTGTCATTTGGATACATGTTTGTGAACTGCTGTGAATGATTGCCCATAATTATTTTTACTATATATTTTATCATCAGCTCCCAATAGGCTGGCCAAGATGCTGATTAGTTACCTGTGTCTCACAGCTAAACTTGGTGTTGCTGCCTGTTGGACCGCATCGCAGACCTGGGTCACAGAGAGCTATCCAACAGTCACTAGGTACCAATATCTCAAAGGAAAGCAGCTGCAGTATCATTGCTTGCACCATATAGAATATCAATGCTGGATCAATGGCTTATCAATTTTTACCACAAATAATATAATTATCTTGACGGGAAAAATTGCGAGTAAAATGTTAAGATGTGCGCATAATGGCCGCAGAAAGGTTTCTCTTCATCACTTGAATAATAAAGGAATGGTCTTTGCTTTTATTCAGTTGATGTTTAATTAATTGTAACAGCCTCCGTGGGATATTTGCATCTCGCAAAGCTGCTGATTAAAACTGTCTGATAATTAACTTTCTCTTTGTATTAATCTTATTTATATGGAGGTTCATAATACAGAGACAAATTTTTTGCATGTATGATGAGAGACTTCATAAGAGATCATTTTTTTGAACGAATGTACTCTGATTACAAAATAACACATAAAAGGCCTAAGAGAAAGACCTGGAAAACAAATTGGATCATAACAGTAAAGTGTTGGATAAAAAAGGAATAATAGTTCTATAGATATTTTTGCACCTATGCATTATTTTACCTTCAAAGCTAACTACTTCTTTAGGGAGATGTTTGAGAAACATTGAAGGCTGCAGGCTGAAGCCAAAATCAAACTGCATATAATTAGCTCTGTAAGATCTGTTAATCACTTCACGACATAAAACATGTGCCGCACATATGACTACTGATGACTAGATTCCAAGCCCACGTCCTTGATTCAGCCAATTTTGGTGTTCCCCATGACGCTTAGACACACAGTGTATGTCATGTTTTACACTGTGTAAAAGAGGCACTGAATGAAAAGCAATTTCAAATCCGATGTCATAATTGAATTCAGCGATGTTGAAAACGTAGGAATCATACATCTCTTCAAACCAGAATAAGTCCAGTCATGACGGTTGAAAATATCTCTGTCAGGAAGGGGTTAAGGACATTTTTATGTGCATAAGAAGAAAATATGCTTAGTCTGTTGAAGATGGTTTATGTGATTGAAGAAAACATTTAATTGTGGACGAGTCTTGTCTATGATTTATACTAGAAGAAACTATGTAGTTGCTCTGATATGACAGGGCCATGCAATGGAAAAAAGTATGGAGATATTCTGTTAGAGATGGTCTATGAGATAGAAGAAAGTATTGAGAGTTATGCGAAAAAGTATATGAACCAATCTACCCCAGCTTCACTCAAAAATACTTTTTTTTCTCCTCACAGGAGTCTTGGTTATGGCTTTGCCAACACAACATCCAGGGTTGGTGCAGTTTTAGCACCTTTTGTAATGAACCTGGTGAGCTTTCTTTAGTAAAATTAGTTCTAATCTTAAAGTAGCCATAGTATTAAGTTCAAAAATATATTTCCAATTTAATATAACTTTTTTTTTACTTTTTAAATCAAAGTAGTGAGAGTCAATATTTTGAGTATGCTAAGTACTGTGTATGTTAAGTTTTAGATATTTCCTGCTGTCTAGTTGAGTAAACTAAATCCACAAAATAAATAAAAACGAGAGACCATGACTAGTGTAAATAAAATAAAAAAAAATTAAGCTGTTGAATTTCAAATACCATTTTTATAAAACCAATTTTCAAATAAAACTAGTGAAAGCAAATAGAACTTTTGTAAGTTAAGTAAGACAAACTAGATTAATAATAACTATGTAAAAGAAATAATCATGAAAGAGGCTTTTACTTTTATAATCCACTAGCTTGCTTTTTTACCAGAAATCATTATGAAACTAAATCTAAGAGGAAACCAAAAGCAAATACACTCAAAACAAAAGTGATTTTGCTAGGCATATTTTCTTAAGTCCTATTATCACACTAAAGATGTTATGTTAACCACCCTGATTACCTGATATGAAAGACCCAGTCTACACAGAAGATAAATTGTGTGCATTTTTTTTAGTTTATAGTCATGTAATTTGAAAGTAACTGTGGTTAGTGGATATGAAACATACTAAGGTATTACATATTTACAAGTAAGTGAAATCAGTTGTTTTCCTATATTCTGTGAGAACAATTTTTTTTATATATTTTAACCTTTATGAAAAATATTGCAGTTTAAAGATGTGGTTCATTTTTCCATTTTCTTGTTTAGAGAATCTTTTTATTCTCTCAGACTAAAATTCTATTTCACTTTAGATGCAGATTTTTTAGCTAGAAAAGGCATCAACTATGCAGGACGTTTACAAATATCTGAGAAAGAAAGAATGTTATTCATTCTTTACAGTACTATATTAAAGCTGCTTGACACTGATTTTGAGCATTAAAAAAATTCATGCACTGCATTGGCAGTAGCTGAAACTCTGAGGAATGTACAGATGAATTGCTTTCCCAAAGTATGTGGAACACGATTTGTAATTGAAACCAAATGAACAATAGAATTAGTTGAGTTCTGGTTGAAAATATTGTTTTGCATTCCTTTGTTTTTAATTAAGTTTCATTTTTTAAATTATTACAACAAATCAAGACATTGAAGCTACAAAGCATTGGTTTATTCTTTCTGATGATCTTTTTGCTTGCAGACTATCTTGAATTTCAACTGGGTCAATTTAATTTATCTTTATCCTCTCTTTCCTCCAACACACATACACAAACATACCTCCTTCGCTCTCTCTCTCTCTCTCTCTCTCTCTCTCTCTCTCTCTCTCTCTCTCTCTCTCTCTCTCTCTCTCTCTCTCTCTCTCTCTCTCTCTCTATATATATATATATATATATATATATATATTATATCTCCCTTCATCATCCTTCTATCTCTCACTCTTTCTCTGTCTAACTATATCTTTCTCTCTATTATTATATGTTAAAAAATCAGGATGAGATGCCTCTCTTTGCCTACATCCTCATGGGAACTTTGACACTGCTGTCAACTATTTCAACCTACTTCTTGCCTGAAACGCGAAACAAAGTCATGGCTGAAACTGTTCAAGAAAAAAAATGGTTGGAGAATGCTGTTATTGGCAGTTCTGATGAAGAGACTCGAATTCCATTGACATCATAAAAAGCTAGGACCCCAAGATCATCCACTCAAATTAAGTTTATGAATCTGCTGTTAATGATACACCTGGATCAGAAAATGAGAGTTAATGCTCATTGCTTTCAAGTTGGAAAAACCTATTTCAGAAAACCTACTTTTGCAGGGTTTGTAGAATAACATTCAAGTAGTATTCAACCACTAATTGTTCTTTTTTTTCTGCATATTCGAGTTTTCCAACTTAAATTGATTGTAAAAGGATCTCAGAGATTTCATTTTCTTAACACACGTGCTCATTCAAACTATGAATTTTTTTTTTGAGTGGAATAATTAACTTTTCAAGCTACATGCCCAATTCCTGTTACACATTTCATTCTTCTTTTTATACTTATGAGTGCTACTGAATCATGCTAAATATTGAATTTTCTTTAAAGAAATAAGCATTTTTTGCATGTGTTGTTGTGTTACCAATTGATTGCATTTATATCTAGCCTTTTAATTCATGAGCACTTTATTTCAAATCGTTTTATCTTCTTTCTATAGCTTGTGAGCCAGAAGGAACAAATATAAAAATACAAAAAACATTGATGGAAAAGTTAATTGCTTCTTTTTATATTGCTGCTCTTATGATAAATTATTCAAAAGTAACTATCTCAGCAGTAATTCAAGAAATAACAATGTGCTATTTGAATTGCTCGAAGGTTTCTTTAAAAATGTTCCTTATCAATGACTGCTGATCTAAATTTATTTCCCTTACATTTTCCTCTGTTTGCTCTAAGGATACATTTTTCTTTTCAAAAGGATTTTAATTGATTAACAGCAGACCCAACCACTCTACTTAAAGAGGCAGAAATCCTAGAATGTCTTTGATAAGAAAGAAGTTCATGTAACCTTCTCTTTAATAGCACAATGCTAATATGAACTAATCTGTTCTTCTAAAAGATAATTTGAAGTTTGTTGGCTTCTGACATGCATATTACAGTTAAGCAGTTAAACAGCCTAAACCAATTTCTTATAATAGCATGACAAAAAATTTTCATTTCCAAGTTTAAGAAGCAATCCTGTTTGATTAAGAATCCATATCTGCATAAGTTTTCAATGCACTTGTATGTGTTTCATGTTAACTATATTGTTTTGTTGTAAGCCTTGCTATTAATAATATGCTTATAGACCTGGTCCATTAAAATGTTTGTCTTAAAGGTAACATTCATCTTAATTGACTTTTAATGCTTTACAAATATTTTCATAAACAATTCATACATTTGTATATATGCATATAATACATGTGAGTAAAACTGTCTCAGTAACTGATGTAGGTACTTAAATCACAACTTATATAAATTACATTTATTTGATAATCATTTTGTTTCAGTAATGGACTGGTTAGGCTAGATTAAAATTGATGTGTGGAAGGTAATTAAACGGGATCTTAGATCATAGGAAAAACCCTTGAATATAAAATTTTGAAAAAGCTTTTACTTTCATATGATGGCGTGGTTATCATCATGGTATGATTCCATATAACTTAAAGAAAATCAAAGTGCTACCACTTTTTTCTTGGTTTGTATATAAATAATGTTGTATGTTAAATGTATATTCATTTTATTCAATTATGGTTGACAAAAATCAAAAGCTTACATAAATTTTTAAGTATTGTTTTTCTTGGAAAACCATTTTATTTCATGTCAGCATTCTCAATATCTTCGAAGCCCATGTCTCAATTTTTTTATGCGAACTTTGCTGTGGTTTTATAATAGACAGTGTACATAGCTGACTATGCTATTATGTTGTAATCAAATATTTTTGTGTGCTTTTTTAAAAACTCGTTGTTTTAAACATCTTCAGTGAAAGTTACTAAGCTTGTATATCTCCATAAGACAATTTCTCAGAGGCCAAAAATTGATTTGACACAAAATTATACATGTATTGATTTGCTCAACAGACATGTCCTCATGCCAAGCAAAATAATGAACTGAATAAAATTGAAAGTTTTAACCTTGTAAATCCATTTGTCAGACTACTCCCATCTTTGAGCTGGATTCACTGAGTTACTGTTGGGAATATTTTCAAATCTTAAAAAGTGAAGTAAAAAAGTTAAATAAAGATCATTAATAAAGTTAATATTACACATTGTAAATGCTGTTACCTTGTATGACTGCATCAGACATTTTCACAGTAGAGGCCAATACCAATGACTTAATTGCCATGTTTATTTCTCATGTCCACATGCTACATGAACACTGAACCAAAATGAAAGTTTCAACATTTCAAATTCATTTGCGTTGCCTGATTTGTCTACAACAATCATAAAGCTGTGTTCATTGAACTGTGGTTAAAAATGTTATAAAAGCCTCAACTGATAAATCAAAAATATTTTTCGAAAACATCATAGAAGACATTTTATGTAATTGAAAAGAAGTAAAAGTAGGCCTTATTTTTAAATATAATGAAATCTGTCTATGGAACCATTTTAAACGATGAAATTTTAATTAAGTAAAAAAAAATACAAGAGATAAGAGAGCCTCAGCTGTTGAGAACTTTTGAACTAACTTGTCAGTTTAAAACAGCTCTTCACTTAGCATTATAGTCTCCCTTGGTCACGCCTGTCTGATACTCATTGTGTAGCTTAGGAAACACATGAGTAAGTATTGCTCTCAAAATATTCATTTTTGAAAAACTATAAAAGTTATAAGGGGAGGCATTCTCACTGATGACATGCTTTATAGTATTCTTTAAGGACTGTCAAGTTGATATTAATTATATATGGAAACTTTTCACTGAGCAGTGCAATGATCTCTATTGCTTATTAAAACAGTATCATTTCTACCACTTGAAGATCTCAGATTACTGTATGTAACCATTATGAATCTCATTATACATGTTTTTACATCTATTTTCTTTATACTCCAATGACCAGAGTGGCATTTATATTTGTGTACCAAAGATAAGTCATTGAGATTTTTCCAAGTGAAAAGCATAGTATAGTTGTAAATGAATATGATATTATGTATACTCAAATGTAAGACTATGCTTTTGAAAGAATGTAAAAGGAAACTTCAAATTGGAATTTGCCTAGAAGATATGGAAACATAAACTGAGAAATAATTATATCCTTTGACAATTTTGATCATTTTTTTTTGTATATGGCCAACATTGTCTTTTATCATAAGAAAGGGAGGGTAAATACATTGGAAGAGTCTCGATATGATGATCAAATAGATGAGTGAAAGTCATACATAAATCCGTACAAATAAAAATAAAATATCCATCTCAGTTCTTCCTCAAATTACATCAAAAACAAATTTCACCCTTCGATTTATTTTTTTCGACATAATGAAAAACATTGGCTTGTATCGTATTGGAGTATGCAAATATATAAATATAGCATCGATTTACCTCTTTAAAGTGCTGGAGCACAATGAGCTCATAATAAATAAGATTTATCCATAATGATGATGGCAAGAGTATATGGATCACTTGTTTCTTTTTTTTATTTAGATCAAAAGGAATGTGTGTTTACTGAACACTTATTTAGCTGTTCCCTCATTCATACACTCTGTATAGTAGAATCTTTTTTTAAGTTTAGTATAATCACTATATATTTACTTTACAGAAATATGAATAAAAGAGCCATTTAATATAGCTTCAAAAATTTTTAATTTTTGCCAGATCTGTATATTTAGTTTCAGATTCTATATTTGTGTATTTGGGTAATTCCACCATACTCTCTGAAAGAACCAAAAACCTTGGTCTGGTGGAAAAAATATTAATAACTTTCTTGATTCATTTTCCATAAATGAGACTAACTCATAGTATGTCATATTTTTGAGCAAGAGATTGTCTGTTCGTCTACCGTCAGCTACTCTATGCTTTCCTCTTTCTACCATATAAAAAAAGTAATGACTTTAAGCTATTTATCCAATCACAATAGTACTCTGTTTTAAATCCAAATGAGGATCAAATGATGTTGCATATATTGGAACTTATCAAGCAATCTTATTAGAACAATTTTCTTGCCAAAAGGACTGTAATATCTTTTCATGTTGATGGACTTTTTCCATGCATACTCACAAGTGTACCCATTTTCTGCTCAGGGAATTAAATAGTTTTGCTTATTGTTTTTGTATTCTGTGCCAAAATTTCTCTCTTTATATATATATATATATCTGTAAAAATTGATCGTCTATATTTTATTATTACAATTCAATTTTTTTTACAATCAGTTTTATTGCATTCAGAAGGAAACCATGAGAATGGTTAATATCTTACTTGTTGTGATTGTTTTTTTTTTCGTTGATACTTACGGTCTGTAATATTTCATTTGCTGAACCATTTCAGTAGCTGCATAGGGAAAAGTTAAATGTGTAGCAACACCTTGAAATGAGAAATTTGTCGCAGGGAAATTCTTGGTTTTATCAATTTCCTTCAAGGAAGCTTGAAATTTCTAATTTTTATACTGCCACAATTTCTAGCTTTTATATTGTTTCAGAAGCAAAAGCACATTAAATAGCAAAGATTTCAAGCCTTCTTGAGGAAAGTGTAGTTTCCTGGATCAAAATGCCTTATTTGTGGCTTCACTTCACAAATAAAAACCACCTTTTATCCAATCCAATGCAACACTGTTGCAGCTTCAGTAATGAGGAGAAATACAAACAATTATATAACAGCCTGTTCCAAATCCATAAATATCAATTTCTTGTCGTCTTGTCAGAAGGTTTCTTATAACTCAAATACCTTTCAAACCATGGCCCGTTTATGTGAGTTGAAGTGATGTTTTCTTTAGTATGCAAATACAATTATACATTAAAAAAAAAAAAAAAACTTCTACAAAGATTTTTTGTAATATTTGTTGGATACATCCCACTTATAATGATCAAATTTTTGTTTTTTCTGTGGACAGATTTTGGATATTTTTTTATAGCCAGGTTTTGTTGTCTTCATAATTAAGAGTAAATCAAAATTAGAACAACATCATTTTGTCATTTCTTTAAGTATTTGAAAATTTGGAAATAGAAATAAAATCTTTATATTTGTGAAAGGAGTTATTAAATTAAATTTTTAATTTTCATCTTTTGTTTGATTGTACATTCGTGGAAACTATAAGTGAGTTTTTGCTCTTCTCTGTGGACATTCATTTTAGTACACGTTCATGTATGAACTTAATTTGTTTATTCGTTTTTTTTTTGTCTTTGTTTTTTTGGCTTCCAACGAGCTTTTGCGAGTGTTTTTTTTTTAATTGCTGTTTATAATTCCTGTTACCCATATCATGGAAAGTTATAAAGAAATCTGATCAGTATTTTACAATCTAGGTCGAGACGTAGCCTATTTGTAGGTGTTTAGGATTTTTCACCGATCTTGATGCTTTTTTTTTTTCTTTTTCTTTTTACTATCATAAATTTGCATAAAGAGCCCTGGTCATATGTGATCAGTGCTGATGAATTACTCTATTAAAAATTAAGTATTTTTCTCTGTTTTGCAGCCATTCTTGCATTTTCGATTAAAATACCAATACTGTCGTTCTTGTTTATTGAAAAAAAAAAACGATTATTAGCCTAAATATGTTCTTTAGAAAAAGAAAACACCTTTTTTTCTTTCCTTTCTACACACAGTAGCTCAAGAAAACGCCTTGCTCTAGATATCATCACAATTAAATTTGACAATAGGAGCATTTATGTTAACGAAAATGTTGGTTACAATAATAGTTGCATCTGCACAGTTTAATTCAGTGAACTTGCAAAAGTTTCCAAAGATTATACTGATTTGTGTCTTGCATGTGATATTAGATACAGAGAAAACAGAAGGTTGAACATAGATGTTAGGCGCATGTTTTGAATTGAGTGAGATGGAAGAAGAGTTACAAAAGTAGTCCGCAAAAAAGCAACAAAAAAAAATAGTTGTCACATTAAACATTAAGTTGATTCGTATTCATATTTAGCGTGATTTTCAAACTGAAAGATAGGCTGTCATTCCGCTTCTGACTGGGTCTGCATCTCTCTCTCTCTCTCTCTCTCTCTCTCTCTCTCTCTCTCTCTCTCTCTCTCTCTCTCTCTCTCTCTCTCTCTCTCTCTCTCTCTCTCTCTCTCTCTCTCTATCGGTCTCACTTTCTCTCTCTCTCTCTCTCTCTCTCTCTCTCTCTCTCTCTCTCTCTCTCTATCTATCTATCTATCTATCTCTATCTCTCTGTCTTTCTCTCTCTCTTGTTCTATCACTCTCACCAGTTTATTTTTAATGATACCTTGTTTACTAAATTTACTTTGTGAGACACTCAATCAAATTAAATAGTACAATGCCCAAATAATCATATGATAACTATGTGCGAGAAAAAAAAACAAACAACAAAGAACCTTCGTCGCATTCAGGATAATCAACATGTTTGAAAGGAACACGTCTTTCTGTTTTATGTCTCAACAACTCATTATTTCTGTGTACGAGGAAGATTCTTGAGAGCTTTCAAATCAAGTAGAAAACAACACAGAGTATAAGATGCTATAATTATGTATTTATCAATCTGTCATCTTCAAATGCTGAGGTTGGTTTCAGCGACGAGCCTAGGATCATCTGTTAATGTCAATTGAATTCCAAAACGTATGACAGCAATATAAAGCGCTTGAACAGGTACATTTGGGAAGTATTTTCTTGGTTGATGAAGAAGTTGATATGATGATATCAGTATTTTATGAAAGTCAAAAAGATTTGTTACCAGAAGCCATAAAATAGATGAAAAGGAAGGTTGATCGGAAACATTTCTCGCTTCTACTCACAGATAATTATATGAGACTTCAAAATCTTTCAGATTCAAACTGTGTCTACACAATATTTAGCGTGTCATACCTAGAGTGTGTACACCAGGTGAGGACACAAAAGTCATAGTCTCGACTTTTTACAGATCCAGGGTTGATAAGTTTATAGAAATTTCAGCACATAGCGTCAATTGGAAGAAAGAGTAATCAATTTAAACTGTCCGGTTTCAATATAAAGCTCATGACGCGATGCCATCACAAAGACATTTGAGAAAGTGTCCATTGGGTAAAAGTTAAAATGTAGTTAATGAAGTCACTTTTCAACAACAGTTAAAAATACATAGAGAAAATGTCTTCATACGAAACTGATGTTATTCTCACTGTCCACCTGGTATCGGCTGATCTCCATCTCTGAGTGTCGGTTACTGTGTATTGACACCTTCGATATCACCAAGAAAGCAGTTTTATAAGATCTTATTTGCATGAAACTTAGACAATTAAGAATCTGTTTAAAAAACATTTGCTTTTTTTTTTAAATTTGTTCTACCGCTCATTTATTTCAATTCTTAAATGTTAAGCTTCCTAAAACCACCAAATCAATTTTGTTGACGCTTTGAAGAATGTAAATTTCACGACACAGGATTCATCTTTCCTGAGGAAATCTCACAAACTTTCGAAGAGTCTCTGCTATGGACGAAACAAGTGACATATTCCAGACGTATATTGTTTGTAATTTGGTTGAATGGAGGCACAGGGAAGGAAGCATTTTTTCATAGTGTTTTATATTTTCAAAAAAAAAAAAAAAACATTGTTTATCTTGCATTTCATTAGCCAAAGGTTCAATTCACGGAATTTGGTCGATAATTTTTAAACCCAAACATTATGTAAAACACATTTACTAATCACGAAACAAGTGACATATTCCAGACGTACATTGTTTGTAATTTGGTTGAATGGAGATTCAGGGAAGGAAGCATGTTTCATAGTGCTTTGATATTTTCAAATGATGAATTCAGTTTCTGGAAACATAATAAACTACATTGTTTATCTTGCATTTCATTAGCCAAAGGCTCAGTTCATGGACTGCTCGATAGTTTTTAAACCCAAACATTATGAACCACACATTTACTAATCATTTGTTATGTAAAGAGAAATCCGTAAAAAGCGAGAGAAAAGAAAAGAAAAAAAGTCTAAAATACATATTAGAGTAAATATGTTTTATTGATAAAATTATCACATATTTTTGGACTATAAAATAGTTTAGCTTATTTGATTCTGTTTCTATGCCACAAGTGACCAAATCTTAATGCACAACTCTATAATTCTTTTCTTTCCGAATTAAAATTATAATTAATCAAATTTTTTTTTTATAATAAAAACATCTGGAATCAATTTCACAAACAATTATCATACTCACGTTAATAAATATTATGAGCCAGATAGGGTTTCTTTTTGTGTCTGTTGTAATGAAGAGTGAGGGCCTGACTTTCCTCTTCCTAATCTTCACAATGCGTAAAATCAGCAAGTTCTTGCCTATTGACATAATTATTATCCGTGTAACAGCAATACGAACCATTTTGCGCATGGATTCCCGCCATTCTTTGTTTACACGATTCTACTGTTTGGCACCGATTCCCGGGGAGTTATCTCCTTTGCAAAACATGGCGTCGAAGGTCGACTTGTACTTGGAGCTCATGTTCAGGTAGATAAGGATGTTCACACTTGAGTTGATCGCTTCCAGGTTATAGGTAAAGGAGCACGCTACGAAGAAAAGGTTTCGGTACCTTGGTGCGGGAAAAGGGGGGAAAAAAAGAATACAAACTCGATAGAATGATTGGTTCAGTGCATACCAATTCTTTACGATATTTTTATGCGATTCATAGTGTTCATATGCAGTCGTCAATGCTTTCATTAACTTCGGGCGCGGGGATAATATGACGGAGCTTGAACACGGATCACGATGCTCTTCATAAGAGCGATGTTGATGCCACGATAATGATGGGGACAGCAATAATGATGATACGTGAAGGAAAAACGGAAATAGGAAAGAACAACACGACGTAGAGTGCTTGACCTATCACGAATTTAGATCTATATGACTTACTCTCCTGTGGGGCTGAAGTCTGGCATGGCGGTGGCTGCTAAGAAAACTACAGTGGAAGGGAAGTAACTCCCAATAAACACTGAGGATATGATGACCACCAGTTTGATGATCTGAAATGAGAAAAAAAAAGGTGCAATACAATACAAAAAAAGTACAATTTTATTGTCTTATGGGATATGTTTGTTTGTTTGTTTTTTAATGTAGACCTAAATGTAGTTTTCTTCAAAAGCTATGTTTGAATTAAATGTTTTACATCCGCGTGAAATGGTTCCTTTAAGCAGAGCTAACTCACATTTTTTTTCGTAGCGACAAGTAATGCGTGGGGCACAACTATTATGTGCTTTTTAAAGCCAAATGAATTTTGTCGAGCTTAACAAATCATGCATTTAAATATTAATTCGAGTGCATGTTGCATTTTTCTCTCTGTTTATTCTTCCTTCATTACCCTCAAATTATATAAGACTAATCTTTGTGCATGATGCTATTTTGAGGCAATAGGACAACGCGGCTCTTACTTTTCAGTCATTAGTAATTAAGTCATAATGTCGATAAAACACAAAGAGATTTTCAAGCTTTTCCCAGGAAATTGTAAACAATGTGTAAGTATGAAAGAGAATTATTTTAGTTCCAATCTTAATCTAAAGCGACACTGGCCTAATCCTACCGTTGTATTTAAAAACGTGAAAAGTCACCTTAGTGTCCCTGGACACGTTGTTGGCATTGGTCTTGCCTCCAGCCGGTGCCTCGCCATCTTTCCCGGCAGACGCGATGCTGAGGAACGGCGAAATTTGAGTTTGAAGATTGGTTGATGAAAGCTTAGCTAGGCCACAATGTAGGATTATCGTTCTTACTGTCTCTCTGTTTCTCTCTCTGTCCCTGTCTGTCTTTCTGTCTCTGTTTGCCTTTCTCTCTCTCTCTCTCTCTCTCTCTCTCTCTCTCTCTCTCTCTCTCTCTCTCTCTCTCTCTCACTCACTCTCTTTCTCTCTCTCTCTCTCTCTCTCTCTATCTCGCTTTTCTCTATTTCTCTCTCTCACTCTTCCTCTCTTTCTCTTTCTCCCAACCTTATGTTTGCCTCCTACCTACCCTGTGACACCCTCTCTCCACTTGGCCTTCCTCTTGAGGCTGGTTATGAGGATGCCAGTACACAGGATGACCACGAAGAAGGCAGCATAGCCACACACATTGCTCAGACCGTACGTGATCTGCTCTGCCTGGTTGTCTACTCCCAGCTGCATGATAATTGTCCTACAGGTAGGGGCAGATAACAAATTTGTAGTCAGCATATGAGAGGCACGAGTCAGAAAAAGGAAAGACCAAAAACGAAGATGGGAAGATAACATCATCAGTTTACAAGAAGCTTCTCGTTTCGGGAGAGCGAATGGTAGAAAGAGATGGAGAAGTCAGATGGACAATTACTTACAGCAGTGCTGTCGATACGGCCTTTATGTTAATAAACGTGATAGAGAAGGAGTACAGCTGGTGAACCCATAGGTACAGGAACAATTAGAGACAGGAATCCTTAACAGCGCGTTGGATATAATTATATTTTAGACCTTTCTGTAACGAGATAATGACAACTCTTTGATATCCAGATGATAATGAGTTCCCTGTTCCACGATATTTTCTAATACAGGTCTTGAGGTAAAAGAGATATTGAAGACGGTTTCATTATTATTAAAGTCAATCTTTTCGCAAATGTTCAAAACAAATGCACAACACAATCATGATGACCAAATAGTAATAGAATACAAAAGCAGAGTAGCTGATTCACCTGTCAGCTCGAATCTATTTAGTTCTGCATTCCATTGGACAAGATGATGCGATGGATTCTTATCATGCATTACTCTTGATGGGTAATAAAATTTCTTTTGTTTAGAACTTTACTTAGCAGGCTATGCTTTTAGCAGGGACAAAAGCTTAAAAAAAAAGCAACCCTCAATGAGCATATTAAAAGCCGACCTGTTACGAGTCGGTGAGAACTTCCAGCCGAGAGGGCTGCCGAAAAAGACCGGACTGAAGACAGCGAACATGGCCAGGAAGATGGATACGATGACTGCTAGAGATCGCCCAGGAGTGAGCATAGTCTTCACCTGATCAGACAAAGCAAGAAGTTAACTTTGGGATAAAGATCTGGATTTAAATAGGCTCGATGTGGAGGGTCTTGGTCAGATTGTAATGTAGAAGGTTTGCACCGAAAATCAATTTATAAGT
>JAWDGP010003325.1:0-16832 GCA_033675545.1 Elysia crispata | reverse complement strand
AGGGCTACAGAGATAGTGCACGATAAGTTCCAAAGACTGCCATCTCACAAAGCACTGACTTCATAGACAAGAGGGCTACAGAGATGGTGCAAGATGAGATTCCAAAGACTTGTCCTCTCACAAAGCACTGACTTCACTGACAGCAGAACTAAACCACAGAGATGGTGCGCAGCGATATTCTAAAGACTGTCCTCTCACAAAACAGTGACTTCACTGACAGCAAGCCTAGACCACAAAGATGGGGTAAGATGAGATTCCAAGGATTGTCCTCTCACAAAACAGTGACTTCACTGAAAGCAGGACTAGACCACAGAGATGGTGCACGATGAGATTCCAAAGGCTGTCCTCTCACAAAAAGTGACTTCACAGACAGCAAGACTACAGAGATGGTGCTCGATGACATTCCAAAGGATGCCCTTTCACAGAGCAGAGACTTTACTGACAGCAGGATTAGACTACAGAGGTGTTGCACGACGAGATTCTAAAGTCTGTCATCTCTCAGAACAGTGATTTCACTGAGAAAACGACTAGACTATAGAGATGATGCACTATGAGATTCCAAAGGCTGTTATGTAACAGAATAGTGATTTCGCTAAGTAACAAACTGTTCTGTTGACCAGGTTGGACAAAAGCGAACGTGTTGTAGGCAAATGTTAGCGCTCAAATCAAGCTTAGCACAGTTCATGCTGGTTACTCAGGCGATTTTCACTCTGGAGCTGAAAACATAGGTCTTTGAAGTTGTAGAATATATATATATATATATATATATATATATATATATATATATATATATATATATATATATATATATGTGTGTGTATATATATTGTATATAATAAATACTATAGATATATATTATAATGAATTAATTATGCTTATTGTAAAAGACAACTTTAGTTTCTTTCTCCGTTATCTCCTCCAAAACCACTTATTGTGCAGTGATGAACTTTACTGAATGTTTAATCTGTCGAGACTAGTGTCTCAAGCAGTGAAATAAACTTAAAGGAGCGTTTTGGATTCAGACTAAAATGCACTTGAAAGTTTATTATTTATTTATTGTAATTAATTCATCAAAATTATTTGCCAACTGTCTTTGTTATGACGAAACATTTAAAAGACTGTTCTCAGTGGTTTAAATTCAAATAGAAAGCAAAAACATCACACTTGGAGGATAACTTGGTAATTATAAAGGATGGGTGTGTGTCTCTAATAGTATAATACAAGGTCTAAAAGAAATAGGCAGACAACTTTATAATTGAGGGACAAAAGAAAATAACAAAAGTATTAAAATTTTCAAACCTGGTGGCGTTTTAAAAACAAATTAATGTTGTTTTGTTTTTTATTTTTACAAAAACTCATATATAAAAAAAACACATAATTTTACTTAAATGGAGTAAAAAAGTGGAAATTTTTAAATAATTAAATAAAATTTGATTTCCTCCAGCGTTAAGACAAAAGTGCCATTACCCTCCCCGCGTCTTCTTTCGGGGCGGCGGTTGCGAATGTAAACACCATTTCTGCTTTTTTTTTTACATGCATTTCGTAGTTCTATGCTGTTTAATATCTAAATTATCCAGCAAATCCTCTAATTTTTAATAAGGAACGATAAAAACTGTCATGTAAAGCCATTTTATTAACTTGCCACTCTAAATTTGTCTTGCATGGGGTATGAAGATTGTGACTAGGTCTAGAATAATTATTAACTTTTGCAGTACAGGGTAAATCATAAATAAAAAAAAAAAAATCAGGGCCTTGATTTTATTTTCACTGTAATATTGTCTGAAAAGTTACACATTTTTACTTTGTTTAGGCAGACACTTTTTCGCCAAATTAGGTCGAGTATAACATCTTGCATAAGTTATGCTGATTGTGACTATATCTGGAATAATTATTATCTTTAGCAATCCAGGGTAACCCAATACATTTTGGAAAATCAGAGTCTTTGAATCTTTTGTCTCTGTAATATTGCCTGAGCAGTTGCACTATTTTATTATGTTTTGGAAAGCACTCTTTCATCACCTCAGGTCGAGCACTACAGTTATCTATAACGAGTCATCCGCACCACAGTATTGGAAAAGAGGATTGCTTGAAAGATTGCACCCAAATTTAGTTTACTTTTTTTGCTTGAGATCTCTCCTTCATTTACAAAATGTCTTTTTCACAACGTGAGAATTCCTGTGTCTCGTGGTTCGATATATTTTAATACTGTACTATGAGTGACCCTGGAGAAGTTGTATCAGCTATTGTTGTAAAGTTTGCTCTTCTTTAATGTTGTTGTAAGACTATGAAGGAGATGTAGCTGTTATTGCTGTAATTTTTGTTTTATTGTAGTAGTCTTCCGTTCATTTTTGTAAAGTTTTTTTTTTTCAGTGCCCGTTTCGGAAGATAACAGTCTGTCATTTTTGTGAAGTTTGCATTTCTTCAATGTAGATGTCTTCCCCGCCTGTTCTTCAACTGCGTTCGTTGAGTAATTATCCCACAAAGCCACTCTGTTCATCAGCATTTTGTGGCTTGATTTTATTTTTGACTCGCTTCATGATGATTCTTAAAAGAATTTGGGATATGACTCAAAAGACTGACCGTTCTATGCACCTGGTTTCTTTTGCATTGCAATAAAAATAGATTTGGAGATGTGTGGTGAAATCTGACCTGTGTCATAGATTTTACTGAGTAATGTTGTGATCATATCGATTCCATAATCTTCAAGTGCTACTAAAAGTTTTACTGAGGTACTGTCTGAGCTTTTTGTTTTGCTTTATTTCATCATTATTGCTGCCCGGATCTCATCTTTCATGATAGGTGGACCAGCATTATTGCGCTTCATTACATTGTAATCCTTTCTGCGGTCCTCGAAAAGTTCACTTATGTTCTCTGCCTATCTGCCTAGGAATTTCTGTTTTTCCCAAATGATGTTACCGTTTTTTGACGTAAGACATCTTGTGGATGGGCATGTTTTCTTTCCAGAAATGTTTTTGTGCATTGTCTGCTCCGTACTTCTGCGGTATAGTTCGATGTTTCTTGCACTTGTCATAAATCTTCTTCGCTTTTTTCTCTGATTTCCTTATGTACTGTTTCGTATTTTTCTCCATTACTTTTTACCCTCCTCCTTTTTTCCCTAATGTCCAAAACATCCTCAGTCATCCATCTTTGTTTTGTTTTCCTTTCGACTCTTGGTATTTGTTCCTCTGCTGCTACTGTGATCGCTGCTTTGAAATTCTCCCATTGTTTGTCCTCTTCCTCAGCTTGTTCTAAGACTTCAAATATATTTTGAACAACCACATGGTCGTTTTCTCGAAGGTTCTGGTTGGATTTTAATAAAACCAAATCAAATTTGATGTTTTGAGCTTTACTTCTGGTTTTCCTAAGTTTCAGTTTGAATTAAGCAGCCACTGGAACATGATCACTACAACAGTCTGCTGCAGGGTAGGGCTTTGCTGAGATAAGCGCATTTCTTTTACTAATCAGGATGCAATCGATCTGGTTGCTGCTTCCATGTCTATTTCCTTTTTTTGGTTGCTGAAACCTTGTGTTTCCTATAATAAGGTTGATCGTATAATACCATTCAACTAATTTCTCTCGCATATTTATGATGCCAGTCCATGGGATCTTACCGGATTTTCTTCTCTCTCTTCTCCTACTTTAAGATTAAATTGCCCATGATGATAAGTCGGTCCCACTGTCTGCACTGGGCTTTTGCTTGCTCTAGATCTTCATTAAATTTTTCTGTCCTCATCGCTACTAGTTGATGTTAGTGCGTATATTTGAATAATGTTAAGGTTCAATGATTTTCTGCAATATTTGAAAGTAAAACAATCTGTTTATGCAATGTCTTGGTCCAGCATAAAAGCCAATTCTCTCTCATGTTCTACACCTCCTGGGTAGAATATTTCGAACGTTCCTGATGTTTTCTTTCCTGCGCCTTGCCATCTGACTTTGCTGATGCCTAGTATATTAATTTTCGTCCTTTTCATTCTTGTTTGATGTTTTCTAACATTCCATGTTGCTCTCGTTGTCTTTAGTTTCTTTTTGCGCGTAGACGCTTGATGACTTTTGGATGTCACCTGCACCAATGACGATCCCTGCCTGACGATACTGGCCTGTCTGTCGCAGGCTCCTCATTGATCTCGTTTACTTTCTTTTTTCAATTTGTGTTGTGTCTTGGTTAGTCTTTGCAAAGAAACCTAAAATGGGTTGCAATTGCCTTATATAAGAGCAGTGCTCATACTGAGCTGTTCCGCCTAACCATTGCCCCATAAACTTGGGTCATATGCTTGGCCAGCTTGAGAGTTGCACCATTAGTGACATCTAATCGTGTCAATTGCCTAGCACTCATCAACCACTTGCTTTCCGTGGCTTCATCGTAACCCTGATTAGGAGGGAGGGATAGCCTTACTTTCCTTTCTCAGAGCTGGCTCTGATACGCCATCCAAAATATTGTCAACACAGAATTGTAAAACATTCAAGTTAAGCCATATGATTAACTTGCCAATTTTAATTTGTCTTATATGAGATATGCATATTGTGGCTCGATCTAGAATAATTATAGCCTTAGCTATCCAAGGTAACCCAAAATCTGGGGCCTTATTTTCTTTTTCTCTGTAATATTGTCTGATCAGTTCCACGTTTTTACTTTGAATAAAGAGCACTTTTTTACCACAAAGGTCCAGCACTGAATGTAATGGATCATGAGCACCCTTTTTATGGTTTCGGTTGGGAGATAAACTGAAAAGACGGCTGCATGAAAGATTGCACCCAAATTTAGTTTATAATTTTGCTTGCTATCTCTCATTCATTTAAAATATATTTTCATGACAACGTGGGAAGAATTCCGATGTCTCTAGGTTCTATAATTACATCTAAAACTGTACAATGAGAAGCTCTAGAGGATGTGTCTGTGTATATATATATATATATATATATATATATATATATATATATATATATATATATGTATATCTTTTATTCACTTATTGTTCGAACGTTTACTTCTCTTTAATATAGTTGTAACTTGTATATACATATATAATGTCTTTTGAACTGCACAAATATTTTATCAACTACTCTTTGTTTCAGATGGTGAAACTGAATTCTTGTATAGCAAGAACCTTTATGGCTACAAAGCATTTAATGTAATGGATAATTTTTTAGTATATGAAGACTCAGGCAATAGAGTAGAGATGAGGAAATGAGAGAGGGAGGGAGAGAAAGAGAGAGAGAGAGAGAGAGAGAGAGAGAGAGAGAGAGAGAGAGAGAGAGAGAGAGACAGAGAGAGAGAGAGACAGAGAGAGAGAGAGAGGGATAGACAGAGAGAGATGGAGGGAATGTGATAGAGAGTGAGAGAGTGAGAGTCAGTGAAAAAGTATAATAAAACACTTAAAGTCCTTGAATTTTACTATATGCCAATTCAAGATACAAAAATACTTTTTAACATGCCTGTAAACCTGCTCGTTCCCTAATTTGAATTTTCACAATTTGATCAATTTCGAAGAATATTTTCAACAAACAGGACAGGTAATTATCTCTAATTGTCGGTCGCTATTATGTAGACTTTACACAAAACAAAGACGGATATATATATATATATATATATATATATATATATATATATATATATATATATCCGTTTGTCTCTCTCCATCTGTCCCTCTTCGTCTCTGTTTCTCACTGCTCCCTCCTTCTTCCATCTTCCTCCTCTCTACTTATTTCCTCTATTTTTCTACAGCCTCTCTGACTCACTTCTTTGCACTCTCCTTTTCCGTCTAAATCTCTTTACTCCCCTCGTTTACCCTCTCTGTGACCTACCTTCCCTCATTATTCTTCCCTCTGTATCTCTCTCCCTCTCTACTCTATTATCCCTCTCTCTCCTTTTCTTTCTCACTCTCTCTCTCTTTCTCGTTCTGATAAAAAATGATATAGAAATTAAGGCCTAGGTAGGGTTTTCAATGTTTATTTAAGATATATGCGACTTTACAAATGCAAAATGCGGATAAATATCAGCTTCATTTGTACGTTTTTACAACACATCAAGGTGACTTTATAATCTATAATATAGGCCTATGTACTCTTTTAATCTTTGATTTAGGAATGTCAGAAAACCAAGATGGGTCACTTTTGCAGACTATTTTAGGAGCAAAATCTATTCAGAGCTGCGCATTTTTTATTATTATAAAATGAATTATAAAAACACAATTTTAGAAAATTAGAAATTTTCTTCCAACCATGAAACTTTCACATTACTATTTAGCAAGTGTTTTATCGAGGTGTAAACATTGATCTTGTTTATCAATCCAGCTTCCAGGACAAATCTCAATATTTTGTCTTTACGGTAAAGCTAAGAAAAACGCGTTAACTATCTTTGGCAGTAATCAGCAATATTTCACTATCATTAGACCATTTTTTTTCTACCAAATAAGTTCACATCAATAAATCCCGCAAAATATAGAAAAAACCAAGAGAATCCCACCTTGAATTCTATATTTAAGCTAAAGAAACCAATGCATAAAACGTGGTGCACCTGTCACTTGTGAAACGGTGAGTGTGTATCTGGTGCTTAGTGGTGAAAAACCTACTTGTTGTGCTTATCCACAGAAGTTTGAAGACAAGATTGTAAGGAAATCTAAGAAAAATTATTTCTCTCAGAAAAAAATGCTGGGATGTGTAACAATGTCGAAAAGGCATATAGATTAGGGTTGGATTTCTTTTATACTTGAAAAAATAATTAAAAATTCACGGTTTACAGTGACAATTCAAGAGTGAGCCGAATAAGAAACGGAAGTGATTTCTCATAATGAAACAAAAAGCAGATGTTGAAAATATCTCTTGTAGGTAAAGCCAAATAAACAATACAACAGCAATGTGACATTAGAAAAAGGCTGCTTGTAGTGAGTTGTCAGTGAGTTACTATGATTAGAATTTTTAACAAGATTTTTTTTCTAGAACGGGTACGCTGTTTATTTACATAGCAATTCATACTTGGAAAGAACGTCAGAAATGTGGAGGCGTTTCATTTTTAATGAAGAATTTTATGGGTTACAAGCGAGTGACAGAAGGAAATGTACTCATGAAGACATATTGAGCAGTATATAACCTTCATTAACTTAACTGCATTGCCTACCTAAATATTATGTACGAAATAAATGTCACAAAGGGCTATAAAATTTGATCAGTCGAAAGAAAAATACACCATTGAATGTCAGCTCCAGTTTTATATCTTGCTGAGGCAGCCAGCCTACTTTTTTCTATTACTTAACTTATCTTTTTTATAATATAAAATTTATTGAGGAGAAAGAAATATGTAAAGAAAAGTAAAAGCAAAGTTGCAGGTCTGTTGAAATGTATTATGCAATGCAAATTAATCATGTAAGTACTTCGCTCACTGTTATGTAAAATAATTCTGAAAATTTTAACATTATTTATTGTTTCTGTTTTCTCTGCCTTTCCTAAGTACTTTGTGACCCTTAATCTGAGAAAATGGTGATATTCTCCTACACAATGTTTCTCCATGCTCTAAACAACTATGCAAAATGTCTAGACTGATCGATTTGACTTAGATTGACACCATTGCCTTGAATGATCTACATACTTAAGCAACTGGTACAGTAAAATGTGCTTTTATCCACTAAAGAAAAGATGTTTAGCATTGACTAAGCTTTCTTTGAAACCAGAATATGACTACTTTCTATCATTTATACAATCCCAAAAACCTATTTTTGATTGCTTGAAGAAAAGGCTTTAGATTTGAATCTAGAATTGACACACTAATAACCTAGCCTTCAGTTTCCCCCTTGACGCCCACATCTTAATCTAATTCTGATTCAGCATCATTCCATTACATTTTTCTCCTAATCCTATTCTGCAGACATGTCTGTAAAGGAAAGAAAAGCCTGTAACTGTGAAATGTTCCATTGCTGCTTCTCAAACCTTTTTAATTGTATTGATTTGAATCAGCAGCTGAGATTCTTTGTCAAACTTAAGAGGATATGATACCAAAAGTAGAAATAAACAAGAAATGCAAACTTTTCTTCGCTTATTTTAAAAAGTAATGAAAAAAATGAATGGGTTTGAGTGGAAGTTCCACACTATAAACAACTGACTTTTATTTCCGAGAAACATAGGCCTACATCCTTTATTTAAGATATTAATTTAATTCCTTTTTTACATGCATGATATAAAACCAGCTATATGTTAACACTTTTGATTCAACTGAAAAAAAGAATCAACTTTGACTACTGTGGAAAAAAAGGTAGTTAAAAAAAAAAGGTTAGGGATTTTTTTTTCTTGTGGTTGAAAGTCAATGCTCACCACTAAATGCAATAAATTCTTCGCTAAGCGTGGAAAGCCTGTCATATGAAGGCACAAGATTTGAAGCTTCTGAACATATTTTTGAAAAATTAATTGTTGTGAGCTTGTTTAAAAAGGAAGATAATATAAAGCCAAACATTTAGCCCGTTGCATTTTCATCAGGTATAACACTGATGTGGTTGGGCCATATAAAAAAAAAAATTAATTATTATAGACTCACACTTATTCATTTTGCATCAGCCAGCATTATATCTTCTTGCTTTTTGTCTCTTAGTCTCATGTTCTTAAAAAAAAAAAAAAAAAAAAGATTAGGCAGAATAAGTGAAACTTCACATTGTTTAAAAAATGTTGAGTTATTCATCAGTTAGTAGATGTGCTCTGATTAACACATTATATGTGACTGGCTAAAGTCATTTTAGCTTGACAAAGGACAACCTTCCTAAACCGTTGAAGACATACATATTTAGTAAGTAGGAGATTTGTCTGGGATTATGAATAGAGCTGGGCAATCATAAGAAATGTGCATACATAAAGCTGAATACTTTCTACGTGACTTCATTGCACCAATACCCACTCAACACATTCTTGAATAATCTATGAGCTGTGACAGTAAATAGGTGATATGTTAGGCATGCCTGGCACTCGTCCTCATTTGCTTGACTTGTTTGTTAGCGATTATAGAAAGTAAATAATTTTGTAGTTTTCAATTGAAAAAAAGGGCAGTTACTGCAAAATGAAAGGTGGTATGCTGAAAAGCAGAGACGGATAGACAAACAAACAAGAATCAGAGAGATAAGAGAGAGAGCATTAGAAAGGGAAGGTTAGACAAACAAACAAGAATGAGAGAGATAAGAGAGATAGAGCATTAGAGAGTGATGGTTAGTCAAATAAACAAGAATGAGAGAGATGAGAGAGATATAGCATTAGAGAGGAAGGCTAGACAAATAAACAAGAATAAGAGAGATAAGAGAGATAGAAACATTAGAGAGGGCTTGTTTTCACAAACAAACAAGAATGAGAGAGATAAGACAGAAAGGAGGGGATAAAGACGAATGAGTCTGAGAGAAGAAAGAGATAGTAAGAGACAGAGAGAGAAGAAAAAAGGACAAAATAGAATAGAAAGGTTTTAAGATGAAAAAAGGAATAGGTAGAGACTGGGTGATAGAAAAACCGGGGGGGGGGGGAGTGCGAAGGAGAGATAAAGAGGAGGAAGAGAGGTATAGAGAGATCGAGAGAGCGAGAGAAAGAGGAGAGAGAGGCAGAGAGAAAGAGAGAGAGAGAAAGAGAGAGAGAGAGAGAGAGAGAGAGAGAAAGAGAAAGAGAAAGAGAGAGAGAGAGAGAGAAAGAGAAAGAGAAAGAGAGATCGAGAGAGCGAGAGAAAGAGGAGAGAGAGAGAGAGAGAGAGAGAGAGAGAGAAAGAGAGAAAGAGAAAGAGAAAGAGAGAGAGAGATATCTTCCAGTTTGGCGCTGTTTCATCATCATCATCATCATCATCAAAGCCTTTCACCCTGCAAAGGGTATAGGCCACGAACAACAGTCCCCCACTCCCGCCTATCCTGAGCCATCCGTGTAATGTCTCTCCATGAGTGACCACTTCCCTTCATCTCCTCTTCCAAATTTCTTCTCCATGTTGTCCGTGGTCTTCCCCTGCTCCGTTTGCCTTGAGGGTTCCACTGCAAGGATTGTCTTGTAATGCTGTTTCTTGGCTTTCTGAGAGTGTGCCCCAGCCATCTCCATCTTCTCTGTGTTATCCGGGAGGAAATAACACTGGGCGCTGTCCTGCTCTGTTCCACAACTCCTCGTTTCGAATTCTTTCTGGCCAAAATATGCGCAGGATCCTGCGAAGACATCCGTTGACAAAAGTCTCGACTTTCTTTAGAGATGATTGATTTAAGCTCCAGGTCTCACATCCATAGAGCAGGGCAGATTTGACGTTTGAGTTAAAAAGTCTGATCTTGGTTTTTGTTGAAATGGCTCTGTCTCTCCATATCTTATCCAGAGTTTTGAACGCTGTTCTCGCCTGTGCCACTCTAGACCTCACATCTGCCGCCGTCCCTCCTGAGTGGTCTATAACACTGCCGAGATAAGTAAAATTTTCTACAACTTCCAGAGGTTTTCCTCCGACTGTTATTGCTTGTATATCCTCTGTTTTGATTTTGAGCATTTTCGACTTTCCGGGGTGTATACGAAGCCCTATTGATCCCGACAGTTGGTTCACCGTTGAGGTTTTGTCCTGCATTTGGCTGTGGTTGTGTGAGACCAAGGCAATGTCGTCCGCAAAATCCAGGTCATCCAGTTGGGTCCATAAAGTCCACTGAAATCCATTTCTGCTTCCTGAAGTGCTCTCTTTCATTAGCCAATCTACTGCCAAGATGAAAAGGAACGGTGAAAGCAGACATCCCTGTCGAACCCCGGTTTTAATCTGAAAACTGTCTGTTAGTCTTCCTTCATGTAGAACTTTACAACTGGTGCCATCATACATCTTCTGGATTAGCGTTACGATCTTTGGTGGGATGCCATAGTGCCTCAGAAGTTTCCATAGGGTGTCCCTGTCAATGCTGTCGAAGGCCTTTTCAAAGTCGATAAAATTTACCAAGAGGGGTGAATTCCACTCAATAGATTGTTCCACTATTATTCGGAGGGCGGCAATTTGGTCTGTGCAAGATCTATTCTTCCTGAAACCTGCCTGATTGTCCCTTAGTTGACCATCTACGGTTTCCTTAATTCTTTCAAGCAGGATACGAGTAAAGACTTTTCCCGGGATTGGCAGCAGTGTTATTCCTCTGTAGTTGTTGCAATTACTTAAATCTCCTTTCTTAGGTATTTTAACTAGATGACCTTCTTTCCAATCATTTGGGTATTTTTCCTCTGTCCATATCTTTTCGAATAGTCCATGTAGAATGGTTGACGAAACCTTACTATCCGCTTTCAGTGCTTCTGGAGGAATATAATCCGGTCCTGCAGCCTTCTTGGAATTAAGCAAACTTACAGCATTTTCTATCTCCTCTAATGTGGGTGGATCACAGTTGATATCTAAATCGTTCCTAGCTGGTAGAATTTCTGGTGGTTCGATTGGTGGGGGCCTGTTTAAAAGTGATTCAAAATGTTCCACCCATCTTGTCATCTGTAACTCCTGGCTAAAAATGGTGTTACCCTCAGCATCCTTGACAGGCATCTCGGTGTTCTTCCTCTTCCCGGCGAGTACTTTAGTTATCTCATAAAGAGTTCTCATATGCCCGCCTTGTGCTGCCTTTTCTGCTCTCTCAGCTAACTCATTCGTGAAGGCTTCCTTATCATTCTTAATACTCCTTTTCACTTCCTTTGCTGCATCGGAATATTCTCTTTGTGCTGCTTCCTTTTCATTGCGAGTTCTGCTGTTGTTGACTGCTGCTTTCTTCTCCCTCCTCTCACTTAGCCTGTTCAGGGACTCTTGGCTAATCCAGTCCTTGTGTTTGTAATCCTTTTCCCCAAGCACTTCCTTGCATGTTGAAATGAAAGAATCCTTGACTTGACTCCAGTATGTTTCCATATCTTCATCCAGGTGTTCGAGGGGTTGAAATCTGTTTTTTAGCGTGATGCCAAAGTCTGTTATCTTGTTACCCTGTAACAGATTAACCTGGAATTTAAGTCTTTTGGTTGTAGGGTTCCTAGAATAACGCTTGAGTTTTAATTGGAATGTTGCTATAACAAGGTGGTGGTCTGATCCAATGTCAGCTCCTCTAAACACCCTCACGTCCTGCAATGAGCGTCTGAATTTTCGGGATATGCATATGTGGTCTATCTGGTTCTCAGTGCCTAAATCTGGTGATACCCAGGTTGCCTTGTGTATATCTTTGTGTGGAAAGATTGTTCCTCCAATAACCAAATCTTGCAGAGAGCAAAAATCTGCAAATCTTTCCCCGTTGTCATTAATTACTCCAAGGCCCTGTTTTCCCATAACTTCCTCATAGCTGATGTTGTCTGATCCAACCTTTGCGTTTGCATCCCCCATTATGATGTTAACATCTTTGCGAGGCAACTTCTCTGTTATTCTTTGCAGATGGTCGTAAAACTCCTCTTTTTCCTCCTCACTAGCGGCGTTTGTTGGTGCATACAGCTGTAATATATTGATGTTGATTCCTCTGTTACTGGATGAAAAGGATGCCAATAGGAGTCTTGATCCATGTGCCTCCCAACCCCTCAATGTCCGTTGGACTCTCTTGCTTAGAATAACTGCAACTCCCTCTTCATGGATTCCTTCCTCCTTTCCTGAAAATAAAACAAGTTCTCCTGATCGGAGTTTTTTCTGTCCGGATTGTATCCAGTGGGTCTCGCTGACTCCTAGTATGTCCAGCCTGTATCGCTGCATTTCTCTTGTAGCTTGAACGCATTTTCCTGCCTCATACAGGGTGCGGACGTTCCACGACGCCATTCGGAGAGACCTGGCTGATGATGAAGGTGTCCGGTCAGAAAGGTCCTTTCGGCTTTCCCCTCTGGCCATCATAAGCTCTGGCGCACTGTCAGAATCTCCATCCTCACCCAGGGTAGAAAGAAGCGGTTGACTATCTGCTCCCCTCTGGCCATCATAAGCTGTGGCGCACTTTCAGAATCTCCATCCTCACCCAGGGTAGAAAGAAGCGGTTGACTATCTGTTCCCCTCTGGCCATCATAAGCTCTGGCGCACTGTCAGAATCTCCATCCTCACCCAGGGTAGAAAGAAGCGGTTGACTATCTGCTCCCCTCTGGCCATCATAAGCTCTGGCGCACTGTCAGAATCTCCATCCTCACCCAGGGTAGAAAGAAGCGATTGACTATCTGTTCGTGTTTCTGTAACAGAGCCTTTTTTACGGGGTGGGGTTGTTAACCCCATACCCCAACCCCCTTACTTGGAGGACCAGGGGACACACTTTTCGGGGGTCCCCCCCCTGATGCGTCTTGGTCGCCTCTTACGACGTGCATGACGCACAGCAGCGGGCCTAATATTCTTTGCACCCCCAGACTAAATCTGGGGCCCCGAGCGCCGCGTGGGCGTTGGCGCTGTTTATTTACACCAATAAAGAATCTCAGCCGGCAGGCGATTCCACCTCTATGGAGCTGTTGTCACGTTGCGACTCAAATGCGTTTCTTATCTATTTTTTCTGTGTCTATAACCAACATGGTATGTAAACTGAGACAAAAAGTACAACAATGCAACCAATCAGTCAAGTACCGTGCTCTTTAGAGTAGGCGATCACATCATAACCTTTCATGCATCACGCATCTCAATCTCTTTCAGTATCCCTGTCTCTCTTCCTACTTTAAGCCACTTTGTTAGTCCATCCAACATCTTTTCACGCTGTTTTCTCCTGCTGTGTTTTCCTTCAATCATTCCAGTTGCACAAGATGTTCCAGCTTCTCTCTTCTCATCACATGGCCAAAAAAGGTTGCTAGGCTTTTAAGTATTCTATTTATGAGTATAGCATAATTATTTGGTGATCTGTTTACCTCTGTTTGTCTGTTTGTACCAAATATGCACAGCCAATCAAACGACTCGTCTATAGAAAATAAGACAGGAGTCCGCTTGTTGAAATTGAGAACTGTTTAATCCAAAAAATAAAAACAATTCTTTCATAACCGACGAATGACTGACAGAGGTTGACTCAATAGTCACTATAAGTTGACTGACTAGAAGCATCGGTTTCGACTATTATTTATACCAAATCTTTTCGATTTATTTAGTAAAGGAAATACATGTTTTTAGAAGAATATTCTTGCGAAGTAAATGGAATGCGCTATAAAATAGCAACCTATCAGAACAAAGGCACTGTAGGAAATTATCTATACCGTTTTGCATTGTATGCCCAAAAATATAGCATCCAATAAACATACTAGGAAAAAAAACAAAAAAGTGATCAAATTTCCTTTTTTGCTAGGTTTAACTGAGAGATTCGAGAACATTCTAGACCAAGCAAGTACAATGATACTTTTCTCACAGTGCGTACTATGTTCCACAAACAATACTAAGTTTTAGGCTTCAAATGTAAACATTATACAACATTATAAGATAATATCGATATAGATCTAAGTCGAACTGCTACCCAAAAAGTACGCACTTACAGAGGGTGGAAAAGAAATCACCATCAACATAATGGACTTCTGAGACACCTCCTGGGGAGGAGGCATCCTCAGTCTTTTTCTTAAATAGTGATTCAGACGTTCATCCAAAACACAGTATATTGTTCTCCTTTTCATATCATCAATAAAATCAATTCATCTCAACACTTGTTATCACAAGATTTGACCATTCTGACAGTCATACTTTAAATTTACATTAAGTATACTTGCAATCATCCTAGCTAGACGGACAACAAAAGTTCTACTTGAAAACAACAAAATAAATATTACAATAAGTACTGGCATACCTTGAGCTACTTCCCTTAAAACAATGATAACAATGCGATCAAAATATTATACAGAAACTCTACCGAGGAAGTCAGGTCTCACATTGTCTTTGCCTTTAATATGTTCTACTCTAAAAACAAAACTTTGCAGAGCCAATATCCAACGCATGATACTAGGGTTATCAATTTGGAAACCTTCAGGAGCTCAAGTGGTCGGTGGTCGGTCTGAAGCGTGAACTGCTTACCATAAAAGATACAAAGCAAGTTTCTTTATGCCTCAAACAATCCCCGGACATTCTCTTTCCATCACAGAGTATCTCTTCTTTCTACCTAAGAGCTTCCTGCGTGCATAAGCGACAGAGAAAAACTGGCATATCCCTTTTCTGTTACAGGGTGGCTCCTATCCCTATATCAGATGCGTTTGTTCTCTAAATAAACGTTTTATTAACATCAGGGAGCATCAGTATGGACTTGTTAGTTACAGCTTGCTTTAATTCAGCGTACGGCCTTTCTTGGGGTTCTTCCCGCACAACTTTGTTAAGTTGGTCTTTGCGTGTAAGATCTGACAAAGGGGCAGCAATAGCGGCAAAGTTGGGTATGAATGGTTGATAATAACCGAATAAACCTAAAAGGGTTTAATCTCTTTCTTGGTGGTCGGTCTCGGAGCGTCTATTACTTTCTAAACATAGCAGTACTGAAGTCCGATAGTCCTCCCGCACAGACAGTGTCCTAGAAAGTCGACTTTTGTTCCTCCTAGCTCACACTCATTTTGGTCTCGCAACAAGGTTGAACCTTTTCGGTCGTTTGAAGAGATCCTCTAAAATCTGCAAATCTCCTCCCACGTTTTCATTTTTTTTACGGCATCTACTAAAGACGACTGTTGTAGAGTCAAATAAAACCAATAAACCTGAATAAAGTTGAACACTCAAATCCAAATATTTTTTGCTAACCTAAAATATTTGCAAGCCCGAAATGTTTTCAATTAAAACTTAGAATATTACCATAATGTTAGTCGCACCAATCATAAGAGAGTATGAATAAATTGCGCCCCCTCTCTCCTCATCGCACCCCACATCCCCAAAACATAATAAAAAAATAGGGGTGAGAGAGAAAGGAAAAATAGAGTTTGAAAGAAAAAGGTAAGAAGAACTTGCTACTACCGGCTTCAGATAGTTCTTGTTAAGGGACCGTTCCTATGAAGCGATTCTAAAGTTAGATTTACCTTGCTTTAGGGCAAGTCATAGGAAGGTTTCCACAATCTCTTAATATTAGGATCGCACTTAAGATCATAAACTGAAGAAGTCTTGGGCAGGATTCAATTGATCAAAATATGATTATTATTAACTGTGAAAAATTTTTGTTTTATATGCTAAGTTAAACTTTTTTCAAAACGAAAAAGGAGAAGAAAAATGTGTGTTCTTTTCCTGTTCCGATGATTGTCCTATGAGGAAAAAAATGTTTTATCCATTTCAAATTATTACCCAATCATCGGTACTTTAAGTTGTATACGACGAGATTATGGAAATACAAGTTGAGATTTGTTTTGTATTTTCATCTAATTTAGACTGTTGAACTAAATTCAGAGATCTCAACAATTTTTGCTGCTTTTATCGTAACCAGTTCCTTAACTGATTCGACTTTGGCGAACATTACAAGTCTTCCAACGCTTTCTGTCTTAGTCCACTTACCCAGATCTAATTTAGACCTTTTTCTCTCTAGATCAAGCCCAAAATTATAAGCTACAACCACTTTCTATGCTCGGCAAGGGGATTTTTGTTAATTTTTGTAAGCTCAGATTTTGTACTGTAGAGGTCTAGACATTTAGATCAAGATGAAATCCCACAGAAGTGCTACTAATGTTAAGATAACCTAGATCTGCGTTAAGATTTAAATTAGATTTTATTCTAGATCTATGTCGTATGACTGTTCATATGAGATTTTAGATAAACTATACTAGATATAACAGCGGTTCTTGTAGCATATTTGTTGCTTCGTTGTTCACCGACTAGAGCAATCTAATCCATAAACCAAATCTAGCCTTTTCTTAAAATGCATTGTGATGTAGTTGGCTTGCTTTGAATGTGGTTAGGTATGCATCAAACAGTTTCCTGAGAATGATATCACCTCTAGGCACTGGCATGCTTGATTGCTTCTGAAGTCACTTTTGGGTAA
>JAWDGP010003324.1:70000-82384 GCA_033675545.1 Elysia crispata | reverse complement strand
TATCCACACTTTTCTGACAAACCGGCCATGGGCCTGTATCTTGATCTCCTTAGTCCATTTTAACATGTTTACTCAGTGTGTCTCTACATCTTCACATGGCATACACTCTTGATATAATTATACCCTCTACTTTTAAGTCCTCTTTAATACTATATGTATATTATTACCTCCCTGATAACTTTGTTCACCTGTCACCTGCGTTCCCACTTTAACAAAGGCAATTTCACGCTTATACGAGTTCCCTCTGTCGCGACCTTTGCAAGATTACGAAAATATGCATGTTTTGAACCACGGGAAGCAAAATAGGCAGAAATTCAAGAAACCTTGACACTTTCATACAATGCTGCCAGCGGGAAGTCTTTTGTTTGTTGTATCTTCTCACAAGATTCTTGGAGAAACTTTGAGGACGTGACACTTATCAAAGAAACCGTATGTTTGCTGTGTGCGATGGTGTTAGTACCCACCGGTCATGGGTTAAAACCTTTACAATCCTCTATAGAGGACTGAAAATGTAAACAAAGATACGATTTTTTATGAACCAGTAAAATACTGAGCTTGGTAAAAGATAGAGCTTAATTTTTTTGCTCATCCTTGTCATTGGCTTTTTCTATTATCGCACTGGGGCATATATATTAAGTCTTTTGTGAAGGACGATTTTGTTTTCAATTTCATTAGTCTTTGCTACATTGTAATTAACCTGTTCGAAGTTGTTAGGAAAATGTCAATCGTCTCTCCAATTATGTCCTTATAAAAAAATTATCTTGATTAACCTTGGATGAAAAGGGAAAACAATATTTATTTCATCTCCATTTAGAACGAGACTTACTGTTCTGAAGCATGAGTAGCTTAATGTCCAAGAAAAGCAAGATTGTCTTAAGGGTAGTGGGGAACTCATTTTTTGCTCTCAATGATCATGATGTGCCAAGTGTACATTTCTTCTGATTTAACAGTTGCAGATCATCAGAGATGATAAAGCATGTTTCCTACCCAAAAGCTGCTTATGAAGTGTAGAAACATGTGCAACATCGCAACATTTTCCCATGCAATCTTAAGCAAGTTTCATTACTCTGCCCCGGGCATACTAGTCTATTGTTTATGCTAGAACATTACAATGTTTAAAATAATTATGGCGTCATGGGCTTTGGCTTGAATCAAAGAGACATCCCACTCTGATTCACTTACGTTAAAGTCGCAACTCTTTAGGTCTTTTCTGGCGCACTGGACGAGTCGCCACACATCATCTAAATGTCCAAACTCTTTTGCTCATCACCCACACACTATCTCTTTATTCAAGAATATTGTCTCAAAATATTGTATCGGACACTCCTAGTTTTGTGTATCTACATCCGACTACCACGAGAAGACATCGTGTGTTCCTCACTAACTGGAAAAGCTAGTAGAGTGAATGGACCCCCATCGATAAATCTAAAAATCTTTTATTCTTTTTTCGATACAGAATATTCCTGGTGGAAACCTGGGTCTGCTGGCACTGCTTGCCGTCGCTTATTTCTCAGTGAAGTACGTCCGTGACGCTTACTATTTGTCCAAGACAAAGCAAAAAATCCTGGCAAGACAGGCCAAAGCAGAAGCAGGAAAACTTAAGCTCCAACAAAGGCTGGAAAAGACCAAGGTCAGTATAAAATAATATTTTTCGATATCGTTTCACTTGTTACAGTTCAAAGCAATTATACTTTTTTGTCCTATGCTTGCGTTATAGCTAAAAGACGCGAACTATCAATTCCAAAAAAAAAAAAAATAATAATAATAATAATAAAAAAAAATAAAAAAAAAAAAACAACCTTTTATAAAAAAAAAACCCAACCTTTTTTTTTTTTTTTTTTTAGAATTTTGGCTTTTAATAATTTAGTTTAACCCTTTTAATTATGTTATTTACAAAGACTTCCGCAGAATCTTTACTTGCAGCTATGTCACACAATTAATAACATCGTATTATTTCCAAGGAGGAAACATGACCCGGTGCAACCGATGACACCCGAAATCTGCAGATTATGATAGATATAGCAGCTTTGATTCAAGTTTCATTTAAACTTACAGACTATTTTTTCCATATTCGCTTTTTCACTGGACATGCCTTGGCGCCACAGGTTTCAAATTTGCGTTGAAGAAAAAGAGGTACACCTGTTCATTCTTGCTTTGCCTAGCTGATATCGTTTACAAAAAGAAAAAAAAATGAGCACGCTTTATCGAAACAATAACAATAACAAAAATCTTTTATGTCCAAGCGTTTTGATTTCATTTACCACTAACGATAATTTTTTTTCTATTTCGTCGATAATAAATATGAGAAAATAATTTCTTTTTTATTTCTAGATCGACAATACCATCACAGAACTGTCTTTTGTTGACTTGCAACAGAAGCTTCGGAAAGGAGATCTGAGGGCAGTAGATGTTTTGTTGGCTTATCAGGCAAAGGTATATTAAAGTTCTGTTCAATAAAGCAGTGGATTTACGCTATGAACAAAATTTCTTAAGAAAACCTTACCAAAGACATCGATGATTACTTAATCTAAATAGAATGTTTAAAATTTTGCCTCAATGAAAAGTACCATGAAGGAGTAAACAAAGAGAAAGAAGGCGAGACAAAAGGAGAAGAAGAAGAAGAAGAAGAAGAAGAAGAAGAAGAAGAAGAAGAAGAAGAAGAAGAAGAAGAAGAAGAAGAAGAAGAAGAAGAAGAAGAAGAAGAAGAAGAAGAAGAAGTCGAAAGATAACGAATAGGAAGTAGTAGAAGTAGTAGTAGTAGCAGCAGCAGCAGCAGCAGCAGCAGCAGCAGCAGCAGTAGTAGTAGTAGTAGTAGTAGTAGTAGTAGTAGTAGTAGTAGTAGTAGTAGTAGTAGTAGTGATAGTAGAGGTGGTAGTAGTAGTAGTAGTAGTAGTAGCAGCAGCAGCAGCAGCAGCAGCAGTAGTAGTAGTAGTAGTAGTAGTAGTAGTAGTAGTAGTAGTAGTAGTAGTAGTAGTAGTAGTGATAGTAGTAGTAGTAGTAGTAGTAGTAGTAGTAGTAGTAGTAGTAGTAGTAGTAGTAGTAGTAGTAGTAGTAGTAGTAGTAGTAGTAGTAGTAGTAGTAGTAGTAGTAGCAGCAGCAGTAATAGTAGTAGTAGTAGTAGCAGCAGAAGTAGCAGTAGTAGTAGCAACAGTTGTAAAATCAGTATCAGCAATAGGATGATGGGGAGGAGATTTACGCAATTAAAGCAATCTATAGAAGATCTATCTTTAATTCTTTTTAGTACAAAATTTAACATTTTTTGTACAATACTACGCAATTTGTAACGCTCATCATGATTATGTATGTCATTTTCAACAACAGGCGCTTGAAGCTACTCGGCAGCTCAATTGCGTGACGGATTTCATCGAAAATGCAGAGGTAAAAGAAATAGACAAGAAAAAGGGAGTTTGAAGTAATAAATGCTCCCTTGCTTTTGTTCATGTAGGAATGAGGAGATATGACGTGGTACAGAGTGATCTCGAAGTGGGGGGGGAGGGGGGGGGACGGCAATTTCCCTCCTCATGAATTAATGCACATGCACATTCTCAATTAAAAGGAATGCGAGTCTTGTGTCTTTTGCTGAAAGACCCATATAGAAAGAAATGGAGGAGAAACAAAAATTAATGAAAGGAAAGAAAGAGAATAAGAACTTAATGTGACAGAGACGGAGAGGGAAAGAATTATTGAAATAGGTAGATAGATAGAGAAAGAGCGAGAGATAGATAGATAGATAGATAGAGAGAGAGAGAGAGAGAGAGAGAGAGAGAGGGGAGAGAGAGAGAGATAGAGAGAGAGAGAGACAGACAGACAGACAGACAGACAGACAGACAGAGAGACTGACAGAAAGAGATAGAGATAGATGGACAGAGAGAGAGACAGACAGAGAGACAGAGAGACAGAGAGAGAGACAGACAGACAGACAGACTGACAGAAAGAGATAGAGATAGATGGACAGAGAGACAGAGAGACAGAGAGACAGAGAGAGAGATAGAGAGAGAGAGAGAGAGAGAGAGAGAGAGAGAGAGAGAGAGAGAGAGAGAGAGAGAGAGAGAGAGAGAGGTGGAAAATCGGTATAAAACATCAAAGGTTTCACACACACAAAAAATATACATCTTAGAGAATATAGTTTCCTGAATAAATAAACCGGGATATCGTATGTAAAGATTATTTTATTCCCATATACTAAATTGGTTTGTAGCAGTATTTTCACATTTATTGTGTAAGACGCCATACATTTCTCATCTCTATGGTGGCATTATCTTTTTTTCCATAGACTGAAATATCTCAAAATCATTTGATTCTCATCAGCTGGATACTCTTTCAAAAACCAAGTACAATGATAGAGAAGAAAACTTCAATGCCATTGTCTAAAATCGACTGTTGGTAGTAAAATTTCCCTAGTGAAGGGTTTATATAAATTTGCAATCGATATTAGACCAGTTTGCGTAACAGAGCTGTTATTTTCTTCCTATTTTAACCTGTGATCAAATCACATGAATTATTGAGAAATAGCGCTGTCACTCATTTGTAATAAGAATGCCTATCATGAATGGCCCATAAATTAATATGAAAGAAATTATTAATATCTCTCTTGATCTTTGCCCCTTGCGCGTGCCTGACATGTCTTTTATTGTTTCCTTTTCAAGTTATCCCTCCTTTCTACCTCTTTCTCTTTTCACTTTATCTAGACTTACAGCTATCTATCGATATCTACCATCTCTCTCTCCCTCTTTTCTCAGCACCCTTTACTTTTTTTTCCATCAAGACGTGTTTTCTGCATCCTCTCTATTCAAACTCTCTTTTTTAGAATTAAATACGCATCTTTTGATGGAATAATAAATCCTAACAAATTTTTTTTACAACAAAGGGAGACACAATAAGCCGCCCTTGTTTTACTTGTATTGCAACTGCACTCATGCATCTACGAATCTAAGTAACTGCGTGCCTTGGTTCTGTTTTCTACCAGGCACGAGCCCTTGCCCTGGACAAACTGGAACCAAGTGAGCGGGGACCCCTCCACGGCATTCCTCTGAGTGTGAAGGAAGCTGTTGGCGTAAAGGTACTTTCGATATGGTCACTTTAAACAAAAGGGATCCCTGATATAATTCATCTACAATAAGTTGGCCTCAAGCCTCTCAATAAAATATCGAGCGGACTCTTGCAATAATCGAGATAAATAGTCATGATGTCTTCTCCCATTTCCCCCACTGGGAAAACTGGTTATTAATATAAAAGAAAATCTATTCTCCTTTCGAGTATAAAGGATAAAAAATATTTTTAAAAAAGAGAAGAAAAGGGGGAAAAACTGGGAAGAGGGGGAAGTGAAGAAGAGGAAATAGAAAAAAAATCAAATAGGAATAGTTGTAGAAGTAGCAGTAGTAGTAGTAGTAGTAGTAGTAGTAGTAGTAGTAGTAGTAGTAGTAGTAGTAGTAGTAGTAGTAGTAGTAGTAGTAGTAGTAGTAGTAGTAGTAGAAGAAGAAGAAGAAGAAGAAGAAGAAGAAGTAGTAGTAGTAGTAGTAGTAGCAGCAGCAGCAGCAGCAGCAGCAGCAGTAGTAGTAGTAGTAGTAGTAGTAGTAGTAGTAGTAGTAGTAGTAGTAGTAGTAGTAGTAGTAGTAGTAGTAATAATAATAGTAGCAGTAGTAGAAGCAGCAGCAGCAGCAGTAGTAGTAGTAGTAGTAGTAGTAGTAGTAGTAGTAGTAGTAGTAGTAGTAGCAGCAGCAGCAGCAGCAGCAGCAACAGCATCAGCAGCAACACTCAAAGTATTAATAGCAGCAGCAACCATTTAGTCAGTTTTTAGCCTGGACTGCGTGCGCTAAATATTTTTAAGGTTGTCAAGGAGTAATAATGGAGTTATAACTCAATAGTAGAATTTAAAAAAGTTAACTTTGAAATTGTTAACGGTTGTAGAGGGCAAAGCAGCAGGGTACTTGGTTTTCATAAATATGCTTCTTTGATTTTTTGAAGGACAGAATTTAAAACTGCTTTTCCGTGTCACATTTCTCAAATCAAGATAGTATTACCAAAGGAACTGAATTTGATATCCCTGCAATTTTTACACGGGCTCGCTTCAGTTTTATTTGAAATTAAAATATTTCTTGTCTTTTTTTCTGTATACCAAGAGAGTCTGACAGCCATGACTTATATTAAGTAGCATATAATGTTTAAAAGGAAAGAATATAGGCTTATGAAAAACCACGAACTTTTTGTAGAAAATGATTAAAAGTGTAGGAAACTAAAACAAAAGGTTATAATACATTTGGTTTAGGTAATTGATTCCTTCTTCATGCAGAATAAAAATTTGGAGATATTTTTTCTCTGGAAAGTGATAATATGGCCAAACATAGAGGAAATGCATGACCCTTTTTCGCAAGAGAAGAAAAAAAAAACAACTGGTGAGACTACCATTTTAAATATCAAACTCCAAGCTTCCTACATTTTAATTAAGAACCCAGCTCTCTTTTATAGCACCTATTAAAAATGGCAAGGCTTTTCATGAGAAACATTTATTGTTTGCCGTTCTTATTGCAAGCCCAAATTTGTTTCATTTTTCTCTTTCTTTACCCTTAAATTCAGAGTCCTGTCAACCATTTCTAACACTAAACTCGTCCTACGTATACTGGTCAAAGAAAACCTGTCATTCAACAATTCGTCTTACTCGGGAAGTCAACGTTCTGACTTTAAAGGGGAAAGTTTACACCTCTGAAAATAGTTAAAAAGCTTTGTAAAATTATACTATGGGGAAGGTTAGCTTTGACACTATAAGTCCAGTGTAGAGAATCTAATTTCGCAAAAGTTAAACTATCTAGAGTGTAGCCATTAACTCAAACCTACTATTAGAGACATTTTGCGATTTCAGTACTTTTTTAAAGTTAAATTTGAGCACCGCTAAGCATTAAACCTTAGCGCAATCGCTTCTAAACGGTTTAAGTTTCTATCAGCAGTCGCTATTGCCAGTTATGTTGAAAAAAACTTTTGCAAAGTTCGAATTCTAATAAGATTATATAACTCTTCGAGACATCAAATTTCGTATAAGATGGTTTCTAAACCGTGCAATAATTTTATTTATGTAGTAAATAATATACTTGTACCTCCTATTATCTCCTGGTTTTTCAGAGATCTAGCTAATTGCATGTAAAAAGGCGATATTTTAATAAAGTTGTAATCTTTACTTCTTCGTCCCATATTTTAGGGTTACGACTGCACTGGCGGAATCAGCTGCTTTCTCGATGATGTACGGCAAGAAGACGGTGTCCTCCTTCAGGTCAGTCCCTGGCGTTGATTGGTTGATTCCATTTGCATTAATCCAAAATTAGGCTAAGCCCACAAGTAAAAATCACTTCTTTTTTTTTTTCTTTAGAAACACAATTCTCATTTTATACGCATGTCTGGTCAAGAATAATGTCAAGTTAAAAAAAAAGTAAATTGAGGCTCTTACGATGCATGAGTAGAAGATGCCAATCTAACTATAATATATCCATTTTTTTTGTCAATTTATTTATTTATTTATTTATTTTTTGTTTTGAGGGTCTAACCTGTTTATCACATTGACTTTGAAATAAGGCTTTCGAAATCAATATTATTATTTTGAACGTAATGAACAATCCTATATCTCATGCTCTCTTCTGAATGTTCTTGATGGTTACAAAATACACTCGCAAATAATCTAGCCTGTGAGAACTCTGAAGCAATGTTCTGTATTGCTATTTGCAGGTTTTGATCAAGCAAGGAGCTGTGCCATTTGCGCGAACGAACCTGTCCCAAGGACAAATGAGGTGAGTTTAATGTGAAAAAAGTGCAACTCCTCCCTCTCTCTCTCTCTCTCTCTCTCTCTCTCTCTCTCTCTCTCTGTCTCTCTCTCTCTCTCTCTCTCTCTCTCTCTCTCTCTCTCTCTCTCTCTCTGTCTCTCTCTGTCTCTCTCTGTCTCTATCAATCTATCTATCTATCTATCTATCTATCTATCTATCTATCTATCTATCTATCTATCTATCTATCTATCTATATATCTATCTATCTATGTATCTCTCTCTATCTCTCTCTCACACTCTTTCCTTCCTTCTCGATCTTTCTATTTCTTTTACATGATTGTTCTTAACGTTAGCTCTCTCTCTCTCTCTCTCTCTCTCTCTCTCTCTCTCTCTCTCTCTCTCTCTCTCTCTCTCTCTCTCTTTCTCTCTGTGTGTGTACCTATGGTTTTACCTTTTTTCATTGATTCTTCCTCACTAACTCACTCACTCACTTGCTATCTATCTATCTATCTATCTATCTATCTATCTATCTATCTATCTATCTACCTATCTATCTATCTGTGAAACTACTTGCCGTTGATTTAGCTTAACATGATCATTCAGTCTTCTCGCCAACTTCAAAGATTCTTTCAAAATTTAAATGTAAATGTAGATCTAGCGACATTTGGTTTTTATCAGCAGGGATGAACTTTAGAGGAAAAAGTCTGCATAAATAAGGGATTTCAGGAATTTTGTTGACATGATATTGGTAAAATACGTATTATTTTGTCTTTACCACTTCGGAATTAAAGGTATTGGATAAGCAAAATAATGTGGTGTCCAAAATTTGCAGCACAACAGCCACAATTTTTTGTAAAGAAATGCAGCGACAGCAACAGTAATAATAACAGAAACTCATAAGCAAGACATGGAAGCTCATCACACAGCCACTTGACATTTTTCAAAAAAATAATTATCTCCAAGGGAGGTAGTTGACTTTTGTCTGTTCAGTTTATGCCCCATCTCTCTCTCTCTCTCTCTCTCTCTCTCTCTCTCTCTCTCTCTCTCTCTCTCTCTCTCTCTCTCTCTCTCTCTCTCTCAATCTATCTATCTATCTATCTATCTATCTATCTATCTATCTATGTATCTCTCTCTATCTCTCTCACACTCTTTCCTTCCTTCTCGATCTTTCTATTTCCTTTACATGATTGTTCTTAACGTTAGCCGTTAACAATTATTTTTTCAACTTTGCCACAGCCACTTCTGAAAGTAATTTTTAAAGGGTTGTGACCATGACATTTACCATCATTACCTACTATTATGCCTGCCTACTAATGTCATTTCATGATCCACGTTCTCCGCTTGAAGCAGAAAATTAATTATAAATCCGGTGTTATTAACCTTTAGATATAACGGACAGCAGCCTATGAAGGCCGGAAACCGAGGATAATTATATTACAAATTATTATGGATGGAGTCAAATTTCATAGTGTTTTAGTATCACGTGAACCATACAAAAGAATTAAAATGTGTTTTAGTTTTAAACCTCTTCAGGTGATGTTATAAATATTTTCGGGGGAAAAAATCGCTGCCTTTGCTTAGTATTGTCAAGAGACTCAAGGGGAGAGAGAGAGATAGAGATAGAGATAGATAGATAGATAGATAGATAGATAGATAGAGAGAGAGAGAGAGAGAGAGAGAGAGAGAGAGAGAGAGAGAGAGAGAGAGAGAGAGAGAGAAATAATGTTTATTGGTTGTTGTGTTTTTTTTTGTTTTTTTTTTGTCTTCTCTTGCTTTGTTCTTATTTTGTATTCTGGACAAACAAGGGGAAGGCGTAGGCATGTGCGGAGAGCTGAAAGGAGGAAGAGGCAAAAGGGGGGGGGGGGAGGTAGAGGGGAGTGGAGGGGAGGGGGAGCAGTGGATGACGACATTCAAGACTCTGATGGACGCACCTAATTTAATTTTCTGCACCAGAACGGACGTATTTGTCATTGACAGTGGCGAAACTATAAAGCTCAGAAGTTTGAGCATTCATTTGAACTAACTTTGCAAAAGCTCTTAGTTCGAATTTTGACTCGGCCTACCTTGCAGTGGGGTAAAAACCTCAATCAGCCCGCCCTAAGCCAGATGCGGCCCTATGCTAAGTCTAGGCGGGATGCTACCAGTCTCTGTGACTTTTTAACTGACAGCGACACTGCAATTAGTTGTCTCTGAGGCTGAGAATGAGTACATGCAGTTGTGTTTCTCTGCTATACGTATTAATATTTGGAATTCTAAAAGAGTTAGTTAAAATGCAGGACAAAAAAAAACATCATAGACTTTACTGATTTTGGAAAGAAAGACGGTATTTTATAAAGAGAACAACTTTAGGACATTCCCTTATATAAAAAAAAATATACATGTACAAACCAAACCCGTATTGTTACGAGCTATGTCAAGTCCAAGTTTGTCACTGCTTATTACGATCAGACCAAGGGTCTAGTCCATCCCATTTAATCTACATACACGGGTTTAGGGCAACTTGGACGATCTCAAAAAAAAAAAAAAGACAACATTCATGACACCAACATTGATTTCTGAAGGAGGAGTTGCAAGAAAAAAGCGGAGAATTTATTTTACTATCGATACTGTATTTAATTGTTAAAGTATATTTATCATGGACCGGTAACGATAGGGAGAAAGAGATATTTATCAAAGACCGGTAACGGTAGGGAGAAAGAGATATTTATCATGGACCGGTAACGATAGGGAGAAAGAGATATTTATCAAAGACCGGTAACGGTAGGGAGAAAGAGATATTTATCAAAGACCGGTAACGGTAGGGAGAAAGAGATATTTATCAAAGACCGGTAACGGTAGGGAGAAAGAGATATTTATCAAAGACCGGTAACGGTAGGGAGAAAGAGATACTTATCAAAGACCGGTAACGGTAGGGAGAAAGAGATATTTATCAAAGACCAGTAACGGAAGGGAGAAAGAGATATTTATCAAAGACCGGTAACGGAAGGGAGAAAGAGATATTTATCAAAGACCAGTAACGGAAGGGAGAAAGAGATATTTATCAAAGACCGGTAACGGTAGGGAGAAAGAGATACTTATCAAAGACCGGTAACGGTAGGGAGAAAGAGATATTTATCAAAGACCAGTAACGGAAGGGAGAAAGAGATATTTATCAAAGACCGGTAACGGAAGGGAGAAAGAGATATTTATCAAAGACCAGTAACGGAAGGGAGAAAGAGATATTTATCAAAGACCGGTAACGGTAGGGAGAAAGAGATATTTATCAAAGACCAGTAACGGAAGGGAGAAAGAGATATTTATCAAAGACCGGTAACGGAAGGGAGAAAGAGATATTTATCAAAGACCGGTAACGGTAAGGAGAAAGAGATATTTATCAAAAACCGGTAACGGAAGGGAGAAAGAGATATTTATCAAAGACCGGTAACGGAAGGGAGAAAGAGATATTTATCAAAGACCAGTAACGGTAGGGAGAAAGAGATATTTATCAAAGACCAGTAACGGAAGGGAGAAAGAGATATTTATCAAAGACCGGTAACGGTAGGGAGAAAGAGATATTTATCAAAGACCAGTAACGGAAGGGAGAAAGAGATATTTATCAAAGACCAGTAACGGTAGGCAGAAAGAGATATTTATCAAAGACCGGTAACGGTAGGGAGAAAGAGATATTTATCAAAGACCGGTAACGGTAGGGAGAAAGAGATATTTATCAAAGACCAGTAACGGAAGGGAGAAAGAGATATTTATCAAAGACCGGTAACGGTAAGGAGAAAGAGATATTTATCAAAAGACCGGTAACGGTAAGGAGAAAGAGATATTACTTCCGAGCTTTAAAAAGAAAACTGATGAGTTTCATCAGAACAGGAAATATTGGGAAACTATAGATTCAAGTGTCATTGGCGCCGTATTTCATGCATAATAAATTCGATGGTTCATCTTTGTTGCGCGCTTGTTTTACTAAACTTCTGTCTGAAGTTAAGTCCTTTTAAAAGCATTACGTTCTAAAGTCCAAACATTTTAATTTTTACATTACATAATCATTATTTTCGTCTTTGGGTATCTTGACCTCTTGTATCTTTATTCTCCTCATGTCGTATAGTATTTTTTCTCTATTCTTTACTACACAGACTACAACGTGAGAACGCAATATGGGCTTATAGAGTATTATATTATGATGCAGGTTAGGTTTAAACATTCTTTGAAAAAAACCTTCAACATTGCCCAGCTCAAAATTTACTTTCCAGCTCTCACATTGTTAGATTTAAAGCTCTTCTGACAGTAAAGAAAAAACCCTAAATCTTCTCCATCATACTAGCGTATCATGCTCCAACCCTATTTTCGGCGAGACGTCTAACCCAGTGGACAAATCCCGCACATGTGGAGGTTCTACTGGCGGAGAGGGGGCGCTCATCGGAGCAGGGGCTTCTATCATTGGTCTCGGCTGCGACATGGCGGGAAGCATTCGTATACCGTGTCATTTCTGCGGAATCTGCGGCATGAAACCCACCCCTCATCGGCTCAGGTAATACTGGTTTGGGACATTTTCCTCTATGTTTTTTTTGTTGTTTTTTTTTTTTTTTGTAATACATTTTCTTCCATTGTTCTAAAAAAAAAAACTTTCCTCATCTGGATATTTTTTTGT
>JAWDGP010003324.1:0-62500 GCA_033675545.1 Elysia crispata | reverse complement strand
TGTTAATTTGATAAAACACAATATTCCCTGACAATAATTATTATGTTTTACTTCAGATTTTGCGCAGGTAGCCATATACTATTTTTTCTTTTCTTGCACACTCTTTCAGCTCAATCCGCTCCTCATTCTAAAATATTAATAAATACAATTTAATAAATATGAGGTAAAAAAAATTTCCTAACATCAAACTTTTAATTTTGTAAAGGCAGCAAGCTTTATGTCCTTCATTTTTGAGAAACACATAGGCCAAATTGTGTTTATAAAATAAAAGCCAAAGATGGATTTTTCTACCCTATTTTCCTCTCTATCCAGCACCCAGTGGAGAAAGCTACCCTGCGCACTAAGGTTCCGAAGTAAGTGCTACACTATTCTCAATGTTTTCTTAATTATTGTGTTGGTCGGAAAACCACAGAAGACTTTATATATATACATATATATATATATATATATATATATAAAATTTATAATAATAATAATATAAATATATATATACATAGAAAACTACTGTACTTCATTTGTATAGTGATTATTGGGAGTTATTCAAACATCTACAGGTTCAAGCTTTCGTTTGTCTCCAAAATCAAGATGCATTATGAAGGCTTCCTGTACCTTTTTGTTTTCTCTTTCATTTATCAGTTTTATATCATCGGAAAGTTGTTTTAAGTTCTTTACTACGACCCAAATTGAGCATCTTTCCCGATTCCAAGAATGTTTGTGAAAGTCCTATTAAACTCTACCAAAAGCTCTTGAGTCGTGTATCATTCAATACAGAAAAGGAGGTGCGAAAGAAAAAAAAATTCAGACATGGTGAGCTAGGCTTAAAGGCCGCAAGTGAATTTACTAAAAAGTTTCGACAAAATTAATGCACTCAAATATTACATGTATTAGAAATGCTGTTCTTTCCTCTGTTACAATGCTATGATATACCTTAGCTCATTATCGATTATTTCTAATCCCGACCTTCCCTTATAATGCAGATTTTTTTGTATTTTTTTCGATCTCTCTCGCGTCCTATTCTATTTTACTTCCATAGCGTATTACAAAGGTAGGTGAGTTTAGAGCCTCAGCTTTGCTCATATTTGATAATCAGACCGGCCTGAGATCACCGTATTGTGGCGGGCTTTATCAAAAAGAAAACAAACCAAACAAAACTCATCGCGCATCTCTTTTCGTGCACATTTTCCAAACCCTTCGAAACATTCACTGCAAGCAGAAATCGCGAGGTTTGTTAATATACAAATATACAATATGGGAAATGATGTTGCCAAGAAAAGCCCTCGTAAAAGCAATCATACTTTCAACTAAAAAGACTTCCATTCATGAGGTATCCGATTTTGTGCCCCAATTTAAGTTGTAACCACATATTGACCCACTCAAAAGTTTCTAAAGTAAAATATATATATATATATATATTCATTTCGTATACATTTCTTACAAATCTAAGTCATTTGATTATTTCTCAATATTATTTGAACTTATTTTTGAATTCCTACAGGACAGTTTACAAGTGGTGGCTGATGAACGAGGAAATGGAGGCAAGCTTTGCGTATTTCTTTGTATTCTCATAAAATGAAATCTTGATTTTTTTTTCAACCGCGTATTGCTTGTTTCGACACGCATATTGACTAGTTTAGTTTTTAGAAAATGATGATAATGATGATGATTGCCATAACAATGAAAATGGCGGCAATAATTCTGATGACATATTGACAATAATAAGGAGATATAATGATGATTAAGATTATGATGAAGATGAAAATGCTAATACTGGTGATGTCGAGATCGGGAAAATCAGCTAATTCTATACTTTCCATATCTATTTAAAGATCCTTCTGAGCATACATTTAAAGGCTATGAGTATAAAGTGCCGCAAAAAAAGTGCAAAAAAGCGCACTGTCTTAGGAGGACGTGATGAGCGTTTAAAAGGATCTAAAATAATTTGGGATATTTTTAAAATTAACTAGGCCTATCTATTCTTATTCAAATTATTCACACAATCATAAAGAGATTCCAGTGGTTATTCACATTGCATGAAATATGAATTGTGTCTGATTATATATAATGCTAAATCTATAGCACTCTTTTTTTCCTTTTTTACCCTTTATCATGTTTTTTACATTCTAAAGGAATACAGACGTCGCTTTCTGTCACAATGGAAATCGAAAAGTATCGATGCTGTCATCTGCCCCGTTCTGCCGTATACTGCCTTCCCAAAAGGGGAAGAGAGTTCTTGCATGGGTATGTACATGTAGTTACTATTGTAGTTAGCACAAACTTTACAAGCTATATTTTAGGAAGAATCCAACTCATTTCAGAGTTTGGTCAATATTTTATGTGCACTTTATATAATGTAAATTCCTGATATACATGTACCAAACTTTATTTAATGATCTGTTTGTTCTCTTCACATTAATGTATGACACTGATATGGTAAACGATTATGAAATTCTGCTACAGAATTAGTACGTATTCCATTCCCCAGTAAAATCTGTTGAAAAAAAAAAGAAGGGTTTACCTTATTTTTAAAAATGTATACTGTACTGCTTTGTAAATAAAGCATTAGCTTAGCCTTGTTTTATTGTTTACTTGGAGGCCATTGTTCTTAGCAACCGTGTATACTATTATTATTTTAGCTTTAAACTATATCTTTCCTGCCACGATGTAATATTTATTTAGATTTTAAACATCACTCGTTCGTTGCCTTTAAACGAGTCTTCTAACTTCTATGTTACCCTTAGTTAACAATAAGCCTGCAAATCAGATTTTATCTTTATAATTTTCATATCATTTTGTGATTTGTCAAGAATTAAGAAATTGCAAGTTTGTTCTTTCATTCCACTGCGCAGTCATTTCATTCAAGAATTCTTTTAACTTAATAATAAAGCAGTTTCTCTCCATCGATTTACATGCATTTAAACATCAATCTGTATATATATCCGAATATCATTGTTTCATTAGTCCACATGTATAACTTAATATTTTGAATATCAGACTATAACAATTTTCGTTAGAGAGTATGTTTGCACGGTTGAAATGGATCATACTATTGACCTTGGCTCTTTTGTACGTGATACAATGCCATGAAATACGACATATGACATCAAAAAGTAATTTGCCTTTAGTAAGAAAAATTCCTTTATAGTCTGATAAAGAGATACATGTATTTGATCGTTTAAAAAAAAAAACTGCAGTAGGTAGCTTAAAACTTCACCGAAATCCATTTAATCTCCATCTGGCAGCTGGTATCACATACACATCCATCTACAACATAGTGGGTCTGCCAACAGGAGTTGTGCCTGCAGGAAAAGTTGAGAAGATGGACTTGGACAAACTCCACAAGGAATATCCCAATAGGAACCAAGCGGAGAAGTATATGCACAAGGTCAGTCCCACTTCACCCCTAATTAAGTTTTTCTTAAATATGTCATCTGAATGTGTGGTGAATACCTGGAAAATCTGAGCAATCAAGGTAAATCACTTACATACATACAAACAAACAAACAACAACAACAACAACAAAATAAATAAATAAGGAGCCTATAAAAAGGTTTGAGTAAATCATGAAAAAATTTGTGAAATTCTAGATTAAATTTCATGATACAATTTCTGAGGTTACTTATAGGCAGTGAGGTTGGGTCCAAATTGAAAAAAAAAGAGAAGGGTACTGGTAACATGAAAAACACAGAAAAACTATACAAATAAGAAGTAAGTTGCTTGGTGATCTTACAGTTATTACATCACTGAGTATCAAGTGTTTTCTAGTAAGTATGTTTTTGACCAATAAAAGTGATAATAAATCAATTACTTTTTTGTTCCAAAAAAAAAAAAAACGTATTACCAGGAGCAACCAATCAGTGATATGCAGGATAATCTCAAAATTATGTCATAGATGAGCTGGCATATTCTTGACAAAATTGAATAGCTGAGAGAAAAAGTATTGAACAGATATTCATAAATAATCCATTCCTTAAAGTTATTCTATGTATAACAAATGAAAATCTGGTAAAGCCAGCAGTAACACTATCATAATTTTTAACCTATCTTGCTATATGATGCTGGACATTTGCAAGGGCTAACTAATCTCATACAACATCCGCTAAACATTATTGTGAACATTAAAAAGTGTTTTGCGATAAGTTGTATTACTTTTCAAAACCTGATGTGTGAAATCTGTATGAACTATATGTATTATGTCCATATATCATGAACATAAACCTAAGTCTGAATTTGTGGGCTGTGTTTCTTATCAAAAACAGGTGTGTGACAACTCTGAGGGACTGCCTGTTGGCGTTCAATGTGTAGCCCTACCTTTCCAAGAGGAGCTCGCTCTGAGGATCATGAGGGAATTAGAGGAGGGACTACATGCATAAACAGAGTGCAAGATAATCTTACCTCTTCATTGAAATGACTATGTGAAAAGACCAAAGACTTGTTAATGCTCCAGTTTACTAAGGGTATGATATGAAATACATGTAGATTTAACAGAGAATGTAGAGATAAAAATAAATAAAGATTTAAAAAAAAGAGAGAAAAGAGAGGGTGAGAGAGTGAGTGAGAGAGAGAGAGAGAGAGAGAGAGAGAGAGAGAGAGAGAGAGAGAGAGAGAGAGAGAGAGAGAGAGGAGAGAGAGATCATTTTGAAAACTTCAATTCAATTTGCTGCTAAAAATTTAAAAGAAATTGCGAAAAATAGGAAATAGGCCTACTATTGGCAAATATTAAGCCATGCTGTGAAATAAACAACCACTTTTACTACGCATTTTTCTTCTTTCTTCATCAGTCAGTGAGAACATTTTCTAGTTAGTTCTCTCTTTGCAAGACTGCATTTAATCTCGCAAACCTCAGTTTTACAAAAAAGATATCTAAATGTATATGGTGATTTTATTAATTCTACACTGGGCTCTGAACCATGCTGATATTGTAAAGACAGCTTGGCTTCAGATAAATGGCTTGAAAAGTGAACAATGTGCAACCAATCAATATATCAGTCTCTATTGCGTAACTTCTTCTTAAAGCTTTTGTTAAAATATGAGTGCATGATTTGTTAAACAACAGTATTAAATTGACACTGTGCAACTCAGGAGAGTATTGTGTGTCATTATTTTTGTGGGCTTACTTATAAAAATCATAATGTATTAGTAAGGACATCTTCTGATCATTACTGGTCTATGCAATTTCCAATTAACCTTGTATTTAATAATGGTAATGTTTCCACAAGATATTTGGATATTTCCCAAAATATATACGGGTAAATCGAATTTGTTGTCCTTCTTTCTTAAAATGGAGCAACTTATTTTTAAATTTCGTCTCAGCTTTCCCCAATAACATCAATATATTTGAACAGTTGCTTCCCTAATACCTTCTACCAAGTGCTCTCATTTTATAAAATCCTTTTCTATTTTCAATTTAAAAACATGTTACACCACTTTTAGTTTTACTGTGAACTTTTGCCTATATTATGAGATCCTTTTCTTCATAATAAAAAGTACTGTGCAAGGCACCAAATTTAATATTTTTTTTTATATTTTTCTATTATCCGCATTAATGTGATGATTGCATGCACAGCTTAAGAGCTGCCAGAGACTTCACACAATCATCTTAAAGATTTTACAACACTTGACTCCTTTACAAATCAACAAAGTAAAATCTACTGTTACCCATTTCTAATTTTTTTTTCCAATCATTAAAATTCCTCTTTTAAAGCTAAAATTGTGCTTGCCTTGGTTTTGATCTTCAAAACTAATGTGCCTTTAAATGTAACATTTCCAACAAGTTGATTTTTTTTTTTAATTTTTAAACTATATACCTGTAACCTATATTATTAGATGTACTCGTATATTTTAACATGTTGATATTTGATAACCAAAATTTTTTGTATCCTGTGTAATGATTTGTGACTGAAATTACAGCACAATATTGAAACATGTATCTATCAATGAAAATAAAGTTTAAATCAAGCTTTTCAATTTTCTACTGTTTTTTTTTTTACAATTTGGAGCTGCACTACATCTGCTTTTGTTTTGTTTTTTAAACTGTGCTTCACAACTATTCATGATAAAGCTCCACTGCGACATTCAATTTTAATTAACTTTATCAACTCAGAGCTTCGATCAACGAGAATGTCACTTAAAATTAAAAAGGGAAAAAAAAAATTCCCAGAAAGCGTAAGCTGGTATACTTTTTCATGCTTTTAGAGAATGATCATAAAAAGATCACTTCAAAGTGAATGAATTAAGACACTACTTGTCAATACACTCCTCTCTGGATCTTTGTTACTGTGTAGCGAATAAGAAAATGTGGTTCAAACAAAAGCCAAATGTTGCATTGTGGAGATAATGCACACATTTAAGTTTCTGACGATAATACATACATGTACATAAAGATATTGTCATTAAATAAGTACATGTGCAAGTATCAGTGATTATCAGCGGCCTTCTAGTTCTACAAACAAATAAGAAAAAAGGAACATCTTGTGAGTGACTTTAATTTTAAATGAAGTGAGACCACATTTTGCTTAGAGTGCTAAGGTTGATGAACAAGGTTCGGACAAGTTCAAAGCTTAAACTTTTGATCCAGCTCATTCCATCAACATTATTTTACCCTTGTAACCCAAGTGCCTTTTTCTTTGTATTTTGATTTTGCAATAGAAAATTTACAGATACACTTTATATGATAAAGAACAGATGCATTTGAACAAGACTAAGGATATTACTATATTTGATACCATATATGCTATGTGAACATGATTTTACAAAACAAATTTTTAAAAATATACATCATCCCGTGATTGTTCATTTTGTTTCTTTGTATAAGGATGTAGAATAAGTTATGGCACATTGGTGTATTCATGTTTCAATTTTAAAATTTCTTTCACATAGTCTCAATCTGAAAGTTAAAAAAGAACCTGGTCGAATTAAAATGGAATTTTCTGTGCTAATTAGATCACATTGACAAAATATTAGTAACACCTTCAGGAATACTCCTCTTAGCTCATACCACTTATGAATAAATCAGTTTTACAAACTCGATAATAATCATAATGAAATACATTCTCAGTCATACATACAGAACTGGCCAACAATGTTTTGAAGTTAAAATTTTGTTTAATATCACAAAAGCCTTTCACAAACATCTGAGCCCTTTTCTTTCCTATTATCCAGCTTGGCAATCTTTGAACCAAACTGAATAGCTCGTTTAGCCTGACACGCTGTCCTTGCAAGTCCCAGATTGAGTGCACACAGCCGCAGAAGAAGCTTTTCTCCAATACCTCGAGGATAGCTAAGATCAACCTGTTGAACACATGATAGAATAAATAACTTCTTAGTAAAAAAAAACAAAAACAAAAAACAAAACAAAAAAAAACCAAAAAAACCAAACCAACAGAATGCAGAAACGTTTGTCAAAGCCTGATTTGTATCAAGAGAGATCTTAACCTACCTGTACACTATATTCAAAAACTTTTTCTCAGAAAATACAGATGATAACAGGCAAGGAGTACTGCTTGATAGGCTCAATAAAGCTCCAAATGTGGAAATTAAAATTTAAAAGACAGCCTATGAACTTTGTAAAGAAATAATCAAGGGCAAAGTTTTGATTTAAAGTTATAAAGGTTAAATAAATAAAGAGGCTGGAAGAAAAAACAACACACAAAAAAGGAGTAAAGGATACAGGGCAAAAAAGTCAGAGAGAAAAGAGTGAAAGGGATAGAGAGAAGAAATGAAAATTAAATAAGAAAAAAGACTTACACGTTTCTGTAGAGGAATCTCACTGACGAGATGAACAAATTTTTCATCCAGAAAAGGAAATCTGGCCTCCTTGCCATGATCAGCAATAATCCGATCATCTCTGCCCAGGTTGCGGGCTGATATGCGCCACAGTTCCTCTTGTATTTCCTTTTCTAGGCCAGCCCAACCCTCTTTATTGAAAGTTGCTCTATGACGAGAGTAACCAGCAAAGAGTTCATCTGCTGCCATACCACATAGGAGAACCTGAACGTGAAAGTGAAGAGAGAATTGGAAAAAAAAATCATCTTAAAACCACAGAATTCATGAAGTCTAACTATTCTTGTATGGCAATTTGCATACTGGAGTACAACTGTCCTTTTTTCATTTTCACAACCATTTCATTAAACATCTTTTTTATGATAAGGCTTTTACATGCAGTTTAAAGTATGATGAGATGAACTAAATAAATATGCACAAATCTTTTCATAAACTGCAAAGATATTTATTTCTAATCAGCATGTTGCATTCGCAATGAATTTTGGACAAATTGGATTGGTAGATAATGAGTGAAGAGGAAAACAGAAGTAAAATTCCTTGTGAACAACAAAGTTGATGCACTTTTGGAATAAAAATTGATTTTAATCACTTTTTGCTAACATCAAATATAATAAAAAATTATTGTCAACTCTATTTTATTAAGAGTGCGAGGTAAGTTAACAAGGTATTAAAACTTCAAGATGATCTGCATTCTATGACATATCTGTCAGTGTTGGTAACAGAACCTGGCTTTATGATGACATGGGATGAGAGGTGAATATTGGGAATAAATTAAATGAACCTGAAAGACATACTTTTTTATATGATGTTTTATTTATATTTTTTTCTAACTACCTGAGCTCTACTCTGGAAGATCTGCTTTGCTTGATGTCCATTCCCTGCTGTTCCAGAGTTAAGGAACCCTTTTCCCCTTGCAGCAAACCACACAGCACATCCTATGCTGTCATCTAATACAGTCCTCAGAGGATATATAAGTCGACTGATGCGACTCTGGCGAACAGACTCCAGCTCTGCCTGAGATATATTAATCTCCACAAAATTCCACTTGCGTCTTGGATTCAGTTCAGACAAAGCTACCCTACCAGTTTGCCTGTCTGGAACATCGAAAGTGTCAAAAGTGGGTGCACTGGAAAAATTTGAGTCTAGTCTTTTTTCCAAAGAAGCTTCCTTGGAATCTAAATTGGAAGATCTCAAGTTATGATTTTCAGTGGCTGTGGTACTTGCAACTGTTGTTGAGCCAGTGAAATCTGAGGACTTTTCAACAGTATTCGTTGCAGAAAAAACTGATGCAGCTTTTGGTATTGAATGTGAAACTGAAACAGAGCAATTTGCCTTTGATGAGTAAGAATTGGTAGCATTTTTGCTTTCGGTATGGCCAAGTGTAGAATCTTCTATTTTATCTACTACCAAATTTGATTCCACTAAATGAAACTTATTGGCAATTTCCTCATTGAGACAGGCTTCATGCCCTGGGAGATAAAGAGCTCCAGCCAGTTGATCTGTCACATAAGAGCATGCTACTTCAGGATCATTTTCATATGATTCTTTTTCACACTTGATTTGGTGATTGGACTTTTTATTATGTTTCCGTGGTTTCTTCTGTTTACCAGTGTGTTGTTGTGGAACAGGCTGCTCAAAAGCCACGTTTAGCAGGTCTATAGGCTCTTCTTCTGGTAAACACCTGACAAGAAAATAAACGAAATTTTCGTCAAATCTCTTGATACTCAATTTAAGAATGTTTATGAATACAATTCAAAGAGTTGTTTTTAAGAATTCCTCTTCTTCTCTACATACACACCTTTTCTCACCCCATTAATGGGACAAAAAAATTAGGGGGAACAAGTACACAAATGTAGTTTCCTGGTTACAAGTGTTACACCAAAGACAGGCTGGAACATTTACTTAAAAACTTTAAATAGTGAGAGTCAATAATTATACCATATCCTATCAACGGGGTAGATATTGGTCTTAAAAGAAGAACAAATTAATTGTCAAGATGTTTATGTTAAAAGTCTATGAAAACATACCATTTTTTTGATTAATAACCCAGAGACAAACGAAATGAACTTCGATGAAATTGTATGGACTATGGGTGAGATACTAGATATGAATAAAGATATTCTTTGCATGTATTTCAGTACGGTATATGCACATGTAATGATATCAACACTTTAAATTTCTCTCAAAAATGGAATAACTCCCTTAAATCCCTGTCCAGTTTGAAAGTCTCCGAGGCATAATTTAACAATCTTTTAGTTAAAAAATGGTAGTATTATAATGAATGAAGTATGAAAGATCTTTTCACATTAAGAAGGCAAAACAATATGACCTGTCTACAAGAGCTGCTAATAAAGTCGAGTCAAGTCCACCAGAAAAGAGCACTGCTATCCTTGCAGGTGATTCATGTGATGGCTCTTTTGATGATTCAGCTGAAAATTGCATAAAAAGAACTGCCCTTGTCAGATGCCAAATCTTCTAGCAAATCAATAATAAAAATCAGTAAGAAAAACACTATCTTTTTGCATAGGAACATACTTAAGTTAACAGAAGATCATATTATTTTGACTTTACGAAAAGTAAATGTAGGTGCATTATTGAAAAGATCAAGTTAATTACTATATTTATAGAATATTCATCATACCTTAATATCAAATGGTACTTATTAAAACAGAAACAGATACATCTTACTTGCATCTCTCTCAAGCTATAGTGTAACAAACTCTTTTAAAAACAAGTGGTGTATCCCCAAATATCTAGGCCCTTAAAAAGGATTAGAGGTCTATAACAAAGTTTTGATGTATAGTTTGTTTGCTTCCTAGTTTGTTTGTTTTACAAAGCCCAACAACAAGATACCAGGCTGGAAATTTATCCAGTGTCAGCATGGATTTTTAAGCTACCACAAAAAAGAACTCTACAGATTGCAGTTTTCTATAATTATCAACTTTAAGGAAAAAAGTATAAAGACACATACTTGAAGGCAATCTTTTCCTTTGCTCTAATTTCCTGACTCTTGTTTCCACAGCCTCTTGAAGTGCCTCTAGACATTTTTTGACTAAGACATGCAGATCCTTTTGTTCGTCCCAAATCTCTTGCAAAACTTCTTCAAAATCTTTTACGACACCTGAACAAGCACTTTTTATATCATGTTCATTTTTCTGGAGATTCCCTACTCCTGAAATCGAGCTAGAATTGCTGCATTGAGTTTGTTCTTTGCTGGTTGACAAAAGTTCACTTTGAGATTTGCAACCATTGTCTTGCACATCATTTGATTCTGAAAGAATTGTGCATTGTGTAGGAATCCAGCGATTAATACCATGTTGTGAAAGCAAAAAACTATATTCAGATTGCCGGCTATTGGGATAGAAATATTCCATGAGGTTCTTAGCTGGTGTTTTATTCACATGAAGGTTTGTGCCTGGCCATCTACACTCAAGCCAGGGGTGGAGAACAATAGGAGGTAATGAGAATACATTCAAAGGTAAACAATCTGTCTGATCTTTGACGTCTGAGAAGTTCATACTAAATATTCCAACCGAGGGAATTTCATTGTAAACCTGTGAGAGATGTAAAATAAAATTTTTAATAATAAAAAGTTTTAACCAGAATAAAGGAAAAGTATAATAAAACAGTAAAATGAAATGAATAGTTATCTTCCAATTCCATAATGCCGATTCTAATTACAATATCAAGTTTAAACGGCATATTGCGGCATATTCCACATTAAGTCAACTTTTTCTTATAAGCCAGTATAAAGTGGGGGTTTTTTTTATTTGTTGACAAATTTGTATACTGTTAAGTCCAAATAATTCGAATCTGGATAGTTCGAATTCTTAGATATTTCAAAGTCGTTTAATTTTACCGAATATTTCGCTATTTAAGCTTTATTAAAAAATATCTGTTAGTTTGAATTTTGAAAAAAAGGATGTGGTTAATTCAAACCAATTTTGGCGTGATTTTTTTTATTCTGACACAGTGAAAGCACTTTTCTAGGCTTGTAAAACAAAGCACATGTAGTGCTATGCTCCGCGAGGCAAGTGATTCTAGTGTGTGTATGTGTGTGTGTTTGCCCACATACGTTACAGGCAAGAGTCTGCAATAAGGCTATAAGAGAGAAAGGGATTAGGTCCACCCCAATCCCCCTGCACACTTGTACGACATTTCTGATCTGTCATCCACATTTTTTTAACTCTCTTTCTCTATCTATTCTGATAATTCGAAGTCCTTTTTTATCGAATGACTTTGAAATAAGCAGACTTGACTGTATTTCAAAAGAGGAATCCATATATCTCTTCAGCTTAAGTGGAAAAAGTAAAAAGAATACAACAAAATTCTGGTATTATCTAAACCTGGAACTCTCTTGCGTTAAAAAATCAACTTAACTAGCTGTACCATGCGGATCATTTGAAAATGAGGAGAGCAGGGTATAAGGTAGATAAGTTGATGATGCTTAATATTGCTTCAATTGTAATGAGAATCCTACCTTTTCATCAAGAGCCACTGATGAAAGAACAAAGTTATCTTCTGAACTCACAGGTAAATGCCAAAGTAAACTGCGTCGACCAAACATATCTCTACCAAACCATAAAGTTTTAGCTTCTGACTGTTGCATCAGGTGCAGTTCAATGAAAAAAAAAAAAAAGAAAAAGAAAAACTCTTTGATGTTAGAAAAATTTTTTAGAATGCAGCAAAATTTTGACATTTGTGAAAATTAGTTTTCACAAATGTTAAATACCTCAAACATATGTTGAGATAGAAAAGTTAATTACATTCTTGTTTCCATTTTTTAAATGTGTCAAGTCAAATTTCAAAGTTTTTTTTCCATTATATAAAATTTGTATACATGAGTATTTTTTTTAAAATTTCATACCTGCCAAAAGATAAATGCCCAAGGCCCATCTATTTTCTGAAAGATTTGCAGAACTGATTCTTGACTAGAGGTGGAATCTAATAAGTCAAAGAGAACCTGCGTATCATTCTCTTTGTCCTTAACCTGATTGGAAAAAATATGAGGGTTTTTAATAACAAAATAAAATTTTAATGACATATTAAATTAATAAAGGAAAAAAAAAACATACAAATAACAGGTGTAACATCTGGCGTAGGCCTGCTTATTTCACCTTCACCTCAGTCAAAAGAAAATGATGAATTATTGATAAAAATGCAAATTACCCCAATATCTTAGAAGTACAAAATCCTTTAAAAAATCGTTACTGTTTTTATATCCTTTTTTGGCAATAAAAATGTCATTCTAATAATTTTGATGAAGTAGATATCAAATGCACTTTCAGTTTCAGAGGCAGAGGTAATGGCTAGCATCTATACAAGAGTATAATGTCTAAATTAGAGCCTCACATCAGTACTGCCAAAAATCTCTCCATTCCATAACAGAGCATTGCCTTTTGGATTTGTAACGGGTTGTGGTGTAAGGTCTCCTCTCAGGTGAAGTACACATCCTAGCATTTGAGCTTTCAAGTTTCCAGATATTGATATTTCAGAGCATGATGAAGCATCTGGTCCCCTGTGTGGCAAAAGACTGTTTTGGAGATTGATGTTCTGAAAGACAAAAGAAAGTAGAAAACTAGCTGGTTCTGATAGACCATTGCATGTTTCTTTTAATTATTTCTTATGGCAATAAAGATTAAAAAATTCACTAATATTACCACAATAAGTCAAGAATGTGTTCTATTTTCATGAAAACCAAGTTGCTATGTAAATACACAGCAAAATCTATAAAGCAATCTAATGAAAAAAATTATACCAGTTCAATTTATTACGAATTTTTATCCATCATATTAAAGCCTGACTTTCTAAGTCACACTAGCCCACTCTCAAACTGAGCTCGCCAGTTAAGTTGAGCTCATGACCTCATCATGCCTCCTCACGCTAGGGAATCATGGTGCACGTGGTGATCTGGCTCATTTGAGAGGATGCAAGGTTTGATATTAATTACTACCAAGAAACTTGAATGTAATGTTATTGAAGTTTTTTTTTACCTGAGAAAACTGGGAGCTTTTCTTTGAATTCTCAAGTTGATCATCTCCACCATTCAAAGAGCATGAAAAGCAAATCCCACACATTTTTTTCTTGATCTTTTCTCATTCAATTTACTTGGTCAGAGATCTAGTCCTGTATTTTAGTAAAATTCAAGTTCCTCACTTCTTGAAATGAAATGATGTCTGGCTAAAAATTGCAATGGAAAGAAAACTTTTATTTAAACTATACTGCCCGCCCGGCAGACCGACAAAAACCTGTATTCTAATTTGTTTGCATTTAACTGACTATTTAAGTATTATGATAATTATCTAACTTCAGTTAAAGGAAGAGCGGCATATATTCATCAGTACTTTAAAATGTTTTTACTTGTCAAATATAAAGTTGTTTATGCTGACCATCGAATGTTTTTTTTTCATTTTTCCTGAAAGTACAAAATCTGTAGATACGGCGGTTTGCTTTTGGCGGGGAAACTTTATAAAATGTAAAATAACATAACAGATAGCATAGTTTAGATTTCCAGCAGAGCATGAATTTCCATAGCCTCATATCGAAGGTATTTAAAATTAACCATAATTCTCTGCAAATGTAACTTTTATGCATAAAGTTATTGATACTTTTGGCAGCTCCTGTGAGTGTGAGATAAACTTTATAGGAATGAAAATGATCTCCTTAGGGTTGTGAAGAGTGAACCCTTTAAACTGGATAAATCTAAATGCTGTTTTGCTGCAGGAAAAAACGCGATAGAATGGTTAACATCATAAAACTGACAGCTGTAAATGCTCCACAGGATGCAGGTGAGTGAATACCACTTGCAGCCCACAAACCAGAAACATTTCATCATGCATACATCTAAACTAGATCTACATTTAACAATATTTATACTCTATCTCATTCTCTGCGGGGGCTTGCTCTATGTCTAGATTAGTGTAAGCCTCATAATTTTTCTCCATTTTGAGAGACATTCTGAATTGTTAACAGGGAAATCATTTTCTGACTAAGGTTGTCCAAGTTCGGCTACCCCAAAGCTAGCGGCACAAAATAATCAGAGGACAATCGAAAGTACAGATCTGTCTTGTGATTTTACTGTTTGAAACTGCTAAACAGTAAGGCCCTTCAAAACACAGCATGCAGCTCAGTTGCTCACCCTCATAAGCTTTAAAGTTGAAACTAATTTGAGTTGAACGGAAAATACTTGTTGCATGCTGTCGCTGCAAAAAAACCCACTTTAATAACATAGAATCTAGATCTAGATGTAATTGATTTGAATACAACCGGCAAATAAAAAAGCCTTAGCGTATTGTCATCTAGAATTCAAAAGCTCTCCTTACTTGCTACCATTGACCAGCAAGAGAATCTATCTAGTCTACAATCTAGTTCTAGATATAGAGCTGCATTTGCTCTGATCAACATGTTTTACCTTGTTGGCCTTGGTCTCGGTGATGCGACAGACATAACGGTGAAGGGTCTGGATGTTGTGCGTAGAGCAAAAAGAGTCTATTTGGAAGCCTACACCTCAATATTGACCGTTGGCAAAGAAGCACTGGTAATTACGTTTACAGGCCTAGTTGTTGAGTTTTAAGATTGGACCAAAGACCTAGATATTGATGTATATAGATCTATATCTGTATTACAGTTTATGTTTTTTTTAGCTTTTCTTTTGTCTTCAGATTTGGATTGCTGGGCTAAATGGGCAAACTAATACGGAGCCTATGTAGTATCATATACACTGTTATGCATGATGATTAAAAGTGACGCTTATGCTATAATTGAATTGATTTTTTAATCTGAAGCTCATTCCTGTAGAGATTATAAAATGCTTTTCAGTTTTCAATGAAGCAATACTATACTTGACTATATCTAATGTTCAATGAAAAGGCAGCAAAATATCAATGCTATATTACCTTCTATGCTTGTAGATTTACACAGTGTAAAAAAAATTATATTTACTGCTTTAGGGTTGGAGTCGAAAATGTTTTAACTAGTCATAATACTTTTGACATATTACATAAGAATAATTTACAAGATATCCACAGCAAATTTATGGTTTTAATTTTTAGATATATAGATCTATATTAGTTTAAGATCTTTATTTGTTGGTGTTCAATTACTTTGGTTCACTAGGACAACAGTCGTGAATAAACTGATTTACTACACCTACTATATATTGTATCTATCAAGATTGAAATAAATGGACAAAAAAGCCTCTACTTACCTTTTTAGCATTACTAGAGGCATCACCCCTATTGGTTTCATTGTTAGCTATGTTGTTTTTTATTAGAAATAGGTAAACTTACAAGAAAAGGTGTAGAAATAAGATACTGAAATTTCAGAAGTGAAGATTTAACACACCTGACAAAAAAATGTAACACGCGTTACAATTATTTTTTTCTGTATTTCGTGGAACAAATATATTTGAAGCCAGCAAAGCTGGCCACACAGTCATTATCCAATAATACAAACAGTTTTAAAATTTGGAACACTTTGAGCCCCCAGTTTTGAAGAAATTACACAAAGCCCATGCAGAGGATGAAAAGTGTAATTTTTATCCGTAACACACGTTACACTCTGTTTGCCTCCAACTCACTTAAAATTTTAGGGCCAGAATGTCTTACAACAATTGTTAAAATCAAAAGTTAAGGTTTGTAAACAAAAAACAAAAAAATTTGGAAGTCTGTCACTTATATACTTTGTATAAACTTGTTTCAAAGGAGTTAAATTAGTCTTTAGATGCAACACACGTTACATGGAATGGGCCTATAGCAACATGAAATTTGGTCAATGAAATGCTTCAAAAACTTCGTTTTAAAGTTCATGTACTAATTTGTGAACTCATAATCTGAGTATTTTTTGCAATGTATCATTGTACATATCCACCTCACTCTTGAGAAAAGGGAAGGAGAGTTAATTTTTTTTTTTTTATTTACTTTCTGGAACTTCTTTTCACAGGAAACATTCTACGGAAGAGAAGTGATTTTAGCAGACCGTGATATGGTGGAGCAAGCATCAGGTAAAATTTCAAAACAATTTAAAAGAGGAGAGGACCATTTAGTTGTCAAAAATATGGAACATTAGTAATTAAGTCATGAAATTTCTTCTTTTCTTTATATTTTAAAATACCACATACATGTTAGCTATTTTGGCGATTTCTTTTAATTGTCTAGGTACCAATAATACTGAATCTGATGTACAATAAACACAGCGAAATAAATAAGTACATGAAGGTTATTGCTTTTTAAGCCTCCTTATCATTCTAGTACTTCAGTGTTGAAAATTTCGTATAGATTGGTGCAGATATTCTTTTGTTGCCAATGTACAAAAAGTTTGTTCTACTCTGTGTAATATCTTAAAATCCAACAACACCCAGAAAGCTTGAACAATTTTATTGTCACGCTGATTTTTTAACTCTCTTATCATGTTTTACAAGATGAACTGATGGCAGATGCTGACACAGAGGACGTCGCATTCCTGGTTGTTGGGGATCCACTTGGGTAATATAATGTAATTATATATATAGTTTGGTTAAAGTAGATAAATATGAGATTCTTCCCAAAGATTTATCAATTAAAATTTCAAATGAAAATATCTAATTCATGGTGAATAAAATTTGATGGAATGCACATTTTAAATGCAGTTGTCTTTTTATTGAGGGCTCACAAACTATGTTAAAAGTTATATCGTGTATCAATTGAATTTTTTTTTCTAGAGATCCAGACTTGGTACAGAGTGACAGATCATTGTTCTGATAACTGTTACAGTTTATTTTACTCTCATCAGTAGTATCAAAGTGTCCAGCCATCTAAAGTGGGAGGCCCTTAGCTGGAGGCAATCATTTCTTACCATAGTTTTTAACTATTAACAAATTAATATGACTTTTATTTCATAATTTTCAGTGCAACTACACATACAGATCTAATTTTGAGGGCTGTAGAAAAAGGCTTGCAGTATAAAGTAATACACAATGCCTCCATCATGAATGCAATTGGTTGCTGTGGTCTTCAGGTAGCTCTTTGTGTCTTTATTTGTTCTGTTATTTTTTGTTTTGTCAAAAACAGACAAATTGAGCAGATAATTTGAATGAAACATTCTGGCTAAGCTGTTTGTATCAGCAAAATTAGTGGAATGGTGACAAGTTCCAAAATTCAAATGCATTTGTTTGTTTTTTTAATGTAAAGTATGTGGTATATATTTTTTCTATTCCATTTATGAATCATAGTTATACAGCTATGGTGAGACAGTATCTATTGTGTTCTGGGAAAAAGACTGGCAACCTGAGAGCTTTTATGACAAAATTATTATCAACAGGGAGAAAGGCATGCACACTTTGTGTCTTCTTGGTATGTTATTTGGTTTTTAAAAAAGTTTTTATATTATTGGAACATATTGTGGCAGTCAGGGTGAATTGGGCACTAGTGCAAATTTATAGTAAATTTTTTTAGCCATTTCTTTGTGCACAGTTTTTGTTTTATTTTAAGTACTTTTTAAATGGGTCTTTAGACGACCAATTTATATCTTTGATAATGATCTATCTCAATGCAATTGTGAATGACTTGAGCATTAATTGACCTGGAGGTCTAACATGAATACTTTTTCAAATATGACCGTCCTGAAATCACTTTTGTTCAATTAATAAAGATGAACGAAATAAAAAATATTCTGAACAAAAGGCAAGTCTGTTTTACTCAGATAAAAAGATTTTCATTCTTTTGTAAAATAAGAGTTCAATGAAAATTTGTTTAAAAAGTGAAACGTTTATAATATATGCTTAATTCATAATAGTTTATTCTTTTTTTCCCGTAATTATAAAGTTGTGTGCCTATTTCCTTTTAGACCTTTAAAAAGAGTAGTAATTATGTGGTTAAGGCTAATTATTAAACTTTCAACCTAAACTTTTTTCTCTCTAGATATAAAGATGAAGGAGCAGACAATCGAAAACCTTATGAAGTAAGTTGAAAATAACAAAATGAAAAAAGTGAAATGGAAAATTAAAGTAATAATCATAATGCTAATTTATTGAGCACCTTCCCTTAAGAAGCTCAACTTGAACTAACAAATTTCAATCTAAAAATAACCATTGTGTATCTAAATATCTATACATAATGAAAGAAATCTGTGTAAAGTGATTTTAGAAATATTTCTTTTTTCATTTTTTTTCTTATTTGACTACTTCAACTTTACTGTAAAAGTTGAACTTAACAGAGAGCTCTTGAAAACTTTATGACTTATCAATCCTGGGATGATTTACAGACTCCTTGTGTGTATTATAATTCATCACATTTTTTAGAGATCCAATTATAATTTTCATTACTTTTTGACATGCATACAGGATTTGTATGGAGGCCTTTAAATTTAACCATTTTGGTCAAATTTAAAAACAAAAGGGCAGAGTCTGTTTATTTTGGTATACTTTATTCTTTTGTTTCTCTTTTGTTTTATTGAAGAGGGCGACCAATTTATGAGCCTCCACGGTTTCTGAGTGCCAGCCAGGCATGTCAACAGCTTTTGGAAATAGTCAAAAGACGGAATTCAGAAAAGATGACAGATTCAGGTAAGTGCATTTTATGGAGCAATTGTTTGAATTTATTACATTTTTGATGTAGTAGGATCCATTACTTACGAGATCAGGAAAAACAAGAACTTTTTTTTTCTTATTTAGACTCTGTAAAAAATAGTGGAAAAGTTTTCAAAGCACTTCATATCTATAATTATGAAACCTGTTGCTTACAGTACTGGATGAGTTTTACATCCACCCTTAGAAAATCAATATTTCACATTTGCAATTTTACACTTCTTATGAACCATTGCAATAATGCCTTTTGTAAAACAACAAGTGTCTATCAAGGGTCATAATGATGCACACAAAAAGTATTTCTAATTCACCATTTTCTCACCCTTTTTTTTTTCATTATACCATTTCAAGAATGATGAAAATATGATAATAAGAAATTTAGTTCTCTATATTATTATGAAGGATTTTCTAAAGAAAAAACAACCCTATTTGAAAATATAATTTTTTCCCCTCTATAATTACTGTTTATGAAATTTGCCCTTCATAGCTCGCAAGCATAATTCTAGAGCTGCAATAAGTACAGCTGCTCATTACAAAACCCAGAAAAAGCCATTGCCACTTCTGCATGAAAAAAAATTGACTACAAAGGATTCTCTTAAGTCAAAGATAGGGCTGATCGCATGGTCATGGATTTGATCAATGTTTTACCTACTGAGACTTTGTTTACACAAATATGGAATCTTTATCAGTTTATGTGACACCATTATTTTAGGACGACAGGTAGTTGTGAACTTTCAGTTTTATGTGTGATGAGAAAATATAGAGGTATAAAATTATTTTTAATATAGCCATATTTACATTAGATATTCTATAATATATGATTCAGTCAATTCCTTTGATATGCTGAAAGTAAGTGTTATTTGAATGTACTACAGTCAACTACTGTTATGTTGAAGTTGAGTTTATCTTCGTTTGTGTCAATTTAATTTGCAGGAACCAGAACCAGCCCCTCTATATTTCTATTAAAATAAACGATTGTTTTGACTTCGACACAACTGTGAAAACATCTGTGTTGATTCTACTTTTCTTTCCCATACCTTTTTGTGTCTAATAAAATCAAACGGTTGTGTTGATGTCAATTTTCACTCATCTCACATCATCAATCATTCCCTGCAGCGCTTAAGTTTTTCGTCCCCTAGGTTCATGAACAGCACTTTTACAGCCCTTCTTTGTATGCCTCTAGCCACATGTCGGTGTTGGTCAGTTTGTGGAGCACGGCACAGCGGGCCTTCAAATTTCGTCTCGCATTCTTGAACACATTCACTGGCAATTAGCATGAAGCCACTAACCTTATATGATGGGACAAAAGAACAGACTGTGTATGATATTGATACTGTATGCCTACTTTCGTATGCATGATTGAATTTGGAAAAAGAGAAAGCCAAGGCATTGTGTGGTCTGCAGCCTAGGAATGGAAAGGAAGGGGGTGGAGAAATGGGCGGCGTGGGCGCAATATGTGAAACTGTGTGAGTGTGTTTGCTAAGTTTATGCCATACAATGCTGAACGTAATCATGTCTAATGTGGAGCGATGTGGTTCCATCTTCAGATGGTCGGCAAAATGAGTGAGGTGAAGGTGTCTGTCTTGGTTGCATAACCCGCTGTGTATTACCACACTAGATCTACACAGTCAGTCAGCTGAGTGCACATTCCCAAGTTTTCAGTTATTGGCATCTTCGCGTCCATTCTGTGAGATGCAGATCAGAGATCTGTTGATTCTGATCAAGTCGCGCAACAGATATCTAACTTAGTTTCACCACAATCATACTATGGTTATGCAACATCCTTCCATTGAAAAGGAAGATTGACTTAATAAAAGCAGACGGCATGGAAAAAAGCAAAAGGATGCTGCTAACGACTTCAGTATTTCTGCAAATTCTGTTTCTGTGATTATGAAAAACAAGGAGAGTTATTGAGAGCGATTCTACAGTGGACAAGCCAATCTAGATATGAAGAGGGCTCAGCAAGCAAAACACGATGACGTCGAGTCAGAGCTATTCATGTGGTTTTGTTCAATGAGAGGAAACAACGTGCCGCTGAATGGTCCTCCTATAAAGTCTAAAGCCATCGCAAAGAACCTTAGAAAAACAGACTGGAAGTCAATGATGGGTGGCTTTCCTCCTTCAAAACAAGACGCAACATCATCTTCAAAAACGTTTGTGGTGAAAGCCAATGCCTTGATCAGTGGACGGAATCAGTACTGAAAAAGAAATTAGCCTAATACAGGTCATGTGATGTTTTCAATACTGATGAGTCTGGGTTGTCTTGGCGCATGCTGCCTGATAAGACAATGGCATTCAGAGGACAAGTTTGTCACTTCACCAAGACAGCAAAGGACAGAATAACAATAACAGTACTCATATTTGCCAACATGGACGGCAGCTGGAAATGGCCACTGTTTGTCATTGGAAAACTCAAAATGTGCCGCGGCTTCAAAGGATTGAAAAAGACCCCAGTCCAATATGAAGCAAACACAAAAGCTTGGATGACAGCTGCTACTTTTATACCATGGCTCCAGGAGTTAGATAAAAAGATGCACATGGCGAACAGGAAAGCACTGCTTGTGTTTGATAACTGCACAGCCAATCCTCGAGTGGAAAACCTGAAGGCTACAGAACTACTGTTTTTACCCCCGAACACCACATCAAAATCCCAACCCTGTGACATGATGATAATAAACAACCTGAAATGCCACTACAGGATAGCACTGCTTAAGAGGTTGATTGACCACATCAACAAAGCTCACAGTTTTGACTCTTTCAAGCCTTCATTGCTAGATCCTGTCAAGATTTTGAAACATAGTTTGGAGCGAGTGGAGCCAGAAACAGTTTACAATTGCTTCAAGAGGGCTAGTTTCGTTCAACCAGACGAAACTGAAACTAGACTAAGAGATGAGGCTGACACTGACTGTTCAAGAAGGATGCCATTGTTGGAGCAGCTATTCAAAGAGTAAGGGGTGAATGCTTCAACCACTGACGTTGACATGGAGGCGATTGACGATGGCATTGAAATATCTCCCAGCCATGGTGAATCCAGCCAAAACAAAAGATGAAGAGACAAGAGAGGATGACCAAGAAGAGAAGTTGCTATTAGTGTCAGAAAAAAGAGTTAGCAGACGCTTTGACCAGTGAGACATATTTTATGCAGAAGGGAATACATGATTAAAGGTTCAAGCTACCATCCAAGAGCAGAAAGAGAAGGCAAAGACACAGACCACCATAACTTCGTTTTTCTCCCTCAAGGAAAAGCAATGATAAGTCTGTGACCCAGAAAAAAACATTCTCAACTAAATTAATCTATCGATTATAAATTAAAAACACTAGTGGGTCACGTCGGGTTGTCCTATTAGAAAGAGAAATAACTATTAATGTCCATTGAATGTAACACAATGAGGTTCGTTGAATATTTCATATGGTTGTGTTGATCCGACAGATGTATTGATGTTGTACTTAAACCCAGAACAACATCAACTTAAGCATAGTCCACTGTAATTTGTCAAGTATTTTCTTCTCAGAGTTCATTCAAAAAACAGCCAGCTTGATTAGAATGTTGACACATTGAATTGCTGCCCTTGTTAGTAATATTACAAAGATTTTAGACCTAACATTTTTTGTCTCTAGAGCTCTCTTGTTTTAACACACTTGTGGCTGAGGTAATTGTAGTGCCCATGGCTGGGCTTTTTTTGGTATTTTATAAAATTTGGGAAAAAACAGTTTAAGCAATCTTAATCAAATTTTGAGACATATAACAACAACAAATGCTGGTTTGGAGAAAAAGTTTTTACCAAATCTCTTCACCATGAGTCGAGAAAAAAAAATGGGTCTAAATTTTCAAGTTTTGATATTTCATAGTTTTGCTCCTTCATAGTTTTGCTCCAGATCCACAAAGTATGACTCTCTGCTCCTAATTTACTTTTGACTCTTTTCTTTCACGTGTTTTATTGTTTCTTTTAAACCTAATTCTGCATGTCTTTCAACATTATCTTTAATCTTGCAATGGCACTTAGTTTTTATTTGACGTTTTTTTTTGTATGTATCTTCTAAAAAGACTTGACTCCTGACACTATATGTGTAGCTGTGGCACGTGTGGGAGCATCAGACCAGAAAATTGCTGTTGCAACACTAGCAGAGATGTGTGATGTAGATATGGGCAGTCCCCTACACTCCTTGGTCATTCCTGGACACATGCACCCCCTTGAAGGAGAGATGTTAAAGCTGTTTGCTTTCAGTGACCACGTTAGAAAACTTTTGGAAACCATTGAAAAGAGATAACACTAGCCACAAATTTCTCTCTCCTTTTTTTTCCCTCCTCTCTTTCACATAGAATAATAAACAGTGATGCAAAAATTCATGACTTGGTTTGCTAATTGAAATCTTCATACTTTTAAGTGCGTGCGTCATAATGCCTTATCATGTTAATTGAACAAATATTGAAATTGATAATTTAAACAACTTTCGAGTTTTCGCAAAGTTAATTAGGCTATTTATGGAAGAGATAATTGTCATTTACTAATTTTTAAGTAAACGCATATCTAGATCCATTGAAACAGGAAAAAATTATGAAAAAAAATATTATCTGAAAAAGCCACCCCCATATTGTCTTGAAGATGTAGTCAGGTCTCTTTTAGCCCTTTGTTCCTGAAATTATTTTTTTTTTCAGTTTCTAAATTGATTTTCATTTTTACAAAATAATAAAGACACATTGCTAAATATTTAAAATGAATAGTGACTAAATAAAAAAAATGCCAAATTTTTTTGGCCTATTTTTACTTAAAAAATGACACAAACAAAAATTTATTATTATGTCTTTTTTGTGCGCACCGGTAACAAAACCAATAGCTTTGCAAATTATTATTCTTAAAAGAATGTGAGTAATTTCATTTGTCATGGTGATACTTGCCATAAATGAGAATCATTTGTGCATCAAACTATTTCCAACACAAATGCTACATGATCCTATTTTATTAATTTTACTAATACTATACATGAAAGACTTGTTTCATAAAAATGTTACAATCATATGCACGCTCTACTGTTATTAACTTTTGCAATATTATCTGAGTCAAAAATTTATCAGACAAAGTTTTTATCTATTCTATACGCTATCATAATAGAAATTTGGTGACATTTTATAACTGTTACAGGCCATCTGATACAAATTTCACACATCCATAAAATACCAAAAACTTTTGATTCCATAGAAAAGTTGACAATGAGAATCACATAAAGAAAACTATAATTTATTAGCTATCTCAATGGTTCAAAATAAATTATTCTTAAGCAACCTTCCTTGTTTAATTTTTATGCTCCACCCAAAATTGTCATCTACAATGTTTTCAAAGATGCAGGTGGTACCATAATCATTTAGAAAATCTTGTTTAAGCTAGCCTGAGGGTATTAACTAGAGTCGCATACCTACTACCTTCTTTGTTACCTCCAAATGTCTACAGTTGAATCCGCTTAAAGTCAACAGCTAGGGACCAAACAAAAGTGTTGACTTTATCCATTTCCAGAAAGCAAGTCCAAAAGTTCATGTTATAAAAGCAGGTTGTTCCCCTTTCAGCACTTTTGATAGTGGTCTCCCTATGCAGTGTCTCCATTTTGTTAAGGTAGTTTAAAGTTATATCTATTCAGGTAAAGAGAAAACCAAGAGGTTTATTTAAACAACTTGATGTACAACACACAAAAAAACATGCCTATCTACAATTCTTACCTCTTTTTTTTTCAGCTTTACCCTCTTTTAGTACGGGCTTGGGACCATCATTTTTTCTTTTCATAAGTAAAAAAAAATGACCTGATTAAAAAAAAATTGATTAGTCACGTACTATCGGAGGCTCTGAAAAAAATGCTATTGGTAAAGGCGAGCTGCAGCGGGAAAGAAACAATGCACAGGTTGCCACAAATGATGCAAGCCAATGTTAAGATAGATCTAGATCTAGACACACAGCCTCCATCCTGCCCACGCCCTACACACCCTTCTTTGTTACTGTCACAACTGTGCAAGACCACAAAAACTTAGCTACGCCTTGTTCAGCATGCTATTAACACACAATGATTTACTGACTGTTTTGAGTTTACAAACAAAAAGTGCCCACGCATCCCCACTTTTATGGGTTTCACCTTTTTCCATCCACCAAGAGTTGACTTAAAGCAAAAATATCCCCAAGCCATTGACTTTATCAGATAATCAGTTACTTTTACAAAGAAGGAAAAAAAACGGGACCGTAGTGTGTTGTTGACTTCAAGCAGATTCCGCTGTATAAGATTTAGCAAGGAGTAGAGGTCTTTTCATTCATTTTGGAGTGGGCAATGAATAGTCAAGCATGAGAAAAACTCAACATATTGTTTGTACATTAAAACTGCAACAGTTTTCATGAATCAAATGAGTGACAAGTTTCATCCCCAACTTCTTTGATGACATATGAACCATAATGTGTGGACAAAATGAGGTAACAAGGCGGTGAACCCGCACTGCTGTAATCAACTCCTGCTGACTAGAACTGCTGCTCCACAAATTGAGGTGAGCCACTTATGAGCATGATAGAAAATCCTATATGGTAATGATACTTTACCAGTAGAGGTGTGGAAAGTATTTAAAACTCACAATCTATATGAAAAGGGTGATGCCTGTTCATAACCAGCAACACTTTTTTTTTAGGTTGCACTAATTTATGCACAAGTAAAAGACAATAAGATTCAAAACCAAACTTTTTTCTTTTGGTTACATATTAGGTGGCACGGCATGTAAATGGAAGTTATGAGGTGACACAGCATATAAATGAAAATTATGGGTGAAAAAATAATCATCGGAGCGATTCAAATTGTGTACAGGTAAGAAAACAAAAAACAATGCACTTGCTTAAAAACCGTAAGGTTTTTTTTCCAAAAACCACCAAATTGTTCACTGCAATTCGAAGAGGCTAGGGAAATCACAACCTGAGTTGAAGTGTTCATAATAAATCAAATTGATATGATATTTTTCCATTAGCCTTCATTTTGCCATTAGAAGGGAGTGCCATTACTTTGCTGCTAATGTATGTCAGAAACTTCTATTTGGAAAAAGGGCATCTGAAAGTTCATTTTCTCTCTATGCCTTGCAAATTCTTAACAAAAATTGCTACAGAATTTTGATAAATTTTTTAACAGAAACTGAGAGGCAGGGAATAATTCAACTTTAAGTATAAAAAAAAATAAAGAAATGTGTCATTTGACATCCATAACACTCAAGTTGTTTGGACTGGAATGAAATTCCACAAAATTAAACATTTTCTTCATACTTGGCTTAATAACATTAGTAAATATTGTGCTTTACTTCATGAAATCATCTCACAAAAGTAGACGACAAATAATCACCTATTGAAATTCCATTTAAACTGGTTATTTTGTTTTGTACATCATAAAGATTTTATAATAGAGACACATTGAGATTTCTCAAAAAATTAAAATGAGGTTCATATCATTTCAAATGAGACATAACAGTAAAGCCTGTGTACTTCATTATATACATCAGGAATGCAAATTCACATCATCTTGCATCAATCAAAAAGAAAAAATAATAAAAAGAAAAAGGTACATGTGTAGTAGACCCTACAAGTTTGATTCAAGTAAACATACAGTTCAAATGTCAAAGATTCAAAATAAGATCAATAATATAGAACTTGCTATTTATAAGCATATATAAAGCTTATGGTAAAGACAACTTACAGTTCAAAACTTAAAGCATTAGAAACATCAGAAGATGATGTAGTATGATCGTGAATAAAATATATGCACATATATTTTTTAAGTACTGTTATGAAGATGTGAATGTGCTGGACTTGAATAATATTCATTTGCTTTACATTTTACTGCAAGTGTAATGATATGCATTTGAAAGCATACTGTCATTTTTATAACTGTAAATCAATTTTATCTATGCTCAATAAATAATCTTATATGATGACAATGTTGTGGTATCTACAGCAATCACCTAACATTCTCTGAACAGGCTTGAGCATCTCATATTTGGCCTCTATAAGTTTTGCAACTTTCATGGAATGGAATGTACATTTAGATACAAAGCGATTACAGAAAAATTTATCATTTAAAAAGAAATAAAAATAAAAGAAAACAAGTACAAAAGGACTCATCAGTATTAGCTTTTACAAAAAAAAAGTGTCTTCTTTAGATAAAGATGATCTCCTTTTTGCATTTGACTTTAAGCCTCAAAAACAGGGGCAATATGTTTTTAAATAAGTTTTACTCATTTCCGTATCCATGTACATTAAAGTTTACCTTCTTTTTTTTTTGTATCAGAATGAAGATAAAATCACAATGCCATTTATTGTCATCTTTTTCAATTATATAACAACTGAAACAACATACCCCTGAAATTGGAAACAAAGTTCTACATTCATAATATTTGTTTTGAAACATTTGCCAGTTTAATAAAGCAAAAAAAAAGAAACTATAAAAGACCCGAGCTGTCTTTGTAAAATCATGTTCTCTTGTAAATGGAACTGAAATAAAATTTACAATAAGTGAGTGAATCTAAAGATATGTAACTTTCAACATCTGAGTCATTCAGAGACAAAATGCATTGATTATTTTAAAACTGTATGCAATCTTGAGTACAACCAATCATCATAAATTATATACCGGTAATAAACTTTGAGTGAATTTTTAATAATAAAATTTACATCCTCACATATTTTACAGATCGCAGAGCATCTTTTTGAATGATTGAAAAAAAATTCAAGTGCAATGAAAAATATAAAATGCCTACAGTTATGGTTTGTAAAGACATTTTCTCTTCACATCACACAAATACATCTCACTCAGTCTGAACCAATCATTGCTATTGAACACCTCAACAACATTTTATCTATTGCCCATTTTCAGATACAAAAGTTAAGGCATACATTGCTACACTTTTCATTCTTTTTTTCCAAGTTGATAAACTTCAAAAGCAAGCAACATAGATATAGCTCTATCCTTTATATTGCAAAAATTCCATAAGTAAAATTTTTTTTTACTTGAATCAAAAAATTAACAATGTCCTGAAAAAAATGAAACTGTTTTTTATAAATAAGAAAGGTAAAGTAAAACAATATTTATTAACAAACAACTTTTTCCATAGAAACAATTTTAAAGCCTCTTAAAGACCTACAGAAAATTGGGCTTTATATGCCAGACCTTTATATGCATACAAAAAATTTCTAAGATCCAGTCAAGATCTAATGCATTCCAGAAAAGAGCATTGAGAGCCATTTTGATTCTTATTGCCTTGGTATTCTTTAGACAGCTCTTTCAATACCTACATCTAACAACTGAACTGAACAAAACTGAAATAAATGAGGAAAAAAAGAGATAGCCAATTATTGCAGGGGCACTTGCTGCAGTCTCAGCAGATGGTCTGCTCGATTAAGGGAAATTGTTTGCTATCGTAATTGGGAAGTAACTGGTCATTTTTATTACTTTTTTTTAATGAAGAAATGCACTTAGTTAACAAGCCTCCTGACCTGATTATGGTGATTTAAGCATAGAAAATGAAACAGTACGGCACCATTTTAAAGATAAACAGTAGTAGTAATATTGCCGTGAAAACATTTTATACGATTATTTATGAGAGGCTACACGTAAACATTTAAAAAGGAACGACTTGGAATCAAAGTTGTTTTTGTGATTCATAAATTGGGAAAGATGCATCCAAGAGTGCAAAATGACAGCAAAATACATTTCACATAAAAATATTGAATGTGGAGACAAACTAAAACCTTGTGAAAGATAATTTTAGATCTTGGACAGATTGATACACATTTCACCCTATAAAACAAAAAAAAATTGTGGAGCAAATCTTTTCTCAGGCTTAATTAAGTAGCAAAAACAGTGAAATAATAATAACAGTGGTAACAAGGATGCATGGCGTCCTTATGCTTGGCATTTTTTGTTGCAAAAAAGGAAGCATGTACAATAAAAAAAAAATTATAAACAGAGAGCACCCTAAGGTAAAAAGGTTCTTTCATGATTTCATCTTTCAAAATTAGGAAAGAAAATGTGAAACTGCAAAGTTAAAAAAAAATTCAGCATCAAATATAGACCCATTTATCATGGTAATGCTTTGCTATGTCCCCACCATCTTATTTCTATATTCTAAACCACAAACCTTATAAAACCTTTGTTTTTCTTAATACATCCTATTTCCTTTTTTTCTTTTAATAGAGTTTCATGTGCATTCAAAGTGAAAAAATTTAAGTTGTAAAATAAATAAAAGACATTTCAAAATTAAGCATTACTTGCTGTATATTAACTCAAGTCTTAGATCATAATAAAATTCACAGAATTTTTGAATTACAAATAGCATAATGTTTAAGCCACAACCTCTGAACACTATGAAGGTTAAAAAAAACAACTATTGTTTAAGAGAAGATTTCTTTTTTAAATTCTTTCAATGTACACTCCTTGAATGTGGAGAGCAAGATAATGAGAGAATATAAATGGGTAACCTCCTTAGACCTGGAAGCAAAAAACCTTATAAACATCTGAAAGTTGAGAATTAAGCAGTTTTTACAGGGGCATTTTTAAGTAATACTGATATAAAGTGAATGAAGAAAATTCTGCGAAGCTTAAACCAAGCAAAAAAAAAGGCTTTTGTTTTTGCCGGAAATTTTCTTTCTTCCTATTTACATTCAAACACAGCAGTATCAGGCTAGTGCAAGTTCCATATTTAGTCCATTGTCACAGTTCGCAGAGCTTGATTTTCAGCTATCTCAAAAGTGGCTATGGCTCCATCATTGAACTTGAAAGACATTCCACCATCTATGACTAGACAAGCATCCCACATTCTAGAACGGATAACAATTCTAAAAAAGGAAGACAATAAAATATACAGATAAAGAACAATCAAGCATGTAGTGAATATCCTCCCTCATTCTTCTTGGTAATTTTTTTTTTTTCGAGCAAATCAGCTTGTCCAAGATTTATTTTTCCCAGGTTACCCTTTCAATCCAGTTTAATAAATGTTCTAATGTTTGAGAAGATTGAAAAGCTGATTGATTGAATAAAAGAGTTTTACAAGCCAAGGAGCTGAACTTGCTTATTTCTACTCCTACTCATAAAACAAAATCCTAGATTGCATTCAGCTATCCATCATTCCATGGCTCATTAATCCCTGTAACTGTAACCTAGGTTCAATCAGTAGCACTTAATGACACTAGGCAAACAAGTAAGTGTATTTGAAATGCATTACAGAGCATTATATCAGAAAAGTATTGTTAAAGCAAAATTAAAAAGCATGATTTCTCTCTAGCTTAAGAATAGAGGTCTTTGGAACAAAATAATTTTGCATCTTGAGTTTTAAGAATTTGTAATTTATTTTACACACAGAAAGTTGTTTAATATCAGCTTCTAATACAGATCATTCTCAACACTCACTTCTTGGCAAATCCGCCAGTACGCTCAGCACTGAATACAGCTGTAGATACAAGACAGAATTAAAAAAAACAAGTTATTATTATTATCATTATTACTTTAAAATTCATTACTATTTCAAACAGGTTTTGAAGTCTGGATCTAGTGAAAGTGTAATTGAAAAATAAAATGTTCACCCCTAACAAACAATACAATGGAATATGACAAATCTACTGCCAGTACTAATAACCTTAAAGAACTACAATTTATTGATTTTATAAAAACTCAAATAAGAAAATGAAAGATCATATTAGAATGACAAAATATTGTTTATTAATATGCAAATCTACAGCTAGATTTTCATATTCTGTGACAGGGCACTCAGAGAAAAGTAACAAAATCCTCATTGAGCAAGGATATGCAACAAATGTTTCATAAAATTATTAACTAATTAAAATATTATTTATCAGTTTCTCCATCACTATCTTAACATTCAATCTAAACACTAGCTTCTCTAAAAAGAACTAAAAAAAAAGTACAGACTAGTGCAAATGCCTACCATTTCGAACTGGGTCTCTGATTGTGTAGGCCATAAGGGGTTCACTGGGATCAAATCTCAAACTACTGTTGAAAGTTTTTGTTATTTTCTCAACCATATCCTTATCCTGAGCAGAAAAGCTGCTTCCAGACACATGGTTAGCTGAAGAAATAGGAAATCAATTCATACCCATGAAAGCAGATAATGTAAAGAATATATATATATATATATATATATGAGATTAATGATAACGATACTTTCAACTCAAGTGATGGGCAAAAATGCCTCTCATAGGTTATTTTATATTGACACTTCACCAACTTATACAAAAAGTAAGCTTTAAAATTGTTTTATACCTCCACACACACTCTCTCTATCTTCTTTTAATTCTTCTTCCCCTTCTATTTTCTTCTTTTTGTGTACAAGTGTGTGTGTGTGTCTCTCTCTCAAAACTTGATCCAGCTCAAGACTGACAAATAAGATGAAAGACTTGAATGAGATTGGTGCTGTATCCGGGTATAGGTTCCATCCTTGTCCATTCCATCTGTCTTTATGTATTCATGTCTTTCGTCTTTATAGTCGGTCATGAGCTAGATCTGGGTTTGTGGTTGATTTTTCTATACTATTTATTTCTTTATTTACAGTCATTCGCATCTTTTTATATATATATATATATATATATATATATATATATATATGTATGTATGTGTGCGCGCATGCGTGTGTGTGTGAGGTGGCCTGGGATTTTCAGGGTCATGTGAGAAATTACTGTTTTGAGCTATTGGTCAAAAGAAAATCAATTTTTCAAGGTTTTCCACTTTTTAGCTTCTTATGAACTATCAACCATTTTTCTATCTTGTCAAAAAAGTGTCAAAGCCCAAAAGAAACTTTAAATAAGCTTTATGGTGTTTTTGTGAAGATAACTGCAACCCTGCATGAAAAATTAACTTTAAACATGTTTTTCTCAGTTTCTCATTCCCCAGCCTTGTGCTAAGTTTTGGGTCATCTCAGCCAAATATTAATACATTTTAAAAACTTCAACTGTTTTATGCAGGGAATTGGTTGGGCTTTCAAAAAATATGGAAATCACAATTTTTCCAAACTAGCCATTGAGTCTGAAAATTGCAGGCCACCACCACACACACACACACACACACACATACATACATACAAACTTCTATATATATATATATATATATTCACTAATACAATACAAAACTAATGAAATTTTAAATACATTCCTCATAAAAAGTGGGCCTTTATTTTTCTTATTATATGTCAAATACTGATGATATCAATAAATTTGGACATAAAACAGGCTTCATTGTTCAAAGAAGAGCCACTGACTACTGTCAAAAAAAGGAGAATATAGATAAACAAATCGTAAAATGTAGAGAATATATGTTCCCATGAACCTTTCTGAATCCAGAAAAAAAATTTTATGAAGACACCCCCCCCCCCCAAAAAAAAATTAAATGAATTAATTTAACTTTAAGAAAATGTAACGTCAAAAAGTAATATGTTTGTTAGTCTATCTCCTCCAAAATCAGATTTTCAAAAATTGAAAATAAAAAATTTAGTTGTCCGTAGAGTAGAATGTCATAAGTGAAGAGATATTGCATGTACATAACTTGGGACAATATTGCTTTTAAAGGGCGGAAGCTGTATTTTCTTTTTAATTACAGTATATTGCAAACCTAGAGGGTAATAAAAAATTCTAAAAGACAAGAAGCTTTTCAAGACATTAAGGCACCTGATATCTTTAAAAGAAACACCAAAAAACCCAGAATTTTGACTTTATTCAGTACTAAGTGGGATTAATTCAGAGCACTTTCAATGGTAAACATGAAGCCTGGAACATCAAATTTAGCTCAATATTATCAATCTCAAGTACTGACCAATGCTGAGAATTTCCTCCACTGCTTTCTCTGTGAGATGATTGATGTGGAAGTGCCAGGAACTGGAGCCTGTGCCAGTGCAGATTGTCACCCCAGAGCTTTTCTGTTTGTGCTTTTTTGTGCAGTCAGTGGTGATTTCATAATATGATACTCTGGAAGAGAAGCAAGAATTTCATTCTATTGATATAAATATTCACTTCATTTAATTCATATTTAAATATTATGCTTACTTTTGATCATCTGCTTCAATCCATCTATTTTCATTTCAAGACAGCATTGCCTAAGCAGCATTTATTTTTTGTGTAAAGAATAATTAGCTCTAAACAATACCTCCTATACTGTAAATTCCAAGAAACGAAACGAGTTAAAAACGGTCAAAATATTTGCTGATAAGTATACAAACCTATCATACCTTTATGGAATATGTAAAGAGTTACTATACTGTATGGTACCCTTAAGTTTCTCAGTTGTCCATTTTATTCAAATAAAATGAAGGTCAATACTTTCCTTTGATCTCAGCCTCAGATAAATTTATTGGAGCACCAACAAACTTTAAAGCTTATAGCTCTGAAGGGACAAGAAACTATTTTCAGTTATCAAAAACTTAAAATACCCCCTTCAATGCCTTACTTGGATGAAAGTGACTCTCCGACAAAAACTTCATTGAGAGCTAAACAAGGTAATACCCGTCGTGGAAACCGCTTGCCGTTTTGGTTTCGACCATTTTTTAGTGAACGCACCTGTGAAAGCCATGCAAATTTACATTATGGATTTATGTAACTTTCATATATGAAATCAGGAATTTCATGATTATTATTATCATCATTATTATCAAGACTAAAATTAAATGTTTACTTATTAAAAAACAAAACCAATAAACTTACTCGTGTAAACTTATCGAGGAGAATATAAAATTTGTAAAATATTATGTTTAAAATCAGGTATTACAGGTTTGTCCCCATTTGTTAAGCTCATATTTTCTTTTCAAAAACTGTACAAAGCAAATGAACTTGAAGAGCATATGCAGAAGGTAAATTAGTTTTACATGCTTTGGTGTCTAAGATGATCTACCAAGCTATCTTTGCATAAATGAAATGCTTCATCATCTGATAAGCAATACAAGTTATAGTCTAAAAACAAAACTTTTGGGGAAAAAAAAGGAAAAGAAAAAGGACAGACAGCACAGAAAGAATTCAGGATGTCTCTTTCAACACATTTCAAGAATTTCATCAAACTGAGAAAAGTACCTAAACATGATCTATGCTGTGAAAATAATAGTCATGGTTAGCTATGAGAGTAAAGTTAATTTTCTTATGCCTTTCTATCCTGTTAATCCAGATTATAAATACCAAATTCAGCCATTCTTCACTAGTTGTTGACTCAAAGCAGTGTTACTGGTAGTTGCTAGATTATTCAAACCTGTTCATCTTCGCCGACATGTTCTGTAAAACGATGCTCAGGAAATACAAGTTGCTGGTCATGCAATTCAATTGGATCATCATTGATATGCTGCCCTGACATAGTCACTTGGATGCGTTGACGCCACCTCCATCTAAAATAAACAGAGATAAACAAACAAATTTTTATTTCACTCATAAGCTTAACCTTTATTCTGTATAAATATCCCTTATTTAGACCAATAAAGTAAATAAAAAACAACATGTTTCTGATTGAAGTTACTGCCTCATTGGCAGATGAAACTCAAAATTCAGTTCTTGACGAAGCAAGGAAAAGAATCTGAGTTTTAATGCGTCTCAAGCTAAAAACCTGTCATACACTATTCAGTCATTCAACTCATTTTTCAATGTCAACATTCTGGGCCTCTGAAAAATTATATATTGGATCACACCAAGGCTCATTACCAAGCTACCCATCCTACTTATTCTGGATCAGTGGATCGGACCTTTGATGTTCTTTCCATTATATTCAAACTGAATAATCATCTGTAAATAAGGTGGACTTAGCCATATTGGCAGGGGCAAAGGGTTGCTCAGGCAGCAGAGTACCTGGCTGACAATACAGAAAAAATGGCCATCAAATCCTGGCCTGGTTTATTTGGTGGTGACATAACTTGTATCCTACTAGCTGATCAACACTATTATTAGTTCAGAGGCTGAATGAAGTTGTTTGGTCATTGCCTCTGGGTCTGTCTCTAAGCAATTGTGATCCAGTAGTAAATGCAGGTTCAGGAAAAGCTTTTCACATATTTTTGAAGCAAAAGGAAAAATTTGATCAAAGAATACTCATTTTAATTTGTCTTTTCTAACCGAGTTCACAGTCAGCTGCTTCTTCATTTTAACCCTTTTTCAGTTGTTGCAACACTTGAGTTCCTCTCATTTCTCAATAAATTTGTGATACTTGATTATGTCAAACTTGTCAAGAATAAGACAAATCCATAAAATGGCTTTCATACCCAAAATCTCCATTCAAAAGCCTGTCCAATGCAGACTTAAACCTTAAGGCTGCATAATTTTCTTTTGGTAGACAAAGATTTCCTTCAGATCTGAAAGATAAAAATATATATGAAGTAAATATCTAAAAAAAATTATGAGATAAATACAAACACCCTGATTGATAAATACAAAAAAAAAAAAGGGGGGGGGGGGGAGGGGGGAAGAGGATATTTTATGACCACCTTTATTTGATACTGATCTGTTGATATATTCAACAATAAATTATTTCATGTTTTTAAGTGCATTGCATCTAAAAATGCTGACCTCATACAATTGATCCATTTCATTCTTTTTACATGATCTGACAATCTGCCATGGGCTCAACCCAATTTTGTTCTTTAATTAGCATGCTACATGCACTTCAATAATTGGCATCATTTATAGCATCAATAGTGTTAAGGATTTTAAGTCATCCTTATCATATCATATAGATCTTTAGTCACAGAGTTAGACTGCAAGCAACTAATAATATATATGGGTATAAAAATTGCTTTAATTCTTTTGATATTGAATCTTGAAACTTGAACTGATCAAGTGTGCACAGACTAAAAATTCATTTACTTAAATCATCTCTCAGATATCTCCCAAAGGTCATTTAATGCAGAAAGTTTCAGACTTCCTACTAACTGGTCCTCGTAATTATAATTATTATTTTCATTGTCATTGATTAAAAAAAGGTAAAAAAAACAACTATTGCCGATCCTTACTTGAATTAGTGGGTTGGAAACTTATTTGGGGTGGATAAGTTCTGAGTTAAGCAGTGGTTTACCAGCCATGCTGATCATATTCAACCAAATAATAATTGACATATTCATGAATATTAAATATGATCATCTGAGTTTGTCATGATCTGCAGTGGCTGGTCCACCAAGGCTTTACAAATCATAGCTTTGAATCTAAAAATTCAGCACACAAGGTGTCGTGCATTTGGCCTTCTCATCAAAAGCTTATGATAAAACCCAAGTTTAAAACCTTTACCTTTCAGGATCAGTGTTAATGCCGATTAGTGGCTTTGTCGTGTTGACTATTTTGTTTGCTGCTTGAAGATATGTCCCATCTCCACCAGCAGTAAAAATCACATCTGCCCAGTTGATAACATTCTGGTCCAGGCCAAATCTTCCCATCACCCGAGTCTCAATGTTGGCATCTCTGCACAAATACATTTGAAATTACATGAACTTTATTTACAAAAATAATAGTTGGCAGTCCACTGAAATTTCTTCTAATACTCAAAGTAGAAATAATGAAAAGGGGGAAAAAATGTAAAAAACACAACACACATTTTGACAATGATTTGAGATTTTAAACCTAATAGCACATTTCTGGTGATTTAAGATGTACCACTCTTGAAAATACTCAGTACATCTACATAATCATTTGCAACCACAAGAAAAAGTAGAAAGATATGAATCTTATTATTAATGACACATTTAACAAATAATGAAAAAAAAAAAAAAAATTACATCAAGGAACATTTTGATGTAAAAATGGGAGTCAATTTCTAAAAAGTTTAAATTTGACAAAGAAGTAATGAAAGCTTTACATTTTCGGAAAATTCTAAGTATGGTAATTCAATAAAATTTGCTTAAAAATTAACATATGTTTATTGATGTACTTACAAGAGTGCTTTGCGGATGACTTCAAGAGCAGCATAATGATTTTTGTGTCGCTCTAATAGACCAAAATAGTCTGAGTCTTTTGCTTCCAACTGATTAGGAACAAAAATAAACAAATAAATAAATAAAATATGAACTTGCATTGCATAGGAAATGCTAGTGGTCAAATCAAAACATGTGGCATTGATTCTAATGCTTGCAAAAAACTAATACATATTATATGGGTCAGTCCACCAGTAATGTTTACCACCTTTGGTCCTATTTTCAGATGCATAAAAATCAAAGCACAAATTAAAAAATTACCTTTAAATGTTTGGAAATGTTTCAAAATAATATCAACTACCTTCCATAAGCTTGAAAATGTCATAGGATTTGTTATAACAGCTTTATTTGCAAATGAAAACCAGAAATGCGATAAAAATCCCCTTCCGAAATTGGACATCAAAATATGCATGACTTAAATGCCATAGTCAAGCATCATAAAAAGCCACTTCGCTTTTAAAAGTGTCCTATTGTAAGACCAAGATTTCAATTTTTATTTATTTATTCATATAATAGCTTACATACATGATTTAATTATGTCTTTTTTTCTGAGTGGTGCTGTAAATTAAGTTTTTTTTTAAATGGCACCCAGAATACTCAAAAACTTAAAGGTTCTCATAGGTTCAACTTTTCCTGTTCAAGATTTCGTCAACACTGAGAATGCTCTTTTTAGCTTCAATTGTTTTTAATTGGCTTCTTTTCGGAAGGTAACATGAAGGTTAAGAAATATTTGACAAAGTAACTTTATACTTTTCTTGCAATAACAATCTGTCTACCTAGTAAAACTACTTTTAATTTTGAGTCAATTCAAATTACTTGATCCAACATGACTTACCCTAAAGCCATTTTCAATATAATTATTACCCATTGCATTATAAGCCCACACGTGTAAGAACCCTTTACACATCATCACTAATTTAAGATTCTTCAAACTCAAGAAGCTTAGAATATGTTCTTCCCAAACAAATGCCTTAGTTTAATAGACAGATAGTGAGAAATGAAAGGTTTACAATGTTTATTAATTTTTCAAGGATGTAGCATCACAAAGTTAGTAATGATTGAATTTGCTTAAAAAAAAAACTTCAAAGACCTCTCAATGCAAATTAGCCTCACTAGGCAGGCTTAGTCAGAAGTTGGAGCATGTAATCTCTTACTTGAAACACAAAAGACATATATCCTTTCATGATGTAATAATAGACATGAGGCATATAAATAAATTGCCTTCCATTTATTCCAATTTATCAAATGAAACATTGTAAATTTGAATGTATAGGTACTTAAGTTGAAACTAAATTGCTGATTTTTTTTTCATCTATAATTTATTTTAAAAAAATGGAAAAACCATGCTATGAAACTTTCCTTTGGAATAGAAAAATACACAAAAATGCATTCTTCCACACACTTATTTGACTTACAAAATTTGAACTGAGCACAAGGTACTTTTGACTCCCAACATTCACTAGAAAGTTGTTTATAAAGTCATATACACATGCTACCTTCCATAATCCATCATTCCGTGTCAGATAACTAATTGCTGTTGTGTCACAAAACCTGGTACTACTTTTTTTAATACTGTTTTTCATATATATTTTTTCTGAAAAACAAATCTCAGTATCAAGCTCTTGTTGGGAGAATCTTTTATTGAGAATAAGAAGAAATCACAGTATCACCTCAAAAAGTATTTCTTACTATTTTCTTTTTTAGTAGTGATAACTTTTATATATTTATCAAGAAACTTTAAAATTGGTGCTTACTAGCATTTGCCAAAATAACAACATTGAAAAATATCCATTCAAACACAATTATGATGGTAATTTGTAAGTTGACCTGTACAACAACTAGGTTTGAAAAGGCAAATAAATTTTTATGCCCATTGGTTGGAAGACTAATAGTTTTTCAAAAAGACATATATATATATAATATCTGATTTTATAGTCTTTCTTTTTTTTTTTTGTTATTGTTAATGTGTCAACATTGAACATGTAAAAAAGAGAGACAAAATGTCCCCTTTCATTGATGACCATTCAAATTTGATGATCAGATCAATTCAAACCTTTGCAAAACATTCTCCAAGGTCTATGCTACCTTTTTAGTTGCAACAGCAATTTCCAAGTTTACCGCTGACCCACATCAATAGAAGGAAACAGATCAGTGATGGTGTCACAGTAAGGTATAGTATACCCTCATGTTTCAATGTTTCTATCAAAGGTTATAATTGTGTATTTGGATGAAATATATACTGTCGTGTATGTTTTGAGGGACTACAATATAGGCAGCCCAGAGTTTCATAACAATGTGATTATCTACTCATCTAGGCTTACAAGTTACATGTTATGAAAAAAGTAACATCTATGAGTTTTGAAGATAATTGCTTAAGTTCATGAAACAGCCAAAGAGAGAAGATTCTTAAAATATTGAAAGAGTTCAAAGAGTTGTCTTTTTGTTCACCAAGAATAGCAGTGTTACTTACATAATCTCTGAACTCATTGTCCGACATTCCTTCACAAATTGTTTTTTCATATTCATAACGTGTCATTTTAGTCAAAATGACAGCCTTTGCCGGTTTAAAGATAGGTTCAGCATCTTCACCAAAATTAATTTTTGAATGTCTGTTTGAAGTATTGACCTCAATGTTTGGGCTACATCTTGCTCTTCTAAACAACATTCCGTACGGATGGTTACCACTATTTGGGCGTGGTCTTAAAAAAGTTTGCTCTGATTGTTTTAAGAAATCTTTAACACACAAAATTACCCTACAGCTCCGCATATTCGGTTAATCAGTCTAGGTTTTACCCAGATCTATGTCTAGACCCAAAAGAAAGATCCAAGTGAGTCGTGACTTATTTCGGCTAAATTTATAACGAAAGAGAATTGGAAAAAAGTGATAGATTAATACAATCTAGTTAGCTTAGATATCCACATATTTTACGTTTCAAATGGGCGTTATAAAGACTGTAAGACTAATTTAAGTGTCTAATCTTGTGGTTGAGTAAATTTAGATTATATTAAAATCCTCTGGATTGCTTTTCATAGTCGGCATCCATCTTGAAATGACAGAAAAGCTATGTTCAGATTTTAGTCTCGACTATAGCATAAAATTTTTCTCAGTTCTGAGCTATTTTGCAATTTTAAATGCTTTCAAATTTCTTTGTACGCCATAAAAGTTTGCATGAGTAGTTCATAATGTTGTTTAAATATTTTTCCAAAAAGGTCCAGAGTAAAAAACTAACTCTGCAAGCCACGACTACTGTTCATGTAAACTTCCGGATAAAAGCCGACACTGTCAACTTCGCATTGTGTACACACATGATTGAGTTGGTTATCTGTGAATCTGTTATCAATACTGACTCCCGACTTAGTCTGACCTTTTCCTCTGTCGTTTTCAATCATAGAATTCAAATCGAGATAGATCTAGGTTTAGTGTTACAGACTGAAATAAATCTAATCTACAAGCCATATCTATCTAGATCTAGATCTAGATCTAGAATCTAGATCTAAACTTGAGAGATTAGGCCTATAGGCCAAAATCTTATTTCAACTTAAAGCGATGCTGGCTTGAGCTGAAAGTCCAATTTTTCCAATACAGCCCTTGAAATGTTGCCTTTACATAAAGGCGACAAATTCAAACCAGAGTCAAAGCTAAAAGAAAAACTTTTAGGCTGGATTAGGTAAGTTAAAAACTAGGCCAAAGACATTTTAAAGTCCCTATTCAAGAGACCCTATTTTTAACTCTCACAACAGACCCTTTTTTTTTTTTGAACTTCTGAGACGGTTTGACTCATATCCTGTGAGATAAGATTAACTGTATTGATACCAGTTGGGGAAATTCAAAATTGAAATACCCAAGAACATAAAATAGTCATAAATACACACAGTACATATAAAAATCCATATATATCATGAAAACAAAATAAGAAAAAAAAATATACACACATTCTAAATGCATTCATGTTTCTTTATAGAGAGTTAATTTAAAGATATGAAGAGCATTCAAGGATTTTAAAAAAGTGTCATATTGAATTGTCTAAAAATATTTCTCTTTAAAATCACATCTTAAAGTTTGAAAAACATTATAATTGAACATGTATGATATTATACATAAAATATAACGAGAAATTGCACTTAGTTTTCTGTTCATTAGGTCCAGTAGTAGTTAATATTTATAAGTCTTGTCCAGTCTTTACTTTTTATATTTATGATTGAATAGTGTAATTGATTTAGGCAGTTTTAAGTTTGAGTGTCCGCCTACAGTATTTAGTGTTATGTGCCTACCTCTACACTCTGTATGTCTGCAGCCATACTCTTTATGAAGTGGGTGAGTGAGATCTTTTATGATTTCTAACATTTGCCCAGCATATGAGGGCAAAATTAAAATACTGCAGATCACTGCAGAATAAAACGTTTGAAGTAGAGGAAGGACTTCAAATGGGTATGGTGCCTCTATCATACTAAAGAGTGTTTTTAATCGGGCCATATACATTAATGCCTCAAGTAAGCATAAATCATTTTCTTACAATGGTTAAAAAACTGCGGCATCATATATCATAATATACTAAACCAAAGTACCCTATCAGAAGTCCTACCGAAGTAGATTTGGATTGTCTTTTTAAAAAAAATGGAGTTTCCTTAAACAAAACATTCTTGTTTTAATTACAGTAGAACATGACTATAGTGGGAATTTTAGTTCCACTTCCAGAAAAAAAAAACAGCGCAGTAAGCAAGTTCCCTCTACAGGAATGCAAAGGGGATTTATCAAAACATTTGTGAGTGATTACCTCCCTTGCATGTAAAATAACATGACCTATGGGCCTAGAGAAATTTGGTTCAATGTTTGGGTTAACACACAAGCACACATTCATATTGTCTCAAGATGTGCCCCCCTCCACTTTACCGCTCCTGCAGATTATGCAAGTCTTTGCCTTTCTTCCATCATCGATAGGTTTGATCCATCACCAAAGTTCTTGTCAGTACTCTAGATTATATACTAGTTGCCACCATTGGCTCAGTGGTGAACTTTGATTGTGAGCAATTGCTGTGTTGGTGATGCCTGGATCCAGTCACTGACCAGCACCACCACAGGCCATTGGGCAATCTGTACACTACCTATGTATGAATCTCCGTGATGTGAAAAGAGATAAACCTGAGAGGTTTTTATTCTCAGATATAAGTATGTAAGGTATGAATAATAGAGTGCAGATCTAAAATTATTCTAACGTGCATAGACCAATGATACCTTAGCCTCTTTAGAGCATTCTCTCAGATATTGGTACTAAAATTATTGTATCCCTTCCCAACTACGTTTTGTGGACTTTGAACATGTAGCAGAAAGGGTGTTGTAGTTATGTTTGTTTTAATGTTAGGCTTTAGCTCTGCTGGGAAAGAATGAATCGAAAACGGGTGAATTGACATCAATATGACTGTTTGATTTTGTAGGACAGAAAACTAAAAGAAAGAAAAGCACAGTCAACACAACCATCCTCGTCTACTTCTTTTTGTTTTATTATTATAGCTTCAAAATTATTTTCTTGTCTTTAAAATCAATCACCTTTTCTTCAGTGTTACTTATATTTGGACTAGATGGTTCTTGTCACACCAGTCAAAAAAAGAGTTTATTTCTTCTTTATTGTTAAGATCTTGACCATTTGTAATAATGCTGCTGTTGTCTGAGCATTTGTCAATAAAACAGTTGTCATGTTCAGATCTGCAGTCTGATATGTGTGTATATATATATATATATATAAAATGTACTAGGACTGTTCTTTGTAAGATCCCATATTTGTTTTGTTTGTATTAGATGTTAATGTGGGGTTAATCTAACAAACTGTAGCCTAGAAATAAGATTGCCCAGTAAGCGAATAAGAAATGAATAAACATTCATTTTCATTAGCTTCTCACACAATAAATGGGCTTCAATAGTATTAAATGTGCTGTAGAAGCCATACAACATCAGATAATACTTGCCTCAAGCTTGTCTTACTGTGCATATTTATTATATGATTGCGTCATCTACTCCTCTTTTTGCTTTATAAGCATATTGCTAGAGATCCAAGAAATTGTTAATATGAGGATAATACACTTTTAAAAACTTTCATAACACAAGATATTAGAGCTACGAGATATATATATCAATTATCATTCATGTTATTTACAGGGTGTTTGGGGGGCACTGGAATAATGTTTTCCATACTTCTGATTAAGAGACATATTAAAAATTGTACAAAGGACGCTATGCATGGACCAAATTTTTTTGTGTCATAATTATGCTGGCAACTTCTGCAAGAACAGTCCCTTACCATACATTCACCATTTGTTGCTTTAACATGCAAAGTATTTCAGATTCATTTTCTGGTTTTAGGCGATAACCTTTTTGACTTATTATAGTTAAACCAAAAGGAGCTATTAACCTTAAGATCTAGTCCCATTTCAAATGTAACAAAGGTCAAACTCGAAGGGAAGGGGATATCTGGTAAAATCCAAATCTAGTAGAATAGAAGATGAATTTCTTTTTTGAAGTCTTAAAAAACAAACAAAATGCACAAAATTTTTTTGACAAAACACGGCGTGAAAATCTTATAGAAACCATTGAATTGTAGTGCCTTTCAGAAAATCAAAAAGAAATTCAAGGTAATGCTACTCTGTTTTTTTTGTATCTTTTTATTCTGATGTAGATCTGTAAAATGCAACATCTGGAAAAATGTTGACAATATAATTTTAGGGATGGCTTTTAATTTTAAGTTAAAACATCCTCAAAAACCCTAGTCTTCTGTAAATGTAGACCTGAAAAAGGCTCAGTCTCCAGTGCCATAATGATTTTGCGGTATTTTTTATTATAGCAAGGTTGTAGCCATAAGATAACTTGACTGAGAAATTATTTCCTTAGATGTCCTACCCTCTCCAAGCCTGGAATACATATATAACTGAAAACCAATCAGTGTCCATATATCATAAATAGTGTTCCGTGAGCATAGTTTTAGTGAGTCTTCAGGGGCAAATCACAAGGTTTTTTATCTACACACCTGTTTTGTTCAAAGCAACAAGCCAATTAAAGAAGAATAAATAAATACCAGTGAGCTCTGATTTGAATTAATCAATTTCATCTCTTTAAGTTCAGTTTTTGATGCCACAGTCATATCTTGCAACTGTAACAATCTCTGTGCTTTATCATAAAAGGCCTCAATATTTCCGTAAAAATAGAAAAGAATTGCAGTGGAATTAATTCTGCAGCAACCAATGGTCCTAGAAGTTAAAGCAATTGCTCTCTTTGAATTTTGATGACCACCTGACCTAGGCCGAAAATGTCTCTTAAACGTCGGAAATAAATGTGTTAGTCAAACCATATAATTTGTAACTGTATGAATGTTTTTTTTTGGAAGGTTTAATTTTTAACTTCTCAGTAAACCTGTGGTGATAAAATTGAAATGCATGTTTTGGGTTTAGCCTGCTTTTTTTTTAAGTGAAAGAAACTCATATTTGTTATTATTCCATCCTCAGACTCATTTTCTCAGAGAAGACTTCCCGAAGACTACTGGGCTTTCTTGTTTTGAACCTGTCATTTGCATTTGTGGAACTACTCTATGGAATCTGGACAAACAGCCTGGGTCTTATCTCAGACTCATTTCATATGTTCTTTGACTGCACAGCTCTTTTAGCTGGGCTGGTAGCCTCTGTTATTTCACGATGGAGAGCGACAGAAACATTTTCATATGGGTTTGTTGCTTTATTTCTGCTTGTGTATGATCTGGTTTTATTATTTTATCATTTTGAAATTATATATTACTGAAACAAAAATCTCTACACTAATCAAGTTATTGTTTCTGCTTCAGAGAAAGGAAGTTTTTGTTCTAGTCTTAGCAACTAGCAAGAAATGCTGTAAAATTTTACAAGCATTTCACTGAAATTGTGGGCCCAAAACATTAAAATTTTATTCAATTGGGTTTTTTTTGTTGTTGATTATTTTAGTTAATTTCATCCATTTTTCTTTCATTTTCTTCAGATATGTACGAGCTGAGATTTTAGCTGGATTTGTAAATGGCTTATTTTTGCTGTTTATAGCCTTCTTTATCTTTTCTGAGGCTGTGGAGGTATGTTACTGTTTTATCTGTAATATGTAAATATGATTTTTTTTTTACATCAGATTTCTGTCTCTAATATTGAGAAATGAGTTTAAACTTTCAGTGTCAGTTACAACCCACTGATTTACAGTCCAATCCAGAAATTTCAAAGCTTTTAGGAAAGCTATTTCTAATAGCCAAGACCCATAGATAGAGAGCATAGAAAATGACAAGGAAATTTTTCTTGTTGTACCATCACCACCATGGCTTTTCTCCGTTATCATACCCACTTTGAGTCAATCATTTATCTGCAGATTAAGTGATGATACTTTGACAGGTAGCAAAAATCAACAATAAAAGGTAGACTCACTAAGAGTCTGATCAGTAGTATTTGAATTAGTAAAGATAGCATACATTGCTCCCATCCTCTGACAGCCAAGGAACAATTTGCATCCTAGCCTTACCAGAAACAGCCTTTTTCAACCCGCCCCTCCCCCCAATCTGCACTCATCCACACACCTTTTTTCTCCCAAGAGTAGGAGTAACAGCAAAACCCTCAGCTCCTCTGTTATCCATGCTGGCTGCAGATTCTTCCTTCTCTCTCTCATCTCTCTCTCTCTCTCTCTCTCTCTCTCTCTCTCTCTCTCTCTCTCTCTCTCTCTCTCTCTCTCTCTTTCTCAATCTCACCCTCACTCATCCATTTTGTACAAAATTAAAGTAATATCTTTGTCATATTTGCTAGATATAATTTGTTTGGGGGTTTTTTCGTTTTCTATCCTCATACATTGAAGTGTTATTATTTGTCCATCCTTGCATGCAGCGTGCTGTTGAACCTCCAGAAGTTAAGCACGAACGTTTATTTGTTGTGTCAGTACTTGGCTTCATTGTCAATCTTATTGGAATATTTGCCTTCCAACACGGACATTCACATGGAGGTGGAGGTATGTGAATGGCAATATTATCATTTTTTTTTCTTTATGTAGTTTTGCTTGGTGTCCAAAGTTTCCTATGAGACCAAATGAGAACATCATTCAATTGGATTATGTTTGACTTTTATAAAAACTTGAAAAGATATTGCTTTCATTGTTTCTGTTTTCTGCCCCTTTTTATTTATAATTCCTGTTTTCCTTTTCATTTTTACTCTTTTTTATTTACATAATTATTTATAATTATGAATATTGAAGCGTATAATGTGTGTTGCAATTTAAACTACTGTTTTTTCCATCTTGTCATGGGAACCTTAAATAAATCTGAATTCTATGGAAGGCAATTTACAATCATAGAGCAAGACAGAAATTAATTTAAAAAGTGAAGGTAAATAGAAAGGAATTTCACATTTCTGACTGTCTCTTTTTATTAAGTGAAAGTTCTCTTTTCCTTTTGGCTTCATAATTGTAACCCAACCCATCAAACATGTATATTTGCAAATCTAATTATTTATAAATTGAAGTTTATTGCGAATGGCAATCATTTTTTAACCTGTTCCCTAACTTGACCTTGCTCCATAGATCATGGTCACTCTCATGGGTTTGGAGGACATGGTCATAGCCATGGTTTGGGTAAGTTTAACCTTGTACCAGTTATTATATGGTCAAAGAGTCTATGAATCAGGTTTTTACTCTTGACATTCCTGAAAAATGACCTTGAGAAACGTTGAAAAAATAAGCCATTGATATCCACACATGTTTGGTCATATTCAATATTTTAGAACCCCAGGACTAGATTTGCTCTTGATCTTCCCTATCTTGCAAGTTAAGGGTGATTTCACAAAGTTATATATTGGGAACATTGGCTATATAAAAGACAGATTTAAGGAGTGTCAGTCAAGTCGGAAATGTTATCTTTAGTTGTACTGCCATTTGTTGAGCCCTGGCTATATATATATATATATATACAGATGGATCTTGGTAAGATCATATCAATAATTGAACAGCCAAACTAAAAAGTACTACGCAAGATTTAGGAGCAAAGAGACACACTTGCAATTAATTCCTATGTGATCAGAATTTGCCCGAGAATTAATGAATGTTTTAAAACTGGTATCTGCAAAGAATTGAAAAGTGAATGTTTTTCTTACCTATGAATGGATTATAAGAAACTTTTTGTAATCTGCCCTTGCTTGGATCAAATTTGATACTTTTGTTTTTTGATTTTCTCTTAGTCTCAGAGATTGCACATTTAAAGTCATTTGTCCTTTCCCAATCCGTACCAAAGTACCATGTAAAGCTGTGGTTTTCTCTGCTCCTAATACATATCATAGTTGCAAATTCTTCAGCAGAAAATATACTGAAACAAGAAGCTTAATCTGTTTTATTTATGAAACTTTTAATAATCATCCATGTGATCTTTGATATGTTTAGAAGATAAGCATATTTTAACATGTCTGTTTAATTATCTTTTTTTTTTTTTTTTGCATTTCCAGGTCTAGATAATGGCCTAAGTTCCCATGGACACAGTCATGACAACCATGGACACAGTCATGGGCACAGTCATGGACACAGTCATGAAAATCATGGACACAGTCATGGTCATAGCCATGAAGGTCACGGTCACGGGCACAGTCACGGCGGGCTTGCTGAAACACCTGTGGGCACCAACACTGCTAAAACAGCTCAGGCACAAATCATGCATGGTATTCTGTGATGAAAAATTTTATTTGAATAATTTTTTTTAAGTAGAGCCAATACAATTTTATCTCTTTAGAAGATTTTGTCTCTTATATTCTTTATATATTTAAATTTTAATAATATGGTCTCGGATAGTTTCTGTCAGTATACAAAATGGCTCATTTTCAATTGATCATTTTCCTTTCTAGAATTGCCATGAAAACACCAAAAATGGTCTTCATATTTTCATATTTTGTAATGTACCTCTCTTGTATTTAAATTTCTACTTTACAATTAACTAGATGTTTTCCTTTGACAAAGCCTGATTTTTACTGAGATCCTTTGAGATTTTTTTGCTTATGGTTTTAGGTAGCAAACGGAAAAGGTCTCTGATAAATTTATTATTGTATGATAAGCACATTTTTTTGTCCTCCTCAGGTGTATTTCTCCACATTCTGGCAGACACACTTGGAAGTGTTGGCGTCATTCTTTCCTCAATTCTTATACATTATTTTGGCTGGATGATAGCTGATCCTTTATGTTCAATGTTTATAGCCACGCTTATTGCAATAAGGTACACATTTGAAAACTATATTTGAAAAAGATCTCAGATGTATTTGTATAAAACTCTGTGTCTTAAAAACAGGTTTCATTAATGTTTTAAAATTGTATTCAATCAGAGAATTTATTTAAGTTAAAGAAAAAAAGATTCATTCTTGACTTCATATAGATTTTATGGAAAGGTTCAGCCTTAAAGAGTATTTTTCTACTATGCTGTGCTGTTTTGTTTTTTGTTTTAAATGCTAAGATTACAGAATGTTCAGTATTTTGGAAATTAATGGGAATCATAAGTAAAAACCATTTGGAAGAATATATCCATAATTACCTTATATTGAATTTAGGGAAATCAAGACTTTCTTTATTTTAGAAATGAAATGTAATGGCAATGACATCTCAAGAGAATTTAGCATCCAGAACTTTGTTTGAATTCAGCATTTAATTGATTTTCTTTTATTTTTAAATCTTACAGGTCAGTGTAAATTGACTCAAAGAATCCTACTTTAATGAGCTCTCTTTCATTGTTGTTTTTTAGTGTACTTCCCTTGTTACGAGATTCTGTGGGTATCCTCATGCAAAGGACGCCCAGGGCCCTGGACCATATTTTACCTGGGTGCTATCAAAGAGTAAGTGTGCAAGCAACTTCCTCCTTCTGCATTTCAATGTATTTCCTTGAAAATAAGAGAGATAATATATGTAGGTTGTATGTAGGTCATTAAACAATCTGTCACCATCATAAATGCAAGATCTCATTGAACTACATAAATCATCAAGACAATAAAGATCACACAAGGGCATTTTTATAAAAATTGCAATATCTTCGAACTTTTCATGCCCCTGCCTTTCCCCCCACCCCCCAGAATTGGGAACAATCTCTTTAAGTTACCTGATAGTTTATTATACAAGTATATTTTAAATTAAATAGATAGAAGCATGTATATATTGTCTTTTCTTACCAGAATTTTCTTTTATTATTCACATTTATCTTCATTTTCTTGGGATTTTTACTGTCTTGATCTTTTAGCTATCATTTGAAATATTCAATAATTTATACATATAAGTGGCAGTGTGGATGTTTTGAAAGAAGATAATTGAAGCCAGTGACATAAAGCATTGATAACTGTGAATTTTAGGCACTATACAAATAAATTATTATTATATTCTTATTTGGAAATTTTTAGTTGATTTTCTGCATTTTAAATTGGGAGTTGTTTGTCTTATGCATATACAATTTTATTAGTGGAGTCTTGTTTTCTCTACTTGCAGGAAATCTAAACTGCTCAAATATTTCTTATTTCCTGTTCCTTTTTATTAGGTGTGTTGGAACGAAAAGCTGAGATGAAATACCCATTTTTAATGCCTTTAGTGAAATGAAAAATTCAAAATTGATACCCTCTGGCTCCTCGGTTCCAGGGTTAACAAGAGACTAGAAAGGAAAAGCCATGATGTAAAGGTTTTATTATGACACTGCCATGAGTACATTTTACTATGAGGTCACTTTCATCACACTTTTTTTTCTTTCAACTATCAGGTGAGCCAACTTGAAGGTGTGTACAGTGTTCAAGAGCCTCACTTCTGGACACTTTGTACCGATGTTTATGTCGGTACCATCAAAGTGGAATGTGCTCATTCAGCAGACTCGAGATACATCCTTAGTCAAACTCACAATATTTTTACCCAGGTAAAATGCAAGGAGTTCAAGCTGAACTTTTATCGGAAGCACTTGTTTTTTAACATAATCATTTTTATGTTCCTAGTACAGTGTACATTATGCTTCATACAAGGATGAAAATTTTCTATAAACTTCTGGGATTTCAAAGATCTGTTACCTCTGTAAATCATGCCCTTGATATTAGAGAGGGTTTCTGGGATTAAGGCCTTCTTCTGATATTATATTACTGTCATGCTGATTTAATTAGATCTAGATTCAAGCTGATGTGCAAATCTAAATCAAAATCTTAAAAATTAATAGAACCGTCAACTCCAATGTTTTTCAATAGCTAGGCTAAGCCTAAATTATTTTATTTATTCAAGGCATCGTTAAAATCAAGATCTAGATTATCTAGCTTTTCAGATTTAGCAATATCAGCTTATGTCAATCTTTCAAACCTCAAATTAAAGATCTTATTTGTTCATTTATAGATTAGGATCTAAATGTATTCAATATCATATTTTGAACTTGAAGACATCTTGAGGAATTCTTTCAGTCTTGAGTTAGATTCTAATTGAGTACTCAATCTGTAGTAAAATAGACAAAGATTGTGTTTATGTAGTCTGAAGACAGTTAAAACCTAGATCTATGTGAGTATTGATTTAGATCTAGGTCATGCATTTTCTTTAGTAACTTATTCTTATAGGGCCTTCTGAGAAAATCCTAGATATAAAAGATATTGATCATATTCAGCTTAAATATCTGAAAACAAAGAGATAAGGAATCCATTGTTCAGAGATTTTTGAAAGAAATGCTGATACTTCAGATAAGCTAGTGAGCTGCAGAAAGGAGAAACATTTTGAGGGACAGAGCTGTAGAGGAGTTACTTCTGGTAATTTAACTTCTTATTCTGATGACACAAAAACAAGATAAATCACCTGGCTCCATTTGCAGACCAAATGTTTAATGTTACAGGGGAATATGCTTCCGCTTACAGGGGTTGCATTGGCTATCTTTTAAAGTGCAGTAAAAAATTCTGTTCTGTTTAAAAAACAAAGTATGTGTGTAGTTAAAAAATGGCTAATTTGCTGGAAAGAAGGTTTGAAATAATAATGGACAGGTGCTGATTTGTACGTTATATTTTCAGACATATAGTTTTAATGTTTGAAGTATAGAACGCTCAGCAGGATTTTTTTTCTGTGCTTTTGCAATAAATTTTAAGAATTTTAAATTTTTATCGCTATAGATGTTTCTTTATTCTTAACCAATTTAAAGAAATGGTAAATAAGGCCTTTTAGAGTAGTGGGACTGAGAATATATTTCTTTAAGCTGTCATCATTGTTTAATTTTTGTTCGTATGGTTATATTTGTGTTTACCTGATTTATATTCATATGTATACATTCTTTTCTATCTGGTATAGGTTGGAGTACGACAGCTGTATGTTCAAATTGATCACGCCCCCATGTAAAAGATGGTCAAGCTTTCTCAAGTCTTTTCTAGCTTCTTTTTTTTTTCTTAGAGACATTTTGCAGGAGCCCAAGAGAGTAAAATATGAAGATGCAAAACTCAGGGGTAGATCAACATTTTAAGATTTGATGATAGCATAATTATCATCTTGATTTAGTTAGAAATGAAGATTTTAAGAATTGATTGAGCTTTTTTTAAAATTTCAAATATGTTGAGCTATGATTGATTATGTGGTGTCCATCTAGTTTCAGATACCTACAATATAAACATGTCTTTTATTTCTGAGTTTTTCATAGGTTTCAAAGCTCCTCAAATGTTATTGCTACCTTTACGGTTATGCTATGTCATTTTTTTTTTTTTTTTTAATTTTCAAAACCACAAGACGAGACATTGAAGTTAGAAAAACACCAAGCAGAGCTTTAACAATTTGCAGTGACCATTCAGACAAAAAAGCTTTTGATTGATATAGTCAGTGTTTATCATGTGAATCTCGAGTTTTAACAAGATTAATGCAAAGTCATGTTTTTTCTTCTGATATCAATATGTTTATTTTACATTTAGATGTAATTTTAACTAACTGAACTTCTATTTAGGGATTAAGCTATTCAAAAACTTTTTTTTTTGTTAATGGTTAACTGCTTTGTCACTTTTGTTTTGAGTTACTTGTTTTTTATCTTTAAGCAATCTGTCTTTAACTTCTATAAGGGATTGGGACTTTCAGAAGATTGGAGTGAAAAAAAAAAACAACATTTTTGAGTTAAATCTTTGTAAAGAATTTTTCATGACTGATTTGCTAGTGTAAAACTAATAAGGCAATGGAGACTGGTGCTATCTGATTGTAAAATAAAAACTAGTTTCTTCCCATTGTTGTATTAAAATGTTTTTCAAATTGTGAATATTTTACAAGATATAGCTCGATATTACTGTTATTTCTTGTTATCAATTATCTTGTCATTATTTCATTTCACTTGTGATCATCAAGATGTGAGATTAATATTGAAAAGGTCAAGATGGGAAAAAATGTGATCTGTCTGCTTCCTTATTTTTTTCTCAAGTAAATTGAATATTTTATTGAAAAAATATATTGTTTTTATCTTCATATAGTCAGTTGAAAACAAAATTAGCTGTTCATAATTAAAATATAATATCACAAGTCCTTTACATTGAAAATCTTGAGAAATATCAAAGAAATTTCGAGATTTAAAAAAATTTACTAAAACTTATTGAAAAGTATAATATTTGAAAACAAAAGAAAAAAAAAATGAGTAGGTGTCTTGAGAGAAATCTTTTTTTTTTTTCCTTTAGTTAGAAAATACATGGCTCTTTTATTTAAAATGAACAGTTTCTTTACTTTCACATTGTGTAAATTTTTGTTGGCTTTTTTTTACATTTGGATTTAACTCTTATTCAAAAAGAGAGAAAATAAGTATGCAAAAGATGATAAAGAAGCTTGGTCATAATGATCTTGTTTTAAAAGGGGTATTATTTTATCCAAATATCTTGATCAGTGATGTTGAAAGAGTAGATTACATAGATTAAATAGTAGATTTGTTGTCTGTCACTGCCAATTATTCTCTATTTGCTCACCACCAGGCCTTTGATCTTTATTTGGTTTTGATTGTTCCTTTCTCAATACCACCTATCATTTACTATTTGTTATCATTTTACATTTTTAATATGTTTCAAATTCAATGATTATATAATTCTGAAATGGTGATGGCTTTCTCTGTTACAATATTCTCAATAATCTTAATAACATTTAAATTTTTTTTCTTAGCGATGCACTTTGTGTTTGTGATAACCCATAGCGAAATGTATAAAACCTAAAAAAATAATATTTTTGTTTGTATTTATTACCCCTCCTCTCCATTTCATGTATTGTACGCTCTGTTTTTATGCTAACAAATGTTTACAAGGCTAACAGGGTTTTAAAATTTTATTTCTTGAGCCATTTAGAACAGCATTTAGTGTGAGAATTGCATATTGTCAACAGTGCTGAGTGCTTGTAGTAAAAGAGAAAATAAAACTCTCAGGCAGAGCAAAGCTGACAAAAATTACTCTGAACTGAAACAAATGAAAAAAAAAAATCTGAGATTAAAACTTCATCAAAGTAGATGTTATATGCATGCTAGTCGCTAGAGCTGTGTAAATTTATGAATGTGTGTCACTACATCATGGTCTGCTTAGATTCTGTTTCCTTAACTTAGCTTTGTGGATGAGATATTAACAATTATAGTCGGTACTTATTTTGTTTTATCTGCATCCTATCATGCTGTAAGTTTTCTTTGCCTTTAAATCCTAGTTTGAACTGTCCCTTATGAATTCGAATCATTGATACTGTCAGCTTCCATCCCACCTTATGGCCCACCTCATAGCAGTTCTTGCCAAAGATAAAACAGATTGTCTCATGACTTTTCTCCTAAAATCAGTTCCTTTAACTTGAAGCTTCTATTTTATCATATAACATTTCTCCCTTTTTCCTTTGACATTATTTTTCATCATACAAAAAACTTTAAAGGTTTTGTTTGTTCATTGCTATTGTATTAAATTTTAGGGTTTTTTTTTTATTTCGTCAACATAAATCATGAAATCTTTTCCTTGAAGCTGTGAGATTTGAAGATTATTCACCATGACTTTAGTGCATTTTGAAAGCAATAATTTTTAGCGGCTTTAATTTCAATGAACAAGAGTTTCACACATCCGAAAATTCATTTCCGTTGATGTTTTTGGTTGTGAGTTTTTTGTCTGTGCAGTCCTAGATCCTCATGAAAGAACTACAGTTCAAACTTCATAATTCAAATTGTACGGGAATGGATAAAAACTGTGAATTGAGAGGTTTTTTAATTACTCATTGACTGAGTGTGTACTGTGCCTGTAAAGAGGGATTCTTCCCTTCTCCTGTGCCATGTTGCTACCAGTATCAGTTTTACCACTGTCACTCCTTTCCTAATGCATCTGCTGCCTCCGTGCTTTGTTAGCACACTGATCAGCCTTCCTAGGGCAGTGATTGGCAATGCTCGCTGCTTCAGAGATACATGTAGTGCTTTTGCATGCCTTATGCTGTTGTAGCAATTCGGAATAAAGAGAATTAAACCAGAAAGACTTTGAAATATGAGTCCAATTCTAACAAAGCCTAAGAAGAAAAAAAATAACATATCCTCTCACAAAATTCACTTTATGAGAAATTCAAAAAACTAGACTCCAATTTTTTAGGTTTCCAATGTATTTGAATTGATGTCTGTTAATCTTTTGAGTATAAAAGTTAAAAGCTCCATTTCACAGACTTCTTTGTGCATAACTGAGTGCAGTTGATAGAATGTCTTCTGTGTTTGATTTAATTTCTTTTGCTTTTATGTCTGTCTTAATTTTGCAAATTTGATGTTTATTTAAAGTTTTGAAGATTGTTGTTTACTTTCATTAATTTAATGGCTGACTTTCCTCCATGTTTTAACTTTAATCTAGTCATATGTTAAAAAAAGATGTTTGGTTGGTTAAGATTCTGTATATCAGTATAACAAAAATAAGGCTTTGACAGCAAAACTTTCAAGCAAATTATAGATATAACCATTGGGTGCCCATGCCAAAAAGTAGGACCATTAAGTGTATGTGTGAATACAAACTGTGATAAATTGTATGATACAATTGCTCAACATGGAACATTGGCTTCAAAAACAGTCCTCAAAACAAAAAGAAAGAAAAATATAAATTTCATGGAATGGTTTAAGTTGACTTATGTTATGTTAAGGTCAGACTTTTCAAACTGGATTTGACCTAAGTATGATTCGAACTGCTGATTTTATTTTTTTTTTTCTTCCAGCTTGCATTGATTTATTTGCATATTACTAGAGAAGCTCACATCTTTAATATCAAAGTGTAATTGTATAATGTAAGTGCATTCAATGGGATCATCCACATTAAGTTTTCAGAAGTTAATTGAAAATATCCTGTGGCTTATTTTGTGGTCTTTGTTTATTCCTTCATTTACCATTTCTGAATCTCAAATCAGTAGAGTATAATATTTTTTTGGTAGCAAAGTTTTTTTTTGTTGTTTATTCAATTTTTTTTATTTTGAATTTGGAGAGATTGTAGAAATTCTGTATCCAGGATCATCACTTATATTCATACTTTCTCAAGTCTTTATCTTTTGTTTCATCTGTAGTTATATTTTATTCTCTGTTAGTTTGGTTATTTTTTGTTATTGTTTTATTTTACATTCCATCGATTGGCAATGGTTGAGGACATTTATTTCTTTTCAAAATTGTGAAGAGAATATTTTTACATTAATGCACTTAAGTACACATGCATTTCGCGTTGGTCCATACAAAAAAAAAAGTGAGAGAAAAAGAAAACAAAGCGGAAAAAGGTTTACTTTGAAGATGTGAGCGCTTTTTATTTATTGGTTGTACTTTGATAAGACATGAGTTTATAACACTTATTGACTTCAGCTGTTTGAATGATCATTGAAGTCTAAGCAATGTTTGTTTTTTTTTATAGTTTTTTTTTTTGTTCTCTTTGATGATCAAAAGATAAAAAGTACTTACATTGCATCTTGTAAGCTTCACTATTTATATGTCCACTGAGCTCCTTTGCAGGCCTTGGGAGTAAATGTAAGTCTAGTTTTGTCCATTTTCATCTGGTATGGGTTTTGATTCTTTCATAGCTTTTTTTTTTTCAGACATATTAAATTTTTGTCACTGAATATGCTTTTTTTTTTATCTAATCTTGTCAAGAGATCTCATACAAAAAATACTATCACATAGTTTTGGTTCCTTTTCACATAGGAAAAAAACCTAGCTCATTTCCAGCATTATATTTTGCATTCTCATAAATTTTGTCGCACAATATCTGTACTGATAGAAGAAATAGATTTTAGAGTTTCTATCTATCTGTTCAGTAGTTATTTATCTTTATTTTCTGCTAATGGCATTTGCAATTCAATGTTTTCTAGCTAATAATGAGTTACTCATGAGGTATAGGAATGGCAGCCTTTAGAAGAACCTCAACTCACTCTCGATACTTTTAGAACCCAAACCCACTCAAAAGGTCATCATTATAAATTCATTAAATTTGTAGATTGTGACAAGATGACAGATACTGACTTAATTGTAAGTGAGGAGTTTGAATCCTGTAGAAGGCAAGCATTATTGTTAACTATTTTAAATGTAGGCTTACGTATAACAACTGCTGAGCTTTGCACATAAAGCCGTTCCATATTATTCAGTGTTGCGCTTCTCTCATTTCAAAATATGCCATGATCTTGTTGAGGAAAGCTCAAAATTTGTAACCAAAGGCATGCAAAGTGTAGTAATTCCTTAGTTACCCCTTTGGCAAGGTATTATAGACTGGTGTTGGAATATCTGTTGAATTCTTATAGAATGTATGCAATGTTTTGCATTATTTTTATTTATCTTTCTTTAGAATGTTGTTTTGTGTTCGAAGCTTTTACAGTTATTGTGTTGTATTTTTAATGCAAGTGACAAAAAAAAAACACGTAACAAATGCAAGGGCCATTGAGTGAAAAAAATGTTTATGAATTTGAGTATGAAATTGATTAATAAGATATGGTACAGGACAATATAAATGAAATGTTGAACGTATAATAAAAATTGGCAACTGCATATTTCAAAGTTTTTGTTATACTTATTTTCCACAAAAGCTTTAAGCTTTCTGTAGATACAGGGAACATCATTTTGTTAATATTGCTAGTAAAAGCTCTTGAGAATTTAACTTTATGCCATGTCCAATTGTTATTGATGAGTGTCTAACAAGTACAAAGAAAAAGGAAAGTTAAATTATTTTTCTTTCAAATGTATACTATTATCATAGACTAGTCCTTTCAAGTTAAGTCCCTTTATCTTTACCTGGGGGCGTGAAAGTGAAAGGAAAATATTTTTTTTCCCTTTGTAGTTGGTGCAAGTCACAAAATTACACGCTTTAACATAAATATATATATAGATAGATAAAGAAGATCTTACCTTAAATTTTCTGCATACTACACTTGTGTTTCAAGCGGAGGACAAAGGTGTCGCCTGTGTAGTATGCAGAGAATTTAAGGTAAGATCTTCTATATCTATGAAATGCTCCCACAGTTGAGCACACTTATCAATTATTCCAACTTATCTTCAAACTATATATATATATATAAAACATTTAAATAAGAATAGAATGAGAAGGTATTCATTGGATTTTTTTAAAATTGATTTTAATGTTAAAATCAGAAGCCTATTGTGAATCATGTTAAATTGCTTAATCATAAAAGCATTATATTGCAATTCAATGAACGTCCAAAAATAATCATACTTGCTGTCGTAGAATTAAGGTGCAAAAATATTAAAAGAGCAAAATACCATGGATAATATTGAATAAACTTAAAAAGCAAGAACGGTGACCTGCTGCCAAAAGCCCTTTTATTTCCTCCATAATTATAAGCTTCATATATGTACATTTTTCATGTGGTAGAAAATGTATTTCTTTTACAAGGCTTCAAAGTGTTGAGGGATTTTCTTAACTTCATGATGAGAAATTTAAAATTGAAATCCAAATATTTATTGCTGCAACATTATGTAGTCATAAGCAACTTTTAGGGAAATTTTTTACCTTAAGAAACAAATTATCTGTTACATCTATTAAAAAACAAACTCCAAAACATGTACAATAATGAAGATTTCTGATTTTTCATCTTCCAAAACCAGTCTCCAATATGTTCCAAAAAAGGTTAAGACAAATCATTACATTACAAAATGCTCTTGAAAATTCATTGTATTTTGTTGCAATAGATCTGTTGCTGAATGAGCCATAGTAAGGAAATGGCCTGTCATGGGGCTCCTCACTTACCCTTGGCTCAAGAAACAGGTATATTTGTAGATCTATGCCAATAGTGGCATCATCAAAAATAAACACAATGCTGCATCCGAGACTAACGTTTCAGCTGTGTCGCCCAAACTTAGGAGTGTCTTTACCAAATCTTAACACAAAAATCCTTTCGTATTGTGAACAAAGAAAGAATAACTTGATCCCGCAATTTGATCAAAACAATAACCCTACAATATTGTATACCCAGAAGCTTTTGAGCAAACAAAATCAAACTCAATATTTTTTCACTCTTCAATGTTAGTTCTGAGCATTTTTAAGCTTTAACTTTAAAAGTCACGTTTTGAACGAAGTGAACAAACAATAAAGTTATCCTTGTCTAAGCTTGCAATAAGGATATGAAATCACAAATTTCGGTTGGAATTTAATAACATAAGTATAACAAGTTTTTATTTAAAATAAAAATTGAGTTAATATAATTAAGTTAAGAAATTTAAATTTTTTTTTTTTTTTTTGTTGTTGTTGTTGTTTTTTTTTTTTTGGGGGGGGTGGGGCGGGGGTGGGGGAAGGGGGGGAGGGTAGCGGTGAATTCAGCCTCAATTAATTACAACTGTGTTTTGAATTAAATCTGTATTTGCATTTACAAGCTTAGTGTTTAAAATCTTGTAATGAGTATGCGACCCCCATTAGACAAGAGACCATAATAACTCAGGTAATACAATAGAAGCGGTCTTGATCAGTGATGTGCTTTATTGACGAGATTACCGGTAAGGCTTTATTTTGCTTCGCTGCGGTAGACCACTTTTTTCACCCCCATCGTGGTGGATTTCACCAGTACCAATACTATCCTAGACAGATTGAACTGACCAGTACCATATACGTATAACTATGGTTGTGGAAAAGAGATTAACAAAATAAGGGCTGCATAAAGAAAAGCGTTCTAATTAGGTTTTGTTTTTTTTTCACTCGGTATTTTTACTCCATTAGTAATAGAAAGTCTATCGGGTTACGCACTGTATCTGTAGTGGGTTAGGCCTACACCATCACCATACATGTATAATTACGGTCTTGGAAGAAAGATTAACAGAAGGGGCTGCCTAAAGAAAAGCGCTCAAATTCGGTTTGCTAATTATGTTTGGTATTTTACTCCATTTATAACAAAGTCCTTTTAGCGACACATAAGAAGATTTTAAAACTGGAAAGAGTTGCTCTCAAAGATGTAAATGTATTATTGTTATGATTTTTGCTTCTCTTCAACATTTTTGTCTTATCCACAATTCATGTTGATTTGAACGAAGAATCATGCTTGTTTAATATAAATATGAAATTCACGAAATTCACTTCTCCCCATAGTTCCTGAAAAAGGTTCAAAGTCGCGCCATTTGAACAAATTGATAAGTATTTCTCGAGAGGTTTATTAAATATTTACAATTCAAAATGAATAATGATTTGTCAGTATGACATGATAGTTTTAAAAATATTCTACGCTTTGTACAGTTCCCCGAATTAATTTGAACTTTTCGAAGAAGCACGTTCTCAAACAAAGCAATTTTCCTATAGGCTAATATTAATCAACACGTGTATTTATATAACCTTCTCCTTAATCAGAACTGTTGCAACAAAAAAAAAAAAAAAAAAAAAGACTGCCAGTGAGAGCGATAAGAAACGATTAACTAGGCAATATAATTATTTTGGGTACCATAATGCTCATTTTCGACCACAATGATCTCAGTAATTACTCAGCAATGAAATTGGAAATCATTCTGGAATGCTCGATGATTCACCGTTATTTACATGCCATACTGTCTTGTTTTTTGTTTTGTTTTTTTTTCTCTCCGATTTTTCTTACTGTTTCGCTCCCGTGTTCGACATATAATTAATATAGGCGTAACCTACATAGTTTTTCATAATCCATTACACTTCATGGCCATAATTGTTGACACTGGGGGTATCCGATAAAAGGAAGATTTGGAGAGTTTTTAACGGAGATCTATAATAAAAATTCAGTTAAGTTGTCCATTGTCACAGTGAAGATCTTAGGAGGTTGCCCGGCAAAAAGGCGGCTTTAGTTTTGTTGCGAAAATAAATAGGTCAAGAATGGTTTAATATAATATAGTTAATAAAGCTATTAAACTTTATGCTTAATATAAAAGTTTAAATCTAAAAAGACTTATGTCACGTTTAAAAAATAATGATTATTTGATTTGGTAGGTACTGACAACAAACTGATTTTTTCCAATCTTGTAAAAAAAAACGTTTTTATGATCCATCTGGTCTCCTTTTTTTTTCTTCTTCTTTCTTTCTTTTTTTCAAGTAAAACTTGAAGTGTCATCATGGGAAGTTAAGTTAGAATCACTCTCACTCGCTATCGCATCCCGCATCCTAGTGCTCTCTGGTGTTCGCTGATAATTTTTCCACTGGGTTTTGTTTTCTGAAATTGACCTCAGAATCAGATGGCAGATGTTGTTCTTGGTTTTAAGTTTAAGCTCGCCTGCTGATATGCGACAGAGGATTTATGTTGATGACTATTGGCATTGTTGTCGGCCTTCCTCGAAAGTTATCACCTTTAGGAACAAAGTAAGACTCCATAATTATATTTGTTTGCTGGAATGTCTCTATCTTGCCTCAGAGTATGTCCGGCTTTCAAGGATGGTTATTGAGAGTGGTTTTTCGTTGCATTTGTTATTCATAGATTGCTTATTAATTTACCGAGTATTTGGTGTTAAGAATTTGTCTTCTGTGGAATGCATCTAGTTTAGATTTTTCTGTTTGTATGAGTGACCTTGGGCCAAAATTGTATGTAGGCCTAAAGATCCATTTAACTAGTGTCTTGTAAAGTTTTACTTTTGTTTCTCTCTTTATTTTGTTACCAAACTCTCTTTATTTTGTCAACTCATATTGTTATGTTTTTCAGCTTTGTCAGTGCAGCTATGGATAGTTGTATTCCGTATTTTCTAGCAATGATTCATCCTACTTTTTCCGTTTCTATCAAGAATGGTTTTGATTTAAAAAAAAAAAAAAATATATATATATATATATATAATTATATATATAAATATACATATATAATATATATAACCGTATGTTGGTCATAGAAATATTGAATTAAAAAAAAAGCGACGCTTATCAAATACCAACTCCGCAATATACCAAGAATCTCTCTCTCTCTCTCTCTCTCTCTCTCTCTCTCTCTCTCTCTCTCTCTCTCTCTCTCTCTCTCTCTCTCTCTCTCTCTCTCTCTCTGTACCACGTATTTCACGTTCGTAAGACTATACGACATCTTTAGTTTGTTGGGACAATTTTGTTGAAGCTCAATATCAAACCGTTCCTCTTCCTTTTCCGCCGCGTGTGATAGAGAAACAAGTCTCTGGCTCACCGCTGTTCTTAGAATATTTCTATTCTTTTGAATAAGTCGGCCAGAAAAAAATAAAATGGTAAGTTAAATTTCTCATAGAATTAAGCATTTAAAGTACATTTAGGTTTTTCAGGTTGAAATAAAACCAGCAATCTGCTCAATTGCGAAAAATACTTGAAGCCGCCAAAGGTTGAAAGAAACCTGTTATCGATATATAAAAGAACGTCCAGGTTTATCTGGTAACACAGTGATATCTAATCTTTTTGTTTATCAAATTTAAGCTCCCGCCAGGCAGTTAGGATCTGAAAAGATACGGTTGATAACTCAATTTTCTACATAGAACTGAATACTGAAATAACTCAAACTCAAATCTGGAACTAGTAATTAAAATAGTGTAAAGCCTAAAGGCCAAGATCTAGATTAGAATCTAGATATAATTTTTACAGTGAATGCATTGTACATAATGCACTGTGGTCGTATAAAGAAATTGTCCTTTTTTCATGTGCATATGTATTTAGGCTTAGACTAGAGCTCTTGACCAGACAGTTGATTCTTTTGTCACTGGTCACACAGCAGTTTGGTATCATATAAGTGCATTTTTTTTCTTTTACCTTTACACCTGTCTCATATTACTATTAACATTTTAGATCACTTTGTTTTCCTGTTGGATTTGGGTAAGCTGAATACGAATTTGAAAGATTATTTGCAGCAAGGAAACGACAACTCAGGT
>JAWDGP010003323.1:30000-90964 GCA_033675545.1 Elysia crispata | reverse complement strand
CTCGCTAACAATCACAAGTCGGGATTATTGGAGTGAGACACCTTTTGGTCGCCTTGCACAGGTGTCGGCGTGCACATTGGTCCTTGTCGACGGTGCATCGTTGACTCATAGGTGCAGGTATTTGGGCGCAATTCTAGTTTTCTAAAGTTCTTTGTTGGTTCTGTTATTTTTAGTTCCCTCTTTTTCTAGCAGAAATCTAGAAACTTCTAAATAGTACCTGTAACCTTACGCTGTTATTTTCATCATTATGCTTTCGAATAACGCATTATCTCTATACGTCTATAGTTAATAATTTTAATTATATTTGGCTCTCTTTGTAGTCCTATATTCTATTTATCAGCCTGTCGGGTTATGAATTAGGAAGGATCTTATTTTGGTTGTGCATGTATCTGCTCGCTGTAGTTAGGACCCCAACTAGCGCACGCGGTAAAATTTAGCGCACTTTCTCGTCACTCTCGTTCCAGCCACCAAAGTGACAAGACGCGTTCTTACTGTGTTAAAGTTTTAAGAAGGTCCAAGCCACGTGGGGACCAATGTTCCATTTTGATGTACCTTAATTAAAGAGAAGTTAATGTAGCTCATTCGTGAATCGTGCGCAAGACAGCGGGTCTGGTTGGGTTTTACTTTCACGTTTATCTTCTTAGTTGGGTTTTGTTTTTATTCCGTTTTGTTTTATTATTATTTCGTTTTATCTCTTGGATTTTATCTCCTTGGGTTTTATTTCTCTGAGTTTTGTTTCCTTGGTTTTCATTTTTCCAAATTCTGGATCACTGATAAGTTTGATAAGCTCGATTGTCGCTGCATAATTGTATTAGCCAGAGTTGTACACTGTATCCTTCTGTTGGTTATCTTTAACAGTATTTGACTTAGATTGATCTATCTGAGCTGAATTTTATTGGTTTTATAATCCTGACGGAAATTGTATCCTGTGAAAGGATTTTAGTTGTGAGACCTTCTTTATTTTCCTGTTTTCTAACATCACTTTCTTCTTTTTAATAAAATTTTAGCTTTACTTTATATAACTTGCACCTGAGTTGTGTTGTAGTTAGAACTAACGTCTACGCTGTTGTACTTTGTATTGTCTGGGGTGCTTTGGTGCTGATCCCTACTAGACTAGGTTGAAGGAAGGAAGTAAGCCCCCCTCACATAATTTTGGTGTCAGAAGTGGGATCTTAGGTGTAAGATTTTTTTTTTTTCTTTCTGTCTCCCTTCTCTTGAGTTGTGTCGAGCTTCCTACCCCTTTCTGAAGGTTTCATTTCCTAGTTAGGATCGCTGTTTAGACTGAAAAAAACCCAACCAGACCCAGGAGAGATGGCCGCGTCCACAAAAAAGAACAACCCGATCGTCGTTCTGGCTCCACGAGAAGTGCCTATTGGAAAATTTTATGGAGACGGCGGTGCCAGGGACACGCGTCGGTTTGTGGAAGAGGTGAAGGCGGCCTGGAGCGCTCAACGTTGTGAGACTGAGCAGGAGAAGCGTGGCATCCTCTGGTCACATCTAGGAGAAGAAGTCCGGCGGGAGTTGAATTGCCTGTTAGACGGGGACACTCGAGATCCCCAGAGGATGCTGCAGACGATTGCAACTACTTATGGGGAGAGGAGAAGCGTCTCGTGTCTCTTAGGCAGCTTTCAGTCGACCCGCCAACGCCACGGTGAGACGTGCAGGGCGTTCTCACATCGCCTGAGAGACGCGTTTGATAACTTGCTGGCACGTCAGCGCGACACAGACGTCACTATGGTGAGTGGACGTCTGCTCCGCGATCATTTTGCAGATAGTCTCTTGGACTCGATCCTCCGCCGCCAGCTTCGGGAAAGGATCGCTAACACTCCCGATGTTAGTTTTCTGGAGCTCAGGGAGCAGGCCATCCGATGGGAGGACGACCTTGATGGGGACAGGACAAGAGAGGTGGTCGCCAGTCACTATGTATCAACAGGTGGTAAGGACGAGACGCTAGCAGCCATCCAACAGCTGTCAGAGCAAGTGGCGAAGCTGACGACCTTGTTGGGAAACTCCCAGGCGCCACCGACGAATGTCAGGCGCCCGTTCCTATGTTATCGCTGCGGCAAAGAAGGGCATGTCGCTAGATTCTGCCCTGAGCGACAGCGAGAGCAGCAGGCGGGAAACGGAAAGCCGCTGCGGAAGTGAGTCCGACTGCAGCGCGCCGGGAGGACTCGTTGCTGGCGAGGACGGTGGGGCAGTGTCCGATCACGGAGTTGGAGGTACTGGGGGTGAAGATTCCAGCCCTTGTGGATTCAGGCTCTCAGGTGAGCACCATCACGGAGAGCTTCTTCAGAAGACACCTCCAGCCCCGAGGACAGGACCTGCAGCGCGATCTCCATATCCGACTATCTGCTGCCAATGGTCTGGACATTCCCTACAGTGGATACCTCCTCGTGGACGTCACCATCGCTGGGAGGACAATACGTGATCGTGTCTTCTTAATCATCCGAGATCCACCTGGTGGGTTTCGGCAACATTGTCTTCTCGGCATGAACGTCCTTGGAGAGATGGATGACTGGGGAAGAGGGGTAGATATAAGGCAGCCGGAAGTGATGAAGAAGACAACTTCAAGGGTTGGAAAACTTGTACGGCTTGCGGAGAGCGTCAATATCCCTTCCTCTTCGATTGTGACGGTGGCAGCTACGGGCTGTGATCCAGCTTATGAAGGCGAGTTGGTGGTAGAACCAGTGGAGTGCTCTTTGCCAGGTGGAGTGATAACTGTAACATCTGTGGTCAAGGCGAAAGTAGGAAGGTTCACTATCTCGCTTGTTAACGCCGGAGAAGAGTCGGTGGTGCTCAAGCAACGGACTGTGGTGGGAGCGATTTGCGAGGCCAACGTTATTTCTCCCACCATAAATCTACAGTACACCTCTTGCGGGGTCGAAGTGTGTACGGGATCACCAACAGTAGCTGAGCAATCGGAGCTTAGCCGATATAAAGATATGCTACCGGATGGCTTACCTGACGACCAGAGGCGGGCTCTCCTCCAACTTCTGGCCAAAAACTCTGACGTTTTTGCATGGACTGATTTGGACTTGGGTTATACGGAGGCAGTCAAACATCGTATCCCAGTAACATCGGAAGTACCCATTGCACAGCCTTATCGGCGGATACCGCCAAGTCAGTTTGAAGACGTCAGACAACACATCCAGGAGCTGGCGGACAAGGGAGTCATCCGGCCGAGTTCAAGCCCCTACGCCTCTCCGATTGTGATTGTAAGGAAGAAGGATGGTAGCATTCGGCTATGTGTAGATTATCGGAAGTTGAATGCCATCACCCGGAGAGATGCCTTCCCCTTGCCCCGAATAGATGAGACTCTTGACGCGATTGGTGGTGCCAGCTTCTTTTCGACACTGGATCTGGCCAGTGGCTACCACCAAGTCGCGATGCACGAAGATGATCAAGAAAAGACTGCATTCACTACACCTTTCGGCCTATGGGAATTCAAGAGGATGCCTTTTGGGCTATCTGGCGCACCCGCCACCTTCCAGCGGCTAATGCAGTCTTCGATGAATGACCTGGTACTGAGGATACTCCTAGTCTATCTCGACGATGTGTTGGTGTTTTCACGCGATTTTAAAGAACACCTGAAACGCCTAGAGACCGTCTTCACACGTTTGAGACAAATAGGTCTTAAACTCAACCCAGAGAAATGTCGATTCGGTGCAAGGAATGTAAATTACTTAGGGCATGTTATCTCGGAGGAGGGTATTGCCACTGACCCAGGTAAGATTTCTGCTGTAAATGACTGGCCGACTCCAAAGACGACACGTGAGCTTCGTTCTTTCCTCGGACTGGCCAGCTACTACCGTAGATTTGTGTCAAAGTTTGCGGACATCGCAAGACCCCTCCACCAGGTAACAGCCAAAGCCAACGCAGACCACGGATACAGCAAGAAGAAACCCGTATCTATAGCCAGCTACTGGAATCGTGAGTGTCAGCTAGCCTTCAACGCCCTCAAGTCAGCACTAACGACTACGCCTGTGCTGGGCTACGCTGATTTCTCTCTCCCATTTCAGCTGGAGGTAGACGCGAGCTTCAGTGGACTTGGTGCAATACTTAGCCAAGAGCAGCCAGAGGGGCGGAGAGTCATTGCTTACGCTAGCCGCAGTCTTCGCCCAAACGAACGAAACATGAATAATTACAGCTCATTCAAGCTAGAACTCCTTGGTTTGAAATGGGCTGTAACTGAAAAGTTTCGCGGATATTTGCTGGGGGCACAGTGCACCGTTGTGACGGACAACAATCCCCTCAGTCATTTGCAGTCAGCAAAGCTAGGAGCTATTGAGCAGAGATGGGCTGCTGAACTAGCTCTCTTCGACTTGCACATCAAATACCGCCCAGGGAAACTAAACACAAACGCTGATGCACTGTCTCGCCACCCAGTCCACATGCCAAGCGGGCCAGAAGAAACAGAGGTGGCGTGTTGTCAACTGGAAGTGGTTCTACAGGAGACGAGTATCAGTACAGTCCCCCCAGATCTTGGCACTGCTGGTACATCAGACACCAACTCCAGCCCTACATGCGTCCAGCATGAGGTTGTATCCCTGACCACAGCAGAAGTCTGCCACAGCCAAGCGTCGGACAAGGACATTGCACCAATCATGGCGTTTGTCAAGCAAAAACAACGTCCCAATGCCAAAGGTAGAGAATCCTTGTCCCACACCAGCAGGCTACTTCTGCGCCAGTGGCGGAAGCTGAGCATCAGAGATGGATGTCTTTTTCGCACCAACCTAGTGCCAGGTGGACAGCTGTGGGAACAATTAGTTTTACCCAAGGAGCAGGTGCCTGTTGTATTAAAGTTAGCGCACGATGGGGCTGGACACCAGGGTCCAGAGAGAATACTCCAGCTTCTGCGTCGACGGTGCTACTGGCCCCAAATGGCAGACGACATCATGCGATATTGTGACCGGTGTCATCGCTGTCAAACAGCCAAGAAACCTGGTATAGGCGTCCATCAACCGCCAGGACATCTCCTCGCTACAGCGCCCCTGGAGGTGGTGGCCATGGACTTTACTAAGTTAGAAGTCTCAGCAGATGGCAAAGAAGATGTTCTGGTCCTAACCGACGTCTTCACAAAATGGACAGTGGCTGTCGCCACAAAGGACCAATCATCTATGTCGGTTGTGAAGGTCCTGCTTAAAGAGTGGATTCCCCACTACGGGGTTCCACGCCGACTTCACTCCGACCAAGGCAAGTGCTTCGAAGCTGACGTTATAAGAGGGCTGTGTAACCACTACGGTATAACGAAGAGCCGAACCAGCCCATATAACCCAGGTGGCAATGGAGTCTGTGAAAGATTCAACCGCAGTCTTCACAATCTGTTACGAGTCCTGTCTGCAGAGCAGAAACGACGATGGCCAGATTTCATTCAGGAGTTGGTGTTTTGCTATAATGCTACACCACATGCAACGACTGGCCAGTCGCCGTATTTTCTGCTATTTGGCAGGGAGCCTCGCCTGCCAGTTGATGTATATCTGGGCCGGACACCCGCAGAAGATGGGTATTCCAGTGCTGGGGACTATCTGTCCCGTCACCTGAGACGGCTGCAGGAGGTGCACAGACTCGCCGCAGATAAAATCCAAAGGGCTGCCCAACAGCGGGAGACACCACCACCTAGAGGAGCTACGGAGCTGAGACCAGGAGACTTGGTCTTAATCAGGCAACATTTACCTGGACGAAGTAAGATCCAGGACTTATGGGGAGATACAGTCTACAGTGAACACTCCTCCACCAGAAGGAGGCCCCTTCGTCGTTACCCACGAGACGGAGAAAGTCCCATTCGCCGAGTCACTGGATCTCAGCTAAGACTATATAATCAACCCACGAATCTGGATCCATCATATCTCATGCCTCAGCACAAGCCCCGACAGTGAAACACCGGAGAGACCCATACCACTGCCACGGGAATCCATTAGGGTAGCCAAAGCTCCCTTGAGACTGGACTTGTAATTGATAGAAGGAAGCATTTAGGGAATTGTGTATTTTTCTATTTTTTTTTATAAATATGTTCCTTTATAATTAAACGGCTCAACAGAACACGCACATATTATTAACTAAGAATGGATTGTTTACAAGTATATAATTATGTCTGGGAATCTGTTTTGGATGTATGATTGTATTTTTATAAAATGTATCTAAGAGGTGTGTTGCTGTATTACTGTACAAGTATAGGTATATTAGATTAACATTTTCACTGTTCTTAATTGGGTACTTTAGGAAAGAAAAGTATCTCTGTTATGTGTAGTACTTAGATGTAGGTTGTCTCGAGGGTGGGATTGTATCCATGATAGAAGCCTTCTGAGAAACTTCGAGTTGATCAGATAAGGTGATACCACTTGGAGAAGTTGGTACCCATCTTGTTGGTAGATATTTCTGTAGACCAAGTGGGTGAGCTTAACAGCACCACTTGTTTCTAAATGTCGTCATGACGCTCCATTCTTACTATAACTATTCTATTAACGTTTTACTATCAGAAATTGACCATGCAAGTGACTCACCTAATTAGCTTAATTGCAGTGGGTGGTAACACTTATTTAATTATATGGTCTGATGGAAGATGGTCGATGTTGTTGATGTCCAGCAGGGACTGCAAGGACAAAAGCAGGGGGAATGTGTAAGGGATGCAACTCGCTAACAATCACAAGTCGGGATTATTGGAGTGAGACACCTTTTGGTCGCCTTGCACAGGTGTCGGCGTGCACATTGGTCCTTGTCGACGGTGCATCGTTGACCCATAGGTGCAGGTATTTGGGCGCAATTCTAGTTTTCTAAAGTTCTTTGTTGGTTCTGTTATTTTTAGTTCCCTCTTTTTCTAGCAGAAATCTAGAAACTTCTAAATAGTACCTGTAACCTTACGCTGTTATTTTCATCATTATGCTTTCGAATAACGCATTATCTCTATACGTCTATAGTTAATAATTTTAATTATATTTGGCTCTCTTTGTAGTCCTATATTCTATTTATCAGCCTGTCGGGTTATGAATTAGGAAGGATCTTATTTTGGTTGTGCATGTATCTGCTCGCTGTAGTTAGGACCCCAACTAGCGCACGCGGTAAAATTTAGCGCACTTTCTCGTCACTCTCGTTCCAGCCACCAAAGTGACAAGACGCGTTCTTACTGTGTTAAAGTTTTAAGAAGGTCCAAGCCACGTGGGGACCAATGTTCCATTTTGATGTACCTTAATTAAAGAGAAGTTAATGTAGCTCATTCGTGAATCGTGCGCAAGACAGCGGGTCTGGTTGGGTTTTACTTTCACGTTTATCTTCTTAGTTGGGTTTTGTTTTTATTCCGTTTTGTTTTATTATTATTTCGTTTTATCTCTTGGATTTTATCTCCTTGGGTTTTATTTCTCTGAGTTTTGTTTCCTTGGTTTTCATTTTTCCAAATTCTGGATCACTGATAAGTTTGATAAGCTCGATTGTCGCTGCATAATTGTATTAGCCAGAGTTGTACACTGTATCCTTCTGTTGGTTATCTTTAACAGTATTTGACTTAGATTGATCTATCTGAGCTGAATTTTATTGGTTTTATAATCCTGACGGAAATTGTATCCTGTGAAAGGATTTTAGTTGTGAGACCTTCTTTATTTTCCTGTTTTCTAACATCACTTTCTTCTTTTTAATAAAATTTTAGCTTTACTTTATATAACTTGCACCTGAGTTGTGTTGTAGTTAGAACTAACGTCTACGCTGTTGTACTTTGTATTGTCTGGGGTGCTTTGGTGCTGATCCCTACTAGACTAGGTTGAAGGAAGGAAGTAAGCCCCCCTCACACATATAATAAACAAAAAACAGAGTGAGGAGTTAACGCTCTCCTGCCAACAAAAAAGCTAGTTGGGTGTTGCCTTATTATATTGTGAGGTAGCTGTTGCAAAATTTGATCGCCATAATTATTACGGTATTTTCAAAAATACATGTATAAGGAGCCCATATAACAGTCATTTGTATTGAAAGGTGCGTCACATCGGTGTAGCATCAAAAGCGTTATGATAGTGTCGCAAAACTTATTAACGTGCAAATGTTTGTATCATTTTTTATAACATAACTCAATTTTTGTTCATGAAGACCAATTTTTAAAAAAATTATCTTGACATGATTCTAATTCTGATTTCAATTCTAAAATTTTGTTAGGACGAATAATGATTTGAACATAAATGATTCACACTGTATCAATAGAGTCTATGATCAGAATTATGGCTTTTTGTCAGAACGGTGCTAACAATGCAACAAACACTGACAAATTCAAGAATCTAGACCGAAAAGACAAAACAATAGATCTAGATCTGAGCTGTAGCTTCCAGTTTATGGATTTGTTATCAGAAAATAATTTATCCATAAAAATAAAATTAAATCTAAAATTTAGACCTGGGGTATTGCTATCGATCGCGAAAATCGAATGAATGCGTTTAAGGAAGTATCCCATGGAGCAGTTTTTTTATTTCAGAATTCTGATTGAACAATCAATGACCCAGCACACCTGTAGCATTTTGTTTAATTTTCTGTCGTCAATTCATCCATGTTACTGAATTAACAGCCATCAAATAATTACGAATGCATTTCTTGTCAGTAATATAGGTAAGTTGATAAAACTCAAAGTTGCTTAATTTATGGCATAATGTAAGTTTACATCACATCTTGCATCCCTGAAATAAAATCTAGTTAATCTAAAATTTCCTCATGATCTAGATCTGATCTTGAGTTAAATTATTAGTCCGTTAAACAAATATCAAGATCTAGATCTAGATCTGATTTTTAAATGTGTTTAACCTTCAATGATTTTTTATTGCGAACTTTAAAAAATCTACAAACTATGATAATGTCATTATTATTAATTATTATTATTATTATTATTATTATTATTATTATTATTATTATTATTATTATGCGAGAAACAAAGATTCCCCCTTCTCTGATCAAAAAGTTATGGCGACACTGTAAAAGTGACGAAATTACGTAGAACATGCTGAAGTGCTTTTTAGTGCTTCTGTATGCAATCTCTTTTCTGTGGCTTTGGCTTACTCCGTCCCAGTCCCAATTCTCCTCTTTTGACAAAAAATCAAGGTAGATCACTCTACATCGATCTCGTTAAAATCTAGGTTCAGCACAGATGTCTGCCTCAAACCAACGAAAGCGATGCATCTGACAAAACGGTTAAATACGAATACGAGGTTAATCTACATTTGTACTATTGTATATCAAATTTTATGCTCTCCGAATAGATTTAAACATACCCCATTCGGTTCTTATCTAGAAACTTATTTAATAAGTAGATTTAGATCAAGAAGATAGATTCTAGAGCCCAGAATTTGGATTCTTTCTAGATTCTGCTAAATCTATATCTGGGTATTGGTGATCTAAGACCTATATTACACATAACTAAGATTTCTTTGATGTATTCTGTAAAAGCTAATTTGATAGAGATTTATCAAATCTATATCTCTCTCCACCCAGAATTACCTACAGACGTCAATAAATGGCCCTAAACGTTGCTAGAAGATTAGCTCTTCGACCTTTTACTTGTCCTCTAAGTCTAACTGGATCCTTGCTTAAAAAATCATGTGTCCGTTGTCTGACAACACGGTAGGTAGATCTAGATTTAACCTAGATCTGTACTATGTAGCCTAGATCTACTCCAAGGTGCATCAAAGTCTTATCAATTAAATGGAGTGATGTATTTCTCACTGATTTCTATTGTAATGAAAAAAAATTTAGGTCACATTTGTTGTAATGTGATAATTGAGATATTTCTTAATAGCGTAGAAAATCTATAAGTTGTAAGTAAATTTTGCTTGTGAAACTTAACCACTGATTTACAAATTTCCTTTGATCTAGAGCGAAAAATTGTCTGATATAAAGATCTTTTGGTGTTATTGCAGTTATCAGCCCAACTCACTAAGCTTTAAAATTGTAGTTTTCTTAATGAATTTGAAATACTGAATGCTAATATGGAGGTTTAATTCGTCGCAAATAAATACTTTTCAAGATTAGATACACATGCATTTTTTTGTTGCTCTAAAATCCCTTTAAACCAGATGTTTCAAATTCTTTGAGCAACATTTTATTGTGAAGCCTAAAGTGAGTTGGGCCGATATCTGCAAATTTACTGATCTTTCCCTAATCTACTCAATCTGAGATTTATGGTGATAACAAGAAAGATAATGAACAGTTGTTCATGTTCAAGTAGTTTTATCATTTGGCTTTGCTAGAAACTTTTTTTATATAAGTAACAATATAATCCAACTCACGATCAATTTCAGTTTGAACTTCAATTATGTTATAATTTTTTTTTATCAGAGAACTTCATAAGAGTTGTGTTTTGGAGGAGGGATGCTTTCTAAAACTGTTTCAAAGGACTTAGGTGCCATCATTAGTGTTATTGATGATATGTGGCTCATTGGATTGGTAGTAAATGATACACATCTGGTCAAAAAACATTTGCCTTGGCTCTGTGATGTCTATTTGGACCATGACATTGCCCAGCAGTATATCATCCAAACATAAATAATGTTGAAATTCAACTGAATGAAAACTGAATGAAAGGTTCAGTGAGGTTTCTCAGCACCTGTAACTTGAGTTTTAAAAAAGATCACTCCCTAAATTTTATTTAGATCTTTAATTCATTAATCCCAAACAACTCTTGTATTATGAATGCTCAAGACCATTCCTGGAAATACTTTGGTCTCAGTCGCAAAGTTATACTGATGTATATTTTGACAATTTATTTTTTTCTTGTATGCTCACCACTTTTTAGACAATACTTGTGGATTGAATTATATATATATATGCACTTGCGCTTCTCTTATGTTATAGATTAGCAGAAGTTGGAATTCTGGAGCCTCCAAGAGATCATGGAAAGGCATATGACACTGGCCAGGTATGAAGCTAGCTTAGTAAAACTAGTGATCATTCTAGACTAAACTATTTAGCTATTTGAGTATTACAGGGAGATTAATGGGTACTTCAAAAAAGATAAAAATTTGATGAAAAAAAAGTTATTAAAGAACCTAACTCAGCTCAAACCAAATGTGGTGCACAAATCTTTTTTTTTTTTGAGTTGCAGAAGAGGAGAGTGATTGATATCAGTGAAACATTATGTCGGTTCAAGAATTCTCAGATGAACCATTGGCACATGCACAATATCTATGCTAGTTTTTTTGCCCCTATGTTTCCTGTGTGTTGCCTGCTTCTCTCAAATTATAAAGCTACCAATCAGTGATATCAACTTTTAATCTTAATTCTTATTTACAACTACTGAACAATTTTTGTGATTCTTGGCCCCTAATAATTTTTTTGTGAGGGTAGTCACATTATGCAACATTCCTGATATTTCTTGATTTAAAAGGGAGTATGGGCTACACGACATCAAATACTTCCAGCACTAGCTAAAGGCCCCCATCCACGCTGAGGAATGCAAAGCGATCTGTGCCGTGTTTTTACAAGTTCACTTGCTGCAGGGCAACAAGGGATTGTGCGTCAAAAATTTCAACAAAAATTTTGCAAAATGACATGGCATGACACATTGCATAAGGAACAGTATGCTATTTCACGGTGCTCGGCCTCCTGGCTCAGTCTTTTTCCTGTTTATTCATGAAATTCTGATTCACAGTTTTTAAGTGTATGATCTAACAATTTATAAACATTTCGCACCATGGATTCAAGCAAAAAAAAGAGTGTTGAGTTGTATCATTTTACTAGCAATATTGAAAAAAGAAGAAAAATCAAAGTATCTTTCTATCTGATCTTTGGACCACAAATGTAACATAATGAAACTGATTATTGGTGAAATAATGTTAATAATGTTCAAGTTTGTAGTTGTAAACTACTTATTTTATTCTTCGGAGTTTATAATGTAGGGACAAGAAGCGCACAGTGCTTTATACACATTGAAGCAATGTGGTAAAAGAATTCAGCAAGACAAAGAGGAGGTAACAAGAGGGGACCATCCTGCAAGGCATTTTTTTTTGTCATCAAAGCAATATCCACACAATCCAGACAGAGGAACTATAGTTGCATTTTTAAATCTCCTCTCCTATGCAACTTTGTATGTATGTTTGGTATCAATTTGCATTAAAATTTGATGAGGAATACTATTTTTGTCAAAATCCGACAGAGCCCACCAGGCTCTCCACCAGAAAAATATTATGTTGGCTCAGCGCTCGGCACAAGAAATCTGCCTTGACACCTGACACAGCCACTGTGTGAATGGAGGCCATAAGTTTATCATGAACTCCCAGTGTCATGAATACTGTAGGAATTCCACAGTAAACCAAACCTGTCAGTGCCAGGCCGCATTAGCCCACCGTTAAAATACATACATGTGTAACTATTGAAGGAGAATATGAACCAGCAGGAATTTGTATGAACTGTGTATGAATCTCAATATTTCTTCTGAAATTTCACCACTAATAAATATAGCAGAGAAAAAAATAGTCAATTAGAAACATTTTCTTCTTATTGCAGCTTTTCCTGCACAAAATTTTTGGTTATCGAGGCATTGTACTATTTCCATGGCTGGCTCATGTGTATGACAGAGATATTAATAACAAGGCTGAGGAAAGGTGGGTAATGTACTGAAAGTTTTAATGTTAATTTTGTAAATTTACATGGGCACCAGATAAATGTACCCTAAAAAGGCAACTTTTTCAAAGCATTGCAGTGCCAAAAAAAAATTGTATTTATGCTCTTTCTGATTAACTTTACACAGAAGAGCCCAGAGAGCCATAGAAGCTAGGTTTTATCCTGAGTCCAATAACCCACAGGGTAAATTCCTTTGGCAGAAATAGTCTCTCTGTCTTTCCCAGCTTAAGCCATTTTGTGTGTACATATAGTAGTGCCTTTCAAAGGAACACATTACTGGATTTAACTTCCGGTACACGGTTCAAAACTGAACTGATGAATATTCAGTTGAGACCAGTTTGTTTTTAAGTTTTTGAATTAAAAAAAAAAAAAGACTTTTGCTTTGTATTAACACAAATTTTTAAATTATTTGGGATATGTGTAATATATGAATATATTATGATTTTTTTCTTTGACAGTACATTGATGATTTATTAACCTAATCACAGGCGGCACTTAACTTTTAACATTTCAAGAGGGTGTACCACATCCAAGTCATGATTCCCAGATGTCTCCCTCTTATGCCAAATTCGAATCCACAACCTCATCTTGGCTGGGTTGCTTATCCAAGCACTATATCTCATAGCCAATTGGGCACCAGATAGTTCGAGCATTTTTAATTCTAATGAAGAAGCGTTGCATTTCTCCTGTGCCAGATCCAGCAGAAACTGTTTAGGCTATTTAGAGCTTTTGTTCTTTTGTTGCCTCATATTGAGGCACCTCTTGCACCAACCTCAATGGGCATCACCACAGCTTTGTAGCTGGCATCTCCTAGATCTTTGGTCAGGTTCAGATATTTCTCTTTTTTTTGTAGATGTGGGCCTCTTCCATTCTGTTTTTGTATGGAATTGTTAGCTCCACTATGATCAGTTCTGTGGAAATTGAATGGTCATGATCAATAGAAGACTATTGACTGGTTAGATACTTTAAATCAATAAAGGCTATTGGTTAAAAGTGAGAGGCATGTTGATGGTTATGATTAAAAGAAAAATCACTCGCAATCAAAGAGATTGAGAGAATTGCAATCAAAGCAAAATTGACAATCTCTCTGTAAATTTTTAATGATGGTTTTTCTTGATTCCTTCTGGAAAAATAGACTTGCATTAGACCACTCAGGATAGCTCAAGGTTACATATCATTACTATTTTAATCTCATTATTGATACTTGTTGCACGTTAGGCAGATCATGACCTTTGAGTTAAAGGGTTGTTTATGTTTAATGTACAAGGATCCACAAACAGATTTTATCTTTTTATGAAAACTATAGATTCAATTAAAGTTCTACTTTTCCTTGAACTTTTAAATGTTATCGTTATTGGCGCAATAGTACAAATTTTTAAGATAAGAGAAAACCCAAAGACAAGTCTCTGCCAGATTTTACATCAAACTTTTCAATATTGCAGACCCCCAGAAGATCACAGTTCAGCTGTGGGCAAAGAAGTGAAAGGGAAGAACCACATGTATTATCAAGTTTTGATTGATGCCAGGGACTGTCCCCACATCGTAGGTCATGATAATGCTGAAAAAAGAACAGAAATGGGTTGAATTGAATTTCCTGAATTATTTGGGTATAATTGATGTGTTTGGTAAAGCCCTATTTGAAGGCTGTAGCTTTAAATAGGTATAATTATGTTGCTGTAGTTTTTGATGAATCTCAGGCTCTGATGAAGATTTCAAGGGTGGGTGAAGATCAAGGATACCAGATGTGATTTATGACAGGTACTTACAGATTGGGGAGATGAAATTTGTGTGTGATATATGTATGTGTTACAGTATGGCTAGAGATTAGGTGACAAACTGTTGATTGAGGGAAGGAGATAAAGAAGTGTATTTTTTTAGATAGTCTCAAGTGAGAGCAAGTGAGAGAAATGAAGGGTCTAATGCAAAGTTACAGATAGGTCCACTAAGAATATAGGGACAGATTAAGGTGAATGAACCATTTTTTTTGGGTCAAGTTAGTTTGCTTTTCAGTTTGACTCGTAGTGTATTGTAACCTGTTGATATTATTTACATTACTGGCAACATAATGGGATTGTGGTTTTTGATTTACAAATGGAGCAGTATCTACTTTTTCCAAGTAATTAATTGCTCTCTAAATCTCTGTGTATATTTCATAAAGCAGTCGCAGGAGGAGAAGTGATGTACATGTTGATTAATGTAATGGTTGTAAACTAGTGTATAAAAGTGAATATTACACAGAATGAAAAAGAGAATTCTGTGCAGAAGTTTTATGTGCCCAATGTTTTTTTTTTAGCCCTGAAGGACCCTTATGCTGGACTAATGTAAAATTAAGGAAACTTATAGAAACATTTACATCAAGTTGAAGTCCTTTAGTTGCTTAAGTTTGAGACATGTTTAAAATCCTTGTCTATATTGACTCAAGCCTCTTATATTTTTCTTGTCTGAAAATTGATTGAGGTATTACACACATATAGGTCTAAGTATCACTCAATGCACCAGTGTAGGTTTTACTGAAGCTTGACATGTCTTTACATTTTACGTAACACTAGATTGTTTTGTCTTTTGTTTTATGTAAGGTTTGATAACACAAAAAACCCTGATTTGGCTTATCTATCAAACTGCCATTTGAATGGTGTATATTTCACAGAGAGCTCAAACAGAAGCGGTAACATTTCTTGGTAACCAAGACAACAGCAGAGCCCTCTATGCTATCCCTGGTAATATTTGACCCAGTCTTTGAGTGGGATCTTAATTTATGATTGCAATTTTTCAATATATGTGACTATTGCGATGGAAACATATGGGTTTAGACTGAAAGAGTAAAATGTTCTTTCAAGCTTTATTCCAAAGAATAATAAAATGAAGGTGAAATATGTCAGCAAACAACATGTCACAGATAAGTGTAAACAGTATCTTATTGAGATCTGAGTTTGAAACAAAGTTGAACTCACATTGAAAGATTGTTCTCCCTTCTTCTTTTTTTTATCTTTTGTCTGACTCTAATCTCTCTTTATACCTGTACAATCTTTCAGAGATCATATCTGATTGAGCTTGACATAGATTATGTAATGCTTATCTAGAATAAGTGTAAATAAGTGGAGAAGAGAACAAAATTATTCCCTCACTAAAAAAGTGACATAATACTAGGATCTAAAGATATCTGCAGAAAATAATAATGTATTGACTAGAATTCTCTTAAATTAAATAGAATATCTACGAAAGATTGTAACTTAGTTCATAAAGCATGCAATGGAGGAAATGGCATCCATATTATTATGTTAGCAAAGTGGGACCCGGAAAATCAGGATAAGTTGGGAAATTTGTAGTTGTTCCCAATAGATAATGTTTCTTGTGTGGCGTTTGGACCATTAAATCATGGACAATAATAAAAACCAACCCGTGACGAATGTGCATCCGAGGTTGTGAAGAGAGCTCACCACAAAGGCGCTGAGGAGACCAAGAGCTTGTAACATTCTCAGTTCAGACTTGTATCTCGACACAGTCGGATGACATATTAATAATTCAATGAAACGAGTAAAACTAAAGGTTTATCTCATGTTTTTTATTGAATCGATAAGTGCTACACTATAAAGGGTCTTATAAAGAGAGTTACCCGCTTTGATTTTCTCACACTATTGCCCACCTTTTCCCTGCCCAATCACCTATCTGTAACAATTTAGAAAAATGTGCATTTATTAAAACTTCTATCACTATAAAAGTTTTTATAAACGTCTATTCAAAATTGATGTATGAGTTTTTAAAAAATATTTCATTTAGTTGCTTCTATATATGGTCAGGCTAATTTGCCTTGATTGGAAGAATAACTGCACATCTGTTTGTTTCAATCTCTATCAAACTCTTTGGTCTCTAAAGTAAATTATATTTCTAATTTTCCAAAAAGTTACAAGCAGAGGAATTGAAGATGAATGTTTATTCAAGGTCCTCCAATAGGAAACTAAGACTACAGTACACCTCGGACTCAACAAACTAGTTCAGTGATTTTTAACAATTTGTTGGAGGCATGACATAAAGCACCACAAGGGAATGAAATGTCTCTTTTTTTTTTTAAACTAACCATGTGTCTATAAAGCCACTGTTTACCCTTCCCACCATTGCCCAAGTTACGGCCGCTTTGGCTCTTTGATCCTGTATCATGATCTCCTCATGCATTTGCTGTCCCTCCCTGCCCACTTCCCCCTCCCTTTTTATTTTCTTCTCCCTATATATCAATACTTTACTTTCCCCTAACCTTAGTGCAGGTATATACTAAGGCATAATGGGTGCCCAACACCTGTACACTTCAAGCATTTCTTAAAAGGCTACAGGGGACCTTTTGATTGAATTTCAACTACATAGTTTCTAAGCAGAAAAGCATTCTATAGTGGATTTGCCAATACTTGTAGTTTGTTGAACCTGAGAACGGGTCTGAGATTAGTTCGTTTTTTAAAGGTATTTTAAGAGAGTTAAAAAAAAAAAAAACAGGGATTTTACTCTGTTCAATGCAAGGTGTTCTTTGAATTCGAGGTATACTGTATAAGATTCTAACAGTGTCAAGATTATAATGTTCTTAAAAATAACAAAATTGATTTTAAAAAGGGATGATACACAATAATTATTTATCTGGAGAATAAGTGCTGTAAATGTTTTGCTTAATGTCTTCATCAAAATTAAAGCTCTTGAGGTTGTTGAGCAAAAATTGGTATATGTTTGGAGATCTGAAGTCAGTTTTTATATTGTTTTGTAGCAAAATCTGATATTTATGAATAAAAGCATTGGGAAGAATATTTTGCGTTCTAATCTTTGCTGTTTTGATATCTTCTCTTTTTTCCTCAGGCCTTGACTATGTTGCTCATGAGGATGTTTTGCCATATTACACTCCAGACTCAGCGCCAATACAACATGAACTCTTTGACAAATTCCTGATGCATGACTCACAAAGAAGTACGTCAGGGAAAAGAATTTTCCGTAAATTTACGGAGCTGTTTATTTTATCACTCTCCATGTTCGCGAAGAGACCTCGCCGTTATTTCCCACAAAGGATCATTATTATTTCTTCATCTGACAACAGTTAATATGACCAGACAATTTTTTTGATCAAGAAACATTATCTTAATACAGGCACTTATTGAGATAGATGGAAAATCCTAAGTAGAGCTAGATCTAGATTAAATCTAGATCTTACTATGGAAATCAGGCATGGCATGAAATGAGACTATAATTATAGATCAAGTAGGTGATTTTCATTCCAAAGCAAATAATGATAAATCTAGATCTAGATGTAAAAGTTTTTTTTTTGTTTTACATGGCCAGGACCTGGTGGAGCCTAGTGATAAGTTTAAGACCTATCAGTACTGATGATGTTTAGATCAAATGTCTTAAGAGAAGAGAAAAATGAGGAGAGCAGTGCTCAATATGTAACTTTGAGCTATAATATACAGTCGAATCTGGTTATTTCAAAGTCGTTAGGATAAAAAATGTAGGTTAGTGGGGGGTTATAGGCCGCAAATATTGTGCCTTGCATATTGAATTTTATAATATAAGCTGAAAAACCCATTCTACAAATGGGACTCTGGTGTCAATTTGCTGTGGCAGAGTTTGTGTTTTAAATAAACTTATAAAAGGTCTTGATAACATCCAGATAAATGCTTTCACCTATCTGTCTTTACATAGAACCTAGGTTTCTCAATAATTAACAATTAAATTAATTAACTTCTCCAATTTTTACAGAGAAAAACTTTATATGAATAAAAAGATTATCTATTTTCTAAATCACTGTCTAATTTAGTTCTTTTGGAACAGCCATATTTTTGTAGCAGCCTGGTAGATAACACGTCCTGTGAGAAGAAAAGACTTTCATAGCAATGCAAACATGTGTGAAAGAGCTTTTTCAATAAATCATTGAAAACATGTATTTGAACTAGATTTTTTCTTCATTTTAAAAGGTATCAAAATTGTGAAAATACTTTGAATCATAGACATTTCTCTTAGTGTATTTTTGCATTTTTCAAATTTAGCTTCCACTTTTCTCTTTCTTGCCATTAATACTTAATAAAGCTTGAGTGAAATTTTACTTCTTCTCTTTCTCCTCCTCCTCCTCCTCTTTCTTCTTCTTCTTTATAGCTTCATGAAAGGACAAAAGATTTAAGTTTCTTTCGTTTATATTCAATCAGCACCCTCTTTTGTGGCTCGTGAAACACTTGGAGCATGGCAGGAGAAGAATCATCCTTGGTTACAGCTCTCAGATGTCCACCGGGAAACTACAGAAAATATTCGAGTGACTGTTACACCTTTTTACATGGGCTGCAGGGTAGGAGAAAAAAAATACTTCCTCAAGCTTGGATAGGAAAAAAGAAAGAATGCTTTTTTCACATGGGTTGTTGCATCCATTCCACTGTTAGTAGTGTAGAGGAGAAAAATGTCTGGTTACAGAATTTTCTGTTTAACCATCTCATATCTGGTTTAATGTGCATTTTATCTTCAGTAAAGGCTTTATTGAAATTTACACATAATTATTCTTTAAGGATAGAGTTAGAACGGTCATGTTATGTCATTCAAGTATGATTCAAAAACACACAAAAGTTAATGCAAAAATGCCACCACATGGCTCTATTTGCTGTCTTAACTCAAAAAACTTTACTGTAGAGTATGCCCCCATACCCCCTAGATGTGCTACCTCCTATGGGGGTCACATTCGCCCACCTGAAAAAGTGCAGTAAAACCGGTTCTCATTCCTGATAATGGGAAAAAGTGTCTCTTTTTCAGCTTATTTATAGCCATAGTTTTAATCAGTGTCAGACTTTTAAACCAATTACACAGAATATAATATATCAAGTCCATTGTGCTTAACAGTTTGTCACTTGTAAAATTCTCCAGACATATGGAGACAATCTAAATAATTCATGAATAAATCATGAGCCCAAAATTTTTTGTGCCAAATTTATCTGGCTTGCTTGACCTTTACCTTGCACCTCTCCTGAATGGCACAATCTGTTCATCAGCTCCTCTGTTTTCTCAAGGCATTATGGTGCTTGTAAAATTTTTTGTGACAGAAATCCCATGGGTCATGAATTGGGCAAAAGGCATCTCATGCTCTGTGCATGGATTTTACAGTTTTGTCATTAAACCTTCGATGATTTGAAAGGTCAATATAAATCATTTAATTGAAAAAGATGCTGTTGCAAATGGATGACAATCAAATGCAATTAGGAGCACTCCTAAAAAGACTATGGTCCCTTTTGGTAAAGATCTCCAATATGCAGCAAGCAATAATGGGAGATTTCTATCCGGTCAGTGTCTTTGCTTATTCCATTTTTCACTCTGTTACCTCCAGAGTTATTTTGGTCAACAAGGAAAAGACTATCTTTGTTTTCGCGTTTCTTTTTAAAATGTCTGCTCATTGCATGAGCCTCTGGGCATGATACATTCAGCCATGCAATCTTTTTTCCTTACCTAAGATCGTCATATTGTGAGCACCAACAGGGTTAATATTTCTTCACTACATGTTGATCTAAAGAAGAATTTTAATCATTACTTATTTTTTGTCCCCTGCATCTCTCCATTCTCTTATTTATGAACTTATCTTAGTTTAAGAAGGCATTTTCAACTTCTATTTTATATAAACATTTTGTAAATTTTATAGCATACAACATGCCAAGCTTAAAATTGAGCCACATGTTGATCTAAACGAGATCCAATTTTTTATTGCCTTTATCTCTTTTTTTTCTTAATGTTAGGAAAGTGTTTTCATGACTAAAGATAAATCTTTTCTCTATCCCCAGTAACAGTGTAAAAAATATTATATGATTATGTATGAAAATTTTAAAATTGGAGTAAGGATTTTGAGGAATAAAGATATTTTTTCATGGTTGAAGCAGGAAGATTGTGCCATGTTTTTAGTTATTAATAACAAAATAGGAAGTACATTTGTGTTTAACTCACTTGCTGCTAGAGGTAGCACATTGGTAGCACATTGTCTCTGAGGTCTTTAAAAGTTTATCACTTGTTGCAAATAATTGAATGGTTTGCCAATAAATATGTAAAACATTAACTGGGCCAGTTCACTGAAATAGACAATTATAATTTTGAGCTCCGTCTTAGAGATTTTATTAAAATGCTGTCTAAAACGCCAAAAATGTGAGTTAGCCTTAAATTCAGCCAATCAGAAATTACCTATGTCGAGAGTATTCTAAATAGATTAACTCTGCAAGATTGTGTCTTCACCTGACTGTAAAACTAGCAGATTCAATTAAGAAGATTTATTTAATTAGTTACAAAATTCATGTCTTAATCCTTTTGCATTTTTTTTATATTCTGAAGGCAAATCGTAATAATTATCATTTCTCCCAATCTTTTATTTCTATCAGGAGGCCCAACAAACGCATGTTTACTGGGTAAGTATGAATTTTCTTATTTCCCCCAGTAAATTTTTTTGGAATTGGAAAAGTAGCAAAAACTGTCATAGTTCGATAAAGGTATGGTTTGAATTTAAGAAGGATTAAGCAAGGCAAAAATGAGATTGCACAAGTAGCCATCCAATATCGTGGATGACACAAGAATAGAAAAAAAAGAAAGATAAGTGATATGATTAGCACCCCATGATTTAGATCATTCATGTGTTTTTTGAAAAATTGACAAGAGATCACTTTGGAGCATAACATTAAGATGTTTCATTAGAATGATATTTGTCTTTTTTATTTTTTTTTTTTTTTTGTAATATTGTAATATTATTGATACATTTTATTTACTTGCTTTTTAAATGTTTGTTTGGTTTTTGTTTTAAGTTCCCTAGGGTTTTTCACTAAACCACTTAACTTCAACGGTTGGCCTGACTTAGAGAATGAGGTCACAGAAAAATTTCAGCTAAATTGAAAAGAAAATGCCAATAATACTTCAGAGGATTACAAGTTAACGCTGGTCCTGCAGACTCATTATACTTAGTTCTGCCTTCACATTAACATGGGCTCTGCAATAACATTATAAATTATATAAATATTGATGCTCCGAGCTTGTTGCTGCAGCGCCAATATTAGTAGTGGTTCACTGGTGAGCTTGTTTGAAACGTCATTATTATTTTTAGAGACATCTCATATTAATAAGATGGGGGGCAAATTAACAGACATGAAGTTATATTTCAACTCTAATGATCACATGACATGTGTTTTTACAGTGGCGTTATTGTGTGAGACTTGAGAACCGTGGTTTAGAGACTGTCCAGCTGCGTGAGCGACACTGGAGGATATTCAGCTTATCCGGCACATTGGAGACAGTCAGAGGAAGAGGAGTTGTAGGGCAGGTTCGTTTTGATTGGAAATCGTCTAGTGCTAATTGAAAAACTGACTATTTTTTTACAAAATCTTCACTTTAAATGAGTCTCAATTGTAGGCAGGCATCATTTAAGTAACGTCTGTCTTTCTGAAGGAATTTGCGCCTTAATGGGTTAAATCACTGCTCTGAGTACATTATCACGTAAAAAAAACACGCTTTGCAAGAAAATTAGACCATGAAAATGTTTTTTTTTAAACAATATAATAAAATAAAATAATTTCACGCTTTGCTTAACTTTCTAACATATTAATAACCTACTTATATAAATTGTAGCTGTATGGCTAGAATTAAACAAAAAGCAGGTTCCTCTCCGTTCCATGTTGCCAAATCGAGTTAGTGATTTAGAATTTACCAATTGATGAGCTGATCATGATAGCCATTTAGAAAAGTTCTATGAAAATGCTTTTCTATTAATCAAATGAGGATACTCTTTGTGATAAAATGACATTGAAACTAAATATGAAAAAAAAAGTATGAAGCTAAATTTCCAAGTTAGACGGTTTAGAAACATGCAAAAACGATGTACTTACTGTGTTTTCTTTGTTTTATTTCATTTAATATGCTTATCAATTGCATTCTTGCATTTCAGGTGCTTTTCTCTGCTACCTCTCTGAGGATATCATATGCTTTTTTTTATTTCGATTGAATTGCAAATAGATCTTTCAACTAATATAATAAATTTATATCACTGTGCATTTTTTTGTCAATTTTTTTATTCAATTATTGATATTTTTCATGACAAATTGTGGCAGTTTTTTATGTTTTCATTTGCAAATTTTCATGGGGACAGCATGAAAATTACTTCACTCGGTAAGACAGGACATATAGTAGTAATGTATTTTCTATAACTTAGCTTATGAAACAAGACTATGAATTAGATGTAGAGGATTTCCAATTTATTTTGCTATACATTTTTGTTCTTAACTCATAACGATGAACATCTTCCACCAGGAGCCAGTTCTGTCTCCTGAGCAACCAGCATTCCAGTACAGTAGTCATGTCTCCTTGCAAGCGCCAAGTGGACACATGTGGTGAGGTTGTTTATGTAAATGATAGGAATACAGTTAGCCTCTTACTGATGTAAAATTATTTTCAGCAGATTGTATAGAAAAAAATTCGTTTTCATTCAGAGGTGGATAGATTTGCAACACATATTAATTTTGAGAAACTGATATTGGAATTAAAATGCCTTTATTGTGTTATTTATTTTAAAAATACCATTATGTAGTGATAAGTTTTGTCTTTGCTTAAGAATAATAAGATATTTTAGCATCACAAAATAGGTCTCCTTTTGATCCTTTCCTGGCATATGCATCATGATCTTGTTAGTGGTACATTTTTTTACTTCATAATTGATTTAATGTTTTTTAAAAACTCATATACATGTACTACTTTTTAATTTATCCCTCATTGTCTTAGGGGAACTTACAAGATGGAAAGAAGAGATGGTACAAGCTTTGACTGTAAGATTCCTCCTTTTTCCCTTGAGAGCAAATCAGATGAGACTAGCCCAAACAACACATTTCTAGGCAACTGATCAGCATTAAGATTTGTATTTTTTTGTCTTTTTTTTACGGCCGATGTCAATGAAATTATACTTGAATTTTAGACATTTTTATTTGTTTTCCCTAATTAAAAAAAATAATTAATATACCTTTCCTAATCCAGTACAAATATTGCATTAACACAGATTTTTAGGATTTTATGAGGATAAATATATTTTTTAATTATTTTTGTTGTTGTGTATGGTAATTTCCCCTGTAAAAATAAGTTAAAATATTTTCTATGGAAATTGTACAAAGGAGTAAAAACTGAAACAACATGCAAGTTGTATGGTTTCAGATTAATTTGAAAAACTAGATGGCATCAACATGGGTAAATACCAAGTGTGACTGCTTTGTGGTTTCATAAAATCAATTTTATAAATTTATGCTTTTTAAAAAAAATCTATTTCAAATTTGTGCTTGATTTGATTCACAAATGCCTCATATGAAAATAAAAAGTTATGTCTGGAACTTCAATCTTCCTCAAATTTTTACCTTTTCGGATTTAATTATTTGTTCATGTTCTATTTTTTATTTCATGGAGTGGTAACCTTAAAAACTGAAGTCTGGATATTCGGATTTCTCATAAACAGAATTTTGCGAGAGGATAGATTTTTTTTTCTCTTTGGCTTTCTTAGAATTGGACTTGTATTTCTAAATCTCTCCGATTGGATTCTCTTAAATCAAAGTTGACACCACCTCAAAATGTACTGCATGTATCTATCACGGCCCGAGAAAGGTTGATCAGTATACTAACAAAGCGAGGAGGGAGCTGATGCACTAACAATGGAATACCAGTAGTTACACTGATACCGAATGCAACGTGGAAAGAAGAGACTTGGTCGTTGCAGGCTCAGTACATACTCAGTCAATGAGTCATAGATGCACATATGCCCCTTTTTGTAATTCGAATCTTCGTGTTCCCATACAATTCGGTTGATGAGGTTTCCACTGTATTCAATTTCAATTAATTTTTTTCTCCAAAAGTGAATAACTTCCAAGAACATTTTTTTACCCAAATTTTCTTAAAGGTCAGGTTAGTTTTGGAATGAAAATTTTTACCTCTGCATCTTTTATATGGTGAAGTCAAGGGGAAAAAATTGTAATATAGTTATAAGTTATAGCATCTTAACTTGAGATAATTGAATGATGTATATCTAAGACTGCTACACTGAAAAGTAGAAATGGTAGATGATGGACACAATACACTAATGTCTAATAAAATCTTTTTAGCGGCTCACAAGCTTGATGCAGTTATAGGCTATAATTTTGTTTTCGTTTTTTTTAAGTTTCTAGCTCCACAAGAAGCAAAGTTATGAAATATCTATTCATATGTAATGGAGTGTCCACTGGTTTGAGGTTTCAGATCATCATGATGGTTTATTTCTCACTTTTTGCTCTAAAGAAGTTCACTGAGTGGGCTATAATAAATTGAAACTGTTAGTGTTGATTCTGCAATTAAAGTTAATACATGTATTTTTTTCACATCCATTTTCTAGGTATAGGAAATTGGAGGTATGAATGAAGATAAACTATTAACTATTTTACTCGGGTCAGCTTCCCGCATGATTCTCTTTTATCAAAAATGTTCCTTTCTCTGCTTGTGATAAGATCTTTTATTCAAAAATTCATTTGAATTTACATTATTAGTACAAGTATATAAATGTGGAACCCATGGAAGGCCCTAGCTTTACAGAGGTCAAAATTATGAACTAATAGTAATAAACATTTTGCTATAGCATACATATTGCTTTGACCAATGATGAGTCTGAGGAGAGGCACATCTTGAGATGCATTCACAAAGAACTGGTAACTTGAGACAGAAAGTCAGAAGTGAGAAAAAAAGGTGGCTTAGGATAAAGTAGGTACAGGTTGAAGACAATATGTGGAGGAAAAAAAACGATTACTAAAATACCAATATAAAAGAGAGATGGCAGAGCAACTGATCATACTGCTTTCATCTTGAAGATATCTGTCTGAGGAGAGCCGAATTGAAGAGCTGCATGCAACATTCTATCCTTCAAGACAAGGGAATAGAGGCCCAGAAATGGGTCTAGCTCCAGACTGAACATAAAATAATAAAATCCAACCAATCAAAATATACATTTAATTTTTTTTAAGGCCAGATTTGATTTCAGTGTTAAATTTGCAATCCTTTTTAATACCATAATAACTTTATTTCAAGTTTTCTCTATGATGAATAAGATATGAGCGGAAGTGATATCCGGCTCTAGAAGTAGTAGAACAGGAGATAAGATTCTACATTTTGACATAAACATAGATCAGAATCTAGTTTTTAGAGTCGTTCTTTGACACGAGAAACACTACAGGTATTCTACAAATGTTTTGGGATATGTTACAGAGAATCATGACTCAAACACTTTCTGGTGTTCATGGATCTCCTATACTTAAAAAAAATCCTACAGCAGTCCACAATGGGGCCTTATCTTTTACTCTTATATGTGATTCTGATATAGTAGCAAGTAAATTTGCAGTTTTTTTTTAAGTTTCTAGCTTTGCGGATAGGAAAGTTATGAAGATGTAAATTATCTGTACACCTGTGAATTTTTTGTCCAGTTTTGACCTTAGAGGTTATGACCTGTCTAATAAAACCGTCAATATTAATCTGATGTTAATTGACAATAAAATCTGATGATTTTGCACTTTATTTGATGTTTCTAGTTTTACAGAAAGCAAAGTTATTAATGAAAACAACTATGAACTTTGTTGATCATCAGAATCATCTACAAATCTCTTCTATGAAGGATATTCCCTGCGGTCCTTGAAATACCACCACAATTATTAAATCCATGTCATAGCCCATAACTTTCCAAGTTACTTGAAGGTCCTTGCTTTACACAGAGTGAAGTTATGAAAACATTATACAATACATTTAGTTTAATGACTGAGTCAGAAGCGCAGCATTTGGCCAGTCTGGTGAATAATCTGAAGTGATGAAACAAAGCAACAGGAATATAATAGTGAATGTGATAATAATAATGATGATGATGATGGTCACCACTGCAAGTGCAACTTAAGGCCTCCCCTGAACCAACCAAATTTCAAACCCCTGATCTGTCCCGACTTCGGGCCAAATTAATTAATATTTGTAAAATCACCTTCCCTCGATTGTAAGCCAATTGATGCTCTTGGCATTGGTTAGGATGAATCGTTCCTACGCAACTAATAATACAGGCCTAGATCTCAAAAGTTGTGTGTCTACAGTTATATGACAGAACATATGTTTAAAAAACAAACGTTTCCAACTGTTTCATAATGAAGCAGTCCTATTAAAGACCAAACTGTTCTGTCATCTATGTCCAACACTGTTGTTTGAAATTTTACTTGATGTGCACAAATCTGTCCTGAGTTTGCCAAAGTTGTAGCCTGGGTTCTTCAACATACCTAACAATATAAATTGTTTATTTGATGCTTCCCCAATAGATTCTGAGATATTAATAGAATTAGAAAGTTACTCTGGACTTAAATAACTCTATGTATAAATAATAGCATTTTTCAAGTGATCCTTTCAGCTCGTTGAAAAGTTAGCGAAGTCAAAGGTAGTAATTCAAGCCACCATAGAGATGTTAAAATGCTAAAGAGTCTATTTCAGGTCTTCCAGTTTCTATGTAAATAAGTAGCCATTGATTACCTACTTTGTTTTTTTTTTTGCGAGTTCTTTCTTTTGCATTGAAAAATGGTCAGTTCTAGCTGAGACCCATTAACAGTGAGGTTCTACCTAACTCTGCAAAGTTTGTGGGTTTTTAATTCTTACAAACATGTTTTTTCTTTCTTTTCCAGCACAACTTACAAAATTATTTTGTTTATCATAACAACAGTTAAACCAAATTTTTTTTGTTGCTGTTGTAATGTGAGGAAATTTAACATAATCTCTGGACAGACATCACCTTATGATGGCACTTTGTGGCCACTGCTTTTCTTATAATCCAACATAAGTTTTTTTTTTATATTTTTTCAATCTCTTTCTCATTAAGTGGACAAGATTTTTTATTGATATTATATACATGGACTCTGAGGAACAACACAATATGGCAAGATGGATACTGGTATTCAAAACTAATGCTTAGAGTAATAACAAAAAAGTTGGGTTATTAATTTTGTGAACAAAACTTGATAAATCAACAACTAAGTTTACATAAAAAACAATCTCTCGCCTATTAGATATGCACACTTCACATCAGCGATTTACAAAGAGTGAAAAAAACAATAGAAAAAATCAATCAAACCACCACAGAATGAATTTCTTTTATAATTTATTTCCATCTTATCAATATCAGCAATTCCAATATTTTTCCTAATTTCAAAACATAATTATGTATATAGTTTACAATAAATCAACAGAAATTTAACGCATTTCTAGACAATTTTTGTTGCATCTTGCAATCAGTAGAGCTTGAATAATTCATACAATGTGCCTCATTGTATGTAAATATTGTCTAGATATATTTTATGACTTTTTAATAATGGACAAAAAAGGCTGATCTCTTGAGTATATAAAATCACAAAGGGCCCACACACATATATAAAATGAATTACTTTCCATGCTAATTCCATCATTGTTATCCATAGTGAAGGCTTAAACCAAATCTTACTCGACTTTCACTCAACTCTGCAGACATTAGTGCCAATTTTCATCTCTAATTGCAAATAAAATCAAAAAATTTTCTAGAAGTAGAACCCCTTAAAACTTTCACACATTATTCACTTACATAGTTGCACCTGTTCATATGAAATCATGGCATAGAGATTAGATATTTCAGAAAAGGCACAAGCATGCATTTCTTTCAATTAGTATATAAATTTATACTCAATACCTACATCATTCACTATCTCAAAAAGCCAATATTCTGAATTATTAATGACGATAACATAAAAGCAAAAACCAATACCATAACTTGAATTGAAAACAACAAATAAACCGACAAGAGTTACTCTAGCTAAATCTGAGCTAACAAAACATATCAAATTTCCACTTTCAACAGAAGCAGGTAAACGAAAATGGGTGTCCTTAGCCAGCATAACCATGTCTTCCCATTCTCTTCCTGTGTGGTTGTCAGCTCTGTCATATACAACTCATCATTTTTGCAGACAAAGTCACATAGGGCTCATTTACAAGGCATAATATTCACTGTTCCTCCTAGTCCTACTGTAAAGGGGAGAAAGGTGTTGGGATCAGGATGCGAGACTGCATATAGCGGATGAGGGGCACTGGGGAACAAAAACAAAATGTGTGAATAATTGAAGTAAAGCTCCCTTTCATCAGAATTTTGGGGGGTTTAAAGAAAAATCTTGCTGCTGGCAAAGCCTGCTTTAACAGATCAGTTGTAATGAATTACATCAAGTGAATATCTTTTAATCTTTTGAAATCATCACATCAGTACCTTTTCTGAAATGAAAAAAAAAGCCAGCCACTTGCAATTTCTAATTTAAAACTAATAAAAGTATATTTTAGTCCATTTTGCAAGAACAATGGAAAAGATGAGAGGAATGGAGAGAGAAAGACACAGGGGGGGTGGAGGGGTAGAAAAATGGAAATGAAGTGGTGAGTTTGTAAAATATATATATAGATACATGTGTGTGCATTTCATCTTTATATATAAGGAAACTAGAACTGTTTGACATTTGTCCAGAAATTAGATATGTTCTTATCTGATAAAGGTACAGTAAAAAAAAGTTTGTAAATATTGGTGCTGACTCCCGAAATGTTTGTAATGGAATGTACGTATATTTGAACAGGCATTAATAGGGTGTGGATGTTTTATTCTTATATGGCGCAAAGACTTGTTCAACATCACATTCTTTCACTGAAGTATGTGTGTGTGTGTGTAAAAAAAAAAAAGGGGGGGGGGGGGTATCACTCTTATAATAGAAATATCATGTAAAGACAATTGGAAATTTGTGCCTCGGGGAGCGTTTCATTGTAGAAAATTGCTTGCTGCAACCATTGATGTAGAATTCTTGTATCAAACATTATGTACAAAATGAAAGAGTTTGGATAAGGCAATTAAAATCCTGATACATGTAATAGTAAACCTTAAAAAATCGCAGTAAAAAAGAGTATGACATTAACAATAGTGAAAAGCAGGAACTAAAATGCAGGGATCTGCATGGAGGCTTAAGTAAAGGCAATTGACAAGTGGCAGCCAAACATCAGCAGATTTGAAAAAAGCATTTCAAAATCTTAACAGTAAAATTAAAAAAGGGAAAAAAAGATGACCATCTGCATTTGGCTTACAAGTGTCGTACAAAGTACTGGGAACACTTACCTGTATAAGAGACGCATTCGTCCCAACCTGGTCTGTTCCATGCTGCTTCACGTGTCTCTTTACGTGTTTGAAGATCCTTATATGCTGCAAAAACATGAAATACAAAAAATTTGTACTAAGTAAAAAAATGAATAGCAAAGATATAAATTAATTTAGACATTTTTCATTTTATGTTTATTTATATAGAATTAATGGGGCTAAAATTTTTACTTGTGCTTCATTTCTCCGTCTCTTTCTCTCTATCCCTCCCCCCTCTTTTTTTGCTTTTAAACAACAAATAATGAATTGAATTCAGAATGCACTGTGTCATATTATTTTATTGTAAAAGTCATAATCAATTTTTCCTTTCCTTTCAATGTTAAAATAGAGTTAAAGAGACAAAATCTGATCAAGCTGATTTTCTTATATTAGTTGTGAATTATCAATAACCATTATTCAATTCATTAAGTTTAAGAAAAAATAACACTTCTAGGTATTCTAAAAAGTTATTTCATGGCTTCTAAAGCGTGAAAGTTTCATTAAAATGTTAGAATTATGAAGAGATACACAGAGAAATGTTTACATATTTTCGAAGTAGTATGACAAAGAAAAATATTTCAATATTGAAATATAATGCAGAGAAATGTTAAAAAACAGAGTCAATAAACTCATTAAGAAAAAACATCCTTAAGAAAAGCATATAACTGTATGAAAAATTTGGAAATGACGAAACATGGAAAATAACTGAAACATGCTAGAGTCTAGAGATTGGGTCAGTTAAAAATGCTTTCAATTTATATTTTTGAATGCTCTTAACGTAACAATGTTTCTATGACATGGCACTCTGAACAAAAGACAACAAGCTTGTTTGTATTTAAGGAGAAGTTACTTTTTTAAAATGTTTCCTATCAAAGCATAAACAGAGAACGTCTTGGTGTGTGGTTGCACTGAAAAGACAGTGAACCCTTTGCTAGACAAGTCAAATACTAGAAAAACTGGTCTAATAATAAAGTCAGCTGTATCAATAGTCCAATACTGCTTGCTCTCTTCTTTTAGCACTAGGTTTCTTCTTGCTATGTTCATAGATTGGTTCTCAGGGTGCCGACTGTCCCTTAAATTTTCTCTCACAACCAGATTCCAAAATCAATGTGCCTTAATGCTGGAACATATCCACTGGGCTACTAGCTGTTTTGCTACAATTTTATTTTGTGTGAGGTATCAAAGTAAAACATTATTTCTTAGTTTTGATGTCTTTGAGGTCCAGCATGATAAGGTCTTGTCAAATATATACATATAATCAGGTCCTGCAGATTGGCCCTTGTAAAACATTATGGCCCCTTTGAGGCTCACCAAAAAAAAAAAGTTTACACCTTATTTTTTGCATACGTACAGACAATCTGTCTCATACACTAAAAATATCTGTACAGATTAACACTTCTGACAGCATTAACTCACTCAACCCTGGGCTACTTTTAGGTTTATTAGCGTTAAAGGCCAGCGTTTTAGGGCAGTTTACAAAAAAAAATTACCATGACATTCCTAATTAATCAACTTACATGAAATTTGGCAATGCAAATAAAAAAAAAACATTTAAAATAAATCAAATTTGAATACTATATATTTAATGCTTTTCTGAATGTAGACAATTTTTTTAAGACTGCATGTGAATGTTAGTGTGGCTGTGCCTTATAGAAGTGACTTCAGGAAAAAATTCGTAAACAAAAAAGTATCGACTCTTTTCCACTCCAGTCTACACACATTTGAAACCAAAATGCTGCACTTGCGTAAAGGATATTCACTTAGGCGACAAACAAAACAGCAGGGGAGAAAAAAATTATTAAAGGCCACCCTGTGTGCTACACAATGATCCTGTGTAACACACGGGAAAATCATTCAGTGGGTTAAGGCTGTCCCAAGCATGACGACAGGATGGTTCTTTTTTTCTTCTTTTCAACAGCTTATTGCACATGTATGATAGTCAAGCATGATCATGCTAAGTCTGTACATAACACTTTTAATTTTACACATATATGTACACCTTTTCTTTTTTTCTTTTGCAGGGATAGCTTTCAACAAGCACACAATAGCCATGATCATGGCCTTCAAATGTTTAAACCTTTTGACAGAAATCAGTTGAAACAAAATACGAAGTTTTACTTCATGTATACATATATATATATATATATATATATATATATATATATATCTTTTTCATGATTGCTATTTAATGACTGCTGCAAATCACGTCCAACCTTGATGTCACATTGTACATTTCTCATTGAAAAGCAAAAAAGTGTTGACTCTATAGTCAGAGACTGGCGATGATGCTGTTGGTGACAGTAGGCATATTGGACAGTCAGAGACTGTTAATGGTGCTATTGGTGAAGGTAGGAATATGTGACAGTCGGAACTTGGTGAAAGCATGCATATTGGACAGTCAGAGACTGCTGATGGTGCTCTTGGTGAAAGTGGGCATAAGCTGACAGCACAGAGTGATGAGGCTGCTATTAAGGAGAGCAAGTTTGACAGTAAAATAAACTTGAAATTGTGTTGCAATTGGTGAGAATAGGCATAATTATCAGAAATTATACGGAGTTTAGATGGTGCTACGGACAAATGCGTGCACAACTGACTATAGGCAACCTATGATAATCATGCTGGAAAAAGCAGAAGACCAGAAAATTTAGCAGCTGGCAGAGGTGGAAGCAGGAAAGTGATGATGCGAGAGCAGGAAAATATGGATAATTTTTTTGGGAAAACAACTACTATTAATATAGAAAAAATTGCAGGATTTTGAGGATCCCCCCCCCCCCCCCAAAAAAAAAAAAAAAATTCCATGACTTTTCCATATTCTGAATGAGAACAAAATTCTAAGATTTTTCCAGGATTCTTTGATTTCCAAGTTCATGTGTAAACCCTGGAAAAGCATCATCTAAAAACATTATTGCTTTACTGAACATTTGCGAGGGCATTTCCAGAATTAACAATAAACATGGCCAAACTTGGAAACTATTTCAAAATTTACAAATCTGTAAAAAAGTTCATACATTTCATCTATTATAAATTTATCCACAAATCAAGGAGCAGATCAAATTTTGTTTACATCACTTCAAAGATGTCTAACCATCGGGAAACATGGTCAAAGGAAGAAGTAAGTGCTGAACTTATTTTCTTATAATGCCAACAGCTAATCCATCTGAACTTCACAGACAACTTGAAAGTGTCTAGGGTAATCACGGAATCGGGCTGCGAAGTGTACATCATTGGTGCACAATATTAAATAAGGGATATTCTGACTTAGCAGATGAGTCTGAGAGGGATTGCTGTTCCTCTGCAACAAAAGTCTACATTGTTAAGCAAGTTGAGGAGCTGATTCGAGAAGGAGTTTCAAACGTTGTGAAATGGCTGATGTTTTTGACATTTCACAAACTCCAGTATCTAGAAATGTGTTTTATGAATATAACTATCTAGAAGTTTCTGTGCGCAGGGACTGGCAAAGCAGGCACAGCTGTGTTGCTATGTGTGTTGTTGGTGCTGCTAGAGACCTTCAAGAAAACAATAATGCTTTCCTTGACAATGTTATAACAGATGACGAGACTCGGTTACACCATTGCACCCCACGAGACAAATCAAGATTCAATGACATAGAAACATCCTTCATCACCATTAGCGAGGAAGTTCAAAGTCACTCCATCTGCAAAGAAAATAACGGCAAACAATTTTCTGGAATGGATTCTTTTTTAAATATTTGAGCTGGAATAGATTATCAATGCTACTCGATAATGTGAAACCCTGGACAAACTTAGAGATGCAGTTTGTCAAAGACTCCCAGGACCATTGACAAAAGGGATCATTTTACAGCACGACAATGCCACGCCACACAGAGCAAAAGCTACAACACGACTATACAATAGTGGATTGAAAAAAATGACTTAGCAATTTTGCCTCATCCACTTCACAACCTGGATCTTGCACCATCTGATTATCATCTCTTTGGACCCCTGAAGTGCTACTTTGCAGGACAATGTTTCGACGACAAAGAACTTATTGATTATGTGAGAAAATGGCTGCAGTCTTTTGATGTAAATTTTTTTCAAGGATGGCCTCTATTTCCCCCATTATAGTGGGAGAAGTAAGTTGAAAGTCTTGAGTGCTATAGTGAGAAATGACGGAGATGTTTAGGTGCAATACCAATTAAATTAACATACAACAATTTTGGGAATATATTCAAAATTGTCTATTTTGTTGTTAATTCTGGAAAGGCCATCGCAGAAGTATTTAACTTCAAATTAAAATGCACACAAATATTAGGACAAAATGACTTTTTTTAAACCTTTTTTTCAATCCTAATACTAATTTTGAGTTAAGTGCACACAATTTTCGGCTATCAATCATCCTTTTTTAAAACCTTCTTTAAAAACATTTTTGCTCTGCAGATTGTATTATAAAGCTCAAGAAAGCGATGTCTACCAATTTTTTAATAACCTCAGAAGAGGTGAAAGTTGAATATAAACTATTTTTCTGTCTCACTGCACTGGCATATTAGGTGCAGTCTCCCATATATTGTTCTTTTATACATGTAGTAAAAACAAGCTTTGGTTTCCGATCTATATTAGCTTCTTTTATTATTTGCAACTAGTAATTTGTGTAATCATCTATCACATTATGGGCATTTAGACAAGAAAAACATAACTGGCATTTAAAAATCAAAACGATCAAGATAATACCCAAGATTATACATTTCATTTAAAACAACATAGATCATAGTTTAAGTTTTTTGTTCCAGAGAAGTTAAAAACTTTCGCAGGATGGTCAAACTCCCCAATTTAGCCTTCTTCTTTTAAAGAAGACAACATGGCTTACTCTATTTGAGGGCTGTTAGTACCTACCCCAGATGTGATGGACTGTGAACTGTTGACCTAATTGTGTGAAATACCCGGCAACAGGCTCATTATTTTCTCTCCTATGTTGAATACCACGAGCCCTTGTGAAGAAAAGCAATAAATCTTTAGTCAAAGCTAACTTAAACCGAGAGATTTTACATCTAAATCCATATTTTCCTGCCTTGCAATCAGGAACTCTTTTAAATTTTTTAACACTTAGAATCAGATAAGTCCATGCTAATTTTGATCATCTTCTGGTCACAATTCAGAGTATGCTAGTTAAGGCTATGGAAAGAAAAATATTCATGTAATACAACACTAATACAGCCCTTTATATATATATATATATATATGAAACAGCAAAATTAAAGAAGATGCACAGTGATATGAGAACATGGATCTAAACCATGAAAAGGGGAACATTTTCGAATATTCAAGTTAAACAACAAAGGAAAAAAATATTCTGGGAGTTTTAATTTGATATTTTCAAAATGGAGCAATAATGGACAGAAAAGTATATTATAATACCTATGAGGCAGTTAGTTAACTTACACTGTAGGTTTGTGTTTTATCAAAAATGACTATTTGGTTTGTTTAAGAGCTCATATTTCAAACAATCAGGTAAGTTTCATCTCCTAAATTAACATGTTAATACATCAAATGCAAGTTTACCCACCGACAACTCACTGCACTCTGCTTATTTAAAATTTTTTTGGAAAAAGAATTTCACTTTGAGTTATAATAAGTATCTTTTTTGAGCATTGATCCTGACTTATCATTAAAATGATGCAACGTTAACATTACTATTATGACAGATGAAGCCCAACTGCAGTTGAGTTGATGGATCTCTCTGGATTTTCATGCAAGTGTTGAGGCTCTTTTCACTCCCATTTCTCCCACAGCACCATTGACAGAAGACTTAGATCAAGGTTTAATCAAAATCTTTTAGTCACTAATTGCCGGCAGCGGCATGCCAAATTTCCCTCCACATCTCTTTCACTAGGCCTACGTTAATTATCTCATGTTGATCTCCATTCAAAATTTAGAGTAAGGAGTAAGAATTAATGTTACACACAACCAACTCGGTAAAGCATCCTATCTGCGAAATGACCAGATAACAACTACAGTGGAGCACAGATTCTTCAAATTCATTAGGGAATTTTTTTTTTTATGTTCTGTGAAGTCATGTTTGAACAATTCTGCTTTTAGCACTCGGGCCCTGAATTTACCTTTGGGACATTTTTTCGTGAAAATTCTTGAGTTACGTTAACAAGATGAAGAGACTTCCTGTTTTCTTGGCCTCTTCCATGCTATTTCGAGCATTACGGGGATACTGTAATTTTTCTTACTTTTAACATTTCAAAAAGTGGACGGAAGATATCCAAGAACAAGCGGATCTATCATTCCCAAGTCGTTTTATGTAAAAGCTTGTCTCCAAATCCCAGCACTTATCGGATCTCGAACTCTTGATGCTAGATTTAGATATAGACTCATTAAGATCGCAGTTACAAGTTTCTTTCTAGCTAGTGGTAGATTCAGTCTTAAGTTGATGTTCAAATTCAATGAACGTTGCTTGTTCCTGAATAATCTTTAACCTAGACAAGGGATGTCTGTCAAGACAGAGCTGTGCCTATCCCCACTAGAAGACACGACAAAGATTTGAACACGGAGCTCACTACCGCCTGTCCAACATTCTACCTTTTGAGTTATCTGGCGTCCTAACTGTCAATAAAGACATTGGTCCCACCAGCTTTTTTTACACCCATATACTGATTAATTTAACAAGGGGTGGGGCCAGACAGATGCTATCATTACCGATATCTTATACACATGTGAGTAGCAAATCTTGGTCACAATCGGCCTCTTTGAAGTCTTAGCAACAGGTAGACCTTGCATAGGCGGAGACAGACTAAACTACAAGGTGGGCTTGGAAAGTGTGTGTCTCTCTTGCTGGCTACTAGGAATAAAATGCTAGGCTGCCTGTCCACCAATTGTTTCTACAAAGTGAAAGGGAGAGGTAAGGCATGCTTTTTTGAAGAATAACAACAGCTGTATAGAGCACTTGATCGAAATTTAAGAATAAGATCTACGAAAAGGATGAAAGTCAGAGTCTGTCCGATGTCTTAAGTGGCACACGTTTTCTTTCTCTAATAGAGGACTGACTGTCCGAAGAAAATGTGATATTACTTCGAACTAGTTCGACAAAAAACGCAGAAATAAGAAGGGAATAAAGAGAGAATCAGAAGGGGAAAACGGACAAGACGAGTGCGAGGAATTCGTGATTTCAAAGGATCGGTGTCCGATCTGTTCCTGTTCCACTATACTTAGAGGGCAGGTTGTCTGGGCCCTCTTAGTCCATAAATAAGCACAAGTGTTAGTATGAGGGGTATGAGAATTGAGATACTGAGAATGACATTTATGCTCACTATGTAGCTGTGAACTATGTGAAGGGTCCCACTGTAGGCCCCTTTATAACAGATATGTGGCCATGTCCGTTTGTTCAGTTTGGTTTCTATGATGATTTTTTTTTGACATTGCAAACTCCTAGAGCAGATGTTTGTTCCCCATGTCACAGGGATGGTGGAGCAATACATGAAATGGCAACAGTATTTCACTCATTCACTGAATGGCAAAAAAAGATGCAGGCCCAGATGATCAGAACTGTGAACACCAATTACTTTGCCGCAAATTATATCCTGAAGCTAAGAAGAAAACAAAAGAGTTGCCATGAGGTGGGTAATGAAATTGAAGTATAAGCATTCACATAACATCAACACAATGAACAAAATAATTAAGACAAAAAATCTGTAAAAAAAAACAACACAATATTCAGAAAGCGCTGGAAAGAGCTTGGTAATGTGAAATCTGGTAGAATCTCCAATAGTGAATGGATAAGAAAACACTAGAAATTTAAACATATTCAATGGGCTTTTTTTACAAGATGAGTTACCAATCAAGGTAGTAAAAATTTACACATACACCGTTCAGTGAACCCTCTTTAAAGCCCATGGCACTCTGAATGATGAGGTTAGGACTTTTAATTTTGATTCACATATCACACAGCATACTCTTACAACTTAGATCAGTGTTACATCAAAACAGTATTTCACCTCTCATGAGAAAATGCTTGCAAAGGCACCGTCTCAATAAAAAGATGGCGATATTCACTAAAAGTGTTTTAAAAATGAGAGGCAAAATTCTCCAAAATCAATATATATATATATATATATATATATATATATATATACATATACACAATCATGGTAGTTGGCTCAAGATACACTCTCTCCAAACTGCTATGCCATGTAGCTATCTTGTAGTTACAATTCTTTTTAAATCAATTCCTCAACCTTTAAATATTTTTATATTGAATTGTGAAGAAATTGCCAAGTTTTGAAAAAAAAATGATTTGCTTTTCTTTAAATATATATATATATATATATTACAAGTGTTTCTTGTTTTACTAGTTTACAGTATCTTCAACCTACTACCTCCACATAACATTTCATTTGCAACAAAAATTAAAAACCGGTGGCAAAACTAGAAGTTGCATTCGAAGATGTGGCATTACAAGCATAATATTGAAGTATTGAGTGCTGACAGTCACCTGTAGCGGAAAACAAAAATATTGATAAATGGCTTGTACCCAAGATAAGATAGCTACACATTACTTCGCGACTCTACTCAAGTGAGCATGGAAAGAAATTAGATATAAAATGCTTTTGTAAGAAAGCCAAAAAGTGATTTGCAAAGCAATGAGATCCTACAACAAAGCATCTAATATGACAAACCTTCAGACCTCAAGCTAACAATGCCCGAACTTATACACTCACTTCTACAATTAAATTCGAAAACTACCAACGTAAACCACTGTAAGCATAAAATGCTGACTACATCACTTTGAACATATGTCCCAAAAAAATGTATTTGATGATTTGCAACAGTATAAGTTTAACATATATATGACATGCAACACAAAAGAAACAGTACAACTACATGACCCTTTCTTACAATATTATTAACTTTGAGGACTGGGGAAAAACCATCTGTTTCCTTTTTTGTTTTGGTACATTTCTCTTTAATTAGGCAAATTTCTTGAGGGGGAGCATAAAGATTGCAGTACTTTGATATTTTGTGTTAGTAATGTGATAAGGAAAAATTTAGCAGTTAACTAGGAAATCAGAAAACAAATTTATTAACATGTGCACTATTCAAAAAAAAATCTTAATATATGTATGATAATTCATAAATGACTCAAAGAGCTAGTGACCTTCTATGCTTCATCTGTTACCCCCCGACTGATGGCTCTTATCAATTATCCCATCCAACCTTTTTCTGTCTTGATAAGCTTTGAATTCAGTAATGATCCTTTGTAAATACACCAATATTAATACCAAATTTCTCAATTCAGAAAAAAAGTGCCACTCCAACATTTAGTGTTTTCACATGAGAGTGCTGAGGTTAGAAATTAACTGTTGTTTAGATTATTTTATAAGCACTATACACAATACTATGGTACATTCTTGCCAAGGTAATGTAAAAGACATCAAATGTGTTTATATTTGATTTTGTGTTTGAGATGTTTAAGCCTGTAGTAAGCTGTTTTCTGGAGTAGGTAATTACCTGTCTCATATATTTGTTTACCAATTTCATACTGTGATACACAATGTACTTTTTCTAAGCATCAGGATTGTCGGATTCCTGACCATTGTCAGAAATATTATGTCTTTGGTAACACACAATCTTTCAAGTGATGAACATAGCGGCTTCAGATTTGGTTCTTCAAAAATTATTTAAAAAAAAAAAAAAAGAAAATTTCTGATAGTTGAAAAATCAAAGACATGCTAACTGCTGTACTGGTAAAGTTCATTTTGAAAGTGGTAAATCATATGAGTTATATTTTAGAATATGTTAATTTCATAGCAAAACGAAAAGAATTTCCATTGCGACACTTGAGTAAAATCTGGAGTGTGCCATGCAGCTGGTACAACATGTATAACATTAACAACACACCAGAGAACTTCTTAAGCATGATATAAATTAATTTGTTAAAAGCATACAACTACCAAGCAATGTGAAAGCTACACGTTATCAAAACTACCTTGCACACTCAACAGAGACACAGCATATTTGCAGCCCTGCAAAAATTAAATTTGCAAATAGCCATGATAATGAATTTTAGTTATCTTTGCACTCTTGAAACAGTTCACTTTCAGTACAAAATTTAATATTAGTCTTGTTGTGAATAAATTTCTTTAAATTTTGAAAATGATACAATAAATCTTAGATTCAACACGTCAGCTTGATCTGCTTGTAAATTATGTTGAAGTTAAGTTACTATAAATCATAGGAAAAAAATTTCATTCAAATATTCTTCTTGATTAATCCATCATTAAAACGGACACATTCAAGGTTTAGTCAGAAAAATTGACCTTATCTTGGTTATTTGCAAATCATTGAAATGAAAAGGAAAAAAATTAAAACCCAATATGGCAAGCTGTCCGAGAGACACTTCAAAAGAGAAACAAGTAAATGAAAAGCAAAAGACAAATTAGAAGATCAGGCCATGCTTTCTCAACAGGAAGTCCTCAGCATGCCTCGCATGGAATGCAGGTGCAGCACTGCATGGTGACAACTAGCTAACCAACTTACCCCACATATGTTCTACAGAATACACATTGCCAATCTGTGCAAAAAAGCCAGCAACTGGCTCATTGTTAGTTTGACGGTGTTTGATGCCTTTGGCCCTGGGATATGATAGAGGATAGAAGTTGCTGAAGATGACACAGTAACTGTTTCAGTCCTTGCCTCAACCCTAAACCTAATATTTTTTGACAAATTATTGTTAGTTACAGTACACAGAGTGGGTTTTTTTTTTTAATTTTTTTATATATTGCTGACCGGGTCATGAATTATCCCGTTTCTACATCCATCTGATCAGGGGTAATCAGGGTCCTCAGCAAAATCTCCCCAAAAATTTCAACACCCCTATTCATGGAAAAAAAAGAGCCCCTTATTCAACAAAACTGGTCATAAAATTGGCAAATAAATCCGAAAACAATTAACAAGATAACCATATATCATTTATGTTGATTTTGTCGATCCACAAGAAAACTTTTGCACAGCTTGTACATGGGGAAAAATTTGTTTCACATAAAAGTCTATATCCCCATTGGAATATGCTGAGTAATTACTCATTGCAGTACTGACACACAAGCATATTTCATACTGCAGTGAAGATGAATCAGACAATCAGACTCTGTCCACAGAGTTAGATGTTATAGAGGACTGAGTAGGCACAGTTGAGGTTGAGGTTGATGGAGTTGGCTCATTTTTCCCTTTACTTACAAAACTGAATAAACTGTTCTTGTCACTCTTATTATTAGCATTAGCCAAAGATGCATGCTTTTTACCTTTCATGTGAGAAACTAAAGCTGACCTACCCATTGATTTAAAATCCAAACTCTTCTTGCGCACAGTACAGTAGGTCTCGTTATTGCAGTTGCTTTCCTTTGAAGCCATTCAGAAAAACATGGTTCTTTGAATCAAGACTCTTGAAATGTCAGACAACTCGAGTTAGGCATGATGAATAGGCTATGGAATTTAGATCTAGAGCTAGATCTGCTAGATAGATCTAGATCTATATAGCGCTAGAAATCTAATCTATCTCGATCTTCGATCTTACTAGATCTAGATCTAAGTCCAAAGCGTCGCAATTAGGGTAGGCGAGGATCTAGCCTAGCTCTGAGATTCTCTAGATCTAGTGGATCCTAGAACGAGAAGGGTCGCAAGAGTAATTTCTCCTGTCCAGAAACCTTTGCGTTCGCGATAAGCCTAGGTCTTATCCTAATGCAGACGAAACTCCCTTGGCCTACTGAGGGCTTTCTGCAGCCAATGTAATTTTTGCCAATGCGAGTGTAACGAAAATTTTTGGGTTTTAAGACTTTACTACATTGAAAGAATAAAAAAATAAAATCCCGACTTTTTCCTGATTTCCCGACCCGCTGAGGACCCTGTATGTTATCTTGTATGACTAATATCAAAGCATAAAACCTAGCCCTTATCTTTTATTCATATTTATATGAATTTTTTAAACCAGAAAAAAAAAAAACTAGCAAAATTTTTTATCTTTTTTATTTCATTCATTTGCCACCTCAACACATAAGCAAAAAAATTGTCATTATGGTCGAAAAGAATAACACAATAAAACATTCCCTTTTCTCTTAGGTCATAAGCACAATATGCAAGAGATTTTGAGAGGAAAGATGCTTTATTTCAAATGAGTTTCACAAGCTAAGCCAAGTTGGCTTACAAAAAAATGACTAATGACTTACCACCACAAACATAATGCATCATCTGTCAACTTTTTAGAGAGAATTACTGTATTCTCAATACAAAGGGGGAAAACAAAATTTTGTAATGATTTCCACATTTTAAAAATAATAATCTGTCACTAAGCCCCAAAAAACGACAACATAGAAAAAATAAATCACTTGAATCATACACCATGAAAATAAGGTGTTTTCAAGTTTTTACAATACAAACTGCGACTCATAATTTATAGTTAATCTATACTGAGTCATTTATAAAAATATTAAAATATCAAGCAGCATAAAAACAATAAAAATGTAATTATCAGTTGTGAAACACAGCTAAGAAAAAGTGTTGAGTTAAATTTTTTTACGTGAGAAGATCATGACAAGATGATGACTTACCAACAGTTTGCCCACTCATACATTGTCCCTGGCTGAGATATGAGAAAATAAAAAGGTAACATGACTCATTGTAAATTTAAGATGGTGAAATCTGTCAAGAATTTTGAGATAAATATAAAATCCAATGCAGTAAACATTTTCTGATGTAACATATAATTATGTTAACTTTATTATAAGATCTCCTTGCTCTGTAATCTGCAATTAAGTCTCCCAAGATCTAAACAGATCTAGCTCATCGTTGCTTTACTACAGATCCTAAAGAGTTTCAATAAATTAAAATGAATACTGATGATCTGCTCGAACTTTTTTAAATTTAAAATTTAGTTTGATAATAATGAGCATATCTAAACTGGGCATTTTTTTTTCTTTACAAGTAATTGAAGTATTTGGTCACTTTAGAATCATACAAATTTCTACCATTATTTTTGTTTGGGATTTCCAATCTTGAAACCAAAGCCTAAATACCCTTGATTTAGACATCTTTTCAGGTTCAAGGAAAAATTGGAAGACCAATGCAAAATACAGTGGAGCACGGATTCTTCAAGTTCAGTGGTGAATTTTTATTCGTTCGAGGAAGCTGTGTTCCAACAATTCTATTTTAAGCACTCAGGCCCTGGATTTTGGTTTGGGATAGTTTTCATGAATATTGTGAACTAAGTTAACAATGTATAGAGGCTTGGTGTTTTCTTGGCTACATCTGCGCATTTCTGAGCATTGTGGGGAAACCCGATTTGCAGTATTTAGTATTTTCCTTACTTTTAGTAATTCAAATAGAGGATTGAAGACAGATACCTTGGAACAATCGGATGTGTCATTCACGTTTATTAAAAACTTGTCAGCAAACCCCAGCCCTTATCAGATCTGGAACTCTTGATGCTAGATCTAAATCTAGACTCTAGGTCTACATTCAGATCGTGGTCACAAATTTTGTCCCAGCTAAGCGTTCTTGTTTGAAGGATACAGCAGCTGTCTAGGGCACTTGATCGAAATTAAAGTTCTGCAGTCAAGAGGCCTACATTTTCTTTCTCTAATTTAGGACTGATTGTTCGAAGAAAACGTGTTTTAACTTTGAACTAGTTTGACAAAAACTAGAATATAAGAGGGGAATAAAGACATAATAAGAAGGGAGAAATGGATCAGTTCGAGGAATTTCTGGTTTCGAGGGATCCGTGTTCCATCTAATCCTGTTCTACTGTACATTCCTTGTCTTAGCTCCCGGCCATGACCTACAAAAAAAAAACTATGACTTTTTATTACCAATTTCAATATTCAAAAGTGGACTCCAAAAAGTGGAACATAATGGACTTATATTTAGATTTCTGGGTAATTTATATGACTAAAATTATTGTACACTAACTACTAAGGCTGGTTTAAAATAAACAATTTTCCTGAAGTACCCTGGTCACAGCTGCTGGGTTCTCTAAAACGTTATGGATTGTTGTGGATTACACATGTCCCTGAACATAACCACAGTGCCCATTCTAAGTTAGCTGAAAGAGGCAGGTTGACCAAACAGTACCATTATCCAAAACAGACATATTGTCATCTGATTTTCTTGAGTAGTTTTTTTTTTAATATTTATGCCAAATGTATTGCACTGGAAAGTTCAACATTTTATATCCATTTTAAGAGAACCATTCTTTCAAAAGAAAAAAAACAAGTGGATGTTCTTGCTGAACAGATGTTTGAAGACTTTTTCTTATAACTACTATAAGACATCTCTTGCAAAGTAATACCATTTTAGGAAATAAACTTTTAGGTTTCATTTTTTTCTTCCTTTAAACCATTTTAACATTAGATAGTATAAAGGCTTTTCATTCTCTATATCCCTCAATTTTAACACAAAAATCCTTGAGAATAATACAATCATCCCCCATCACATCAGATGTATTCATAGCACCAAACAATTCATTCTTGAAACAAGAACGAAAATTCCTTTTAAAAGGCTTTTGCTTATGCCATACAGATACCTTGAGTTGGGTAAAAAAAGAAGAAACAAAAAATAATTACAATAATAAGATGAAGATAATAATAATAAGTAAAAGCTCAAATTGCTTTACATACTATACAAGCAAATATTCAACCTTTGGGGCAAATTATCAAGTATTACATTATAGCCTACTCGCAACAATAATAATTATAAATTAAATATCATGAAGAATCTATACATTAAGCTTTACAATATATTATCTAAAATGGACCTAAAAAAATATTCAAAAAAAAGGAAGAAATTTTTAAAATTTGACTACAATACTTGCTAATGCCAAGATAAGGCAGTTTAAGATTAAAAAAAAGAGTGAAAACCAAGTCTTCCAAAAATCTAATCTGCATAATTGGGTTTAACTAATTTAATTTTTTTTACGCAGAAATGGTTCAAGAAAGGTGATTTTACATGATCTTGTAGTTTGTTTCACAAGTCAAGGCTGAGTATGAAAATGGTCTTCAAATATATATTTTTTTTTCAAACGTGTAACATTCCTCTAAAAGATTTTTTTTAGGAGTGAGGATTTCTTTGAGAAGAACAGATATTCATAAACTCAATGAAATGTTGAGATGAAAAATTCTCATAAAAGTTCAGCAATGTTGTAGATGCTATATTCTTTGACTGGAAGCTAAACAATTTTTTTTTATTATTTTTCAATTCATATACAGTACACCTCGAATCCAACAAACTCTGATTCAAAAAACACCTTGCACTCAACGAAAGAGTAAAATCTCTGTAATTTTTCCTTCTTTGACTCTCTGAAAATACTTTGCATCAAAGGAACTAATCTCAGACCCGTCCTCTGTTCAAAGAACTACAAGTACTGGTGAATCCACTATAGTATGCTTTTTGCTTAGAAACTATGTAGTTGAAATTAAATTAAAAAATTCTCTTTTGGCTTTTATGAAATGCTTGAAGTGTATAGGTGTTGGGCACCCATAGTGCCCATATATACAAAGGGTACGGGAGAGCAAAATATTGATATAAGGGAAGAAGATAATAAAAAGAGAGAAGGGAAGTGGGAAGGGACCGGCAGCAAATACATGGGGAGATCATGATTCAGGATCAAAGAGCCAAAGCGGCGGTAACTTGAACAAAGGTGGGAAGGGTAAAGAGTGGCTTTAGAGACACGTGGTTAGTCGATAAAAACAAGGGAGATAACTAAGTGGTAATTTCACATTGGTTGGTTACTTCCTTTGTGCTGCATTATGTCATGGCTCCCAACGAACCTTGCATTCAACAAACTTAAAAATGACCGAACTAGTTCATTGAGTCAGAGGTGTACTGTAATTTGCACAGTTTTGTTCTTCTGAAATCCAAAAATTTCCTCTGGAAGTTAACCTCACTCTTCTAAAAAGCCATCAAACCTGACCTTTTCTTCCCTCATATGTTATTACAAAGCGAAAAACTAAAATAAAAAATAGAGGGGCAAATTTATATTTAAAAAAAAAATAGTAATCTGAGAATTATAAAAACAGCAGAATTGCAATTGAGCCATAGTAATTCTATTTCAAAAGAAAATATTAAAAGCAAAAGTAGAGAGTTTGACAAAAGTTTTCTGCAGACCTGTCACTTTACAATTATTTCATTGAACAATTATACCTTGAGAGTGTAGCTGCGGAGCTCATAAATATTGGAGCCTTCCCTTGGTGCAATGTGAGGCCAGAAGCTAAATGCTAGCAAGATCTGATTCCGGCGAGACCGCAGCATCATGTTCCTCTGCTTCCGTACATCAATAAATTCCTAAATGAAAATCAGAGAAAAAACCAAAACATTAGCAACTAAAGGTAGTTTAAAGGTGTAAGGTTTGTTTTGTTTTTTTGTATAAAATGTATTTTTTCTAGTTCGTTACCGACTCAATTTCCAGCTCATTACAATTTGACCAAGAGTGATCATGTATGGACTTGGCATATTCTTGGTTAATGATTGCTTTTATTTAAAAAGTGATCAACCAAAAATAGAGAAGAAAATGCACTTTATTCAACTCATACATCTACAAATAGTACAAGCGCAGTATTTGTAGCAATGGTGACATGATATCAGGAAAAGAAAAATATTAAATCTCAGTTGTACATATAATGCAACAACTGACATTGCCACTTCATAAATACATATGTAGCCTACATATCATTTGATGACACATATTCTTCAAACGTACATTTTAAGATACCATCATGAAGGGAAGCACTTGCAAATCAACATAAACAAACTGCATGCAATACTATACTGAATTCTGTTTAAAACAAACACTGAATTCAAAAGCTTTACAGACTTCTAGAAAAAGTTGTAATGAACGAAAATATTGAATTTCAACTGAGAGCTTTAAAAACTGGTTTTAGTGCATTATGAAAACTCCTTCCTTCCATATATTTAAAAAGGTCATTTATTTTTCTCTTTACTGCGTTGATAAAGAGAGAGTAAAAGGCTAACGAGTAAACTTTGCTCATGTCAAAATTCAAAATTGAACCTTCTTCCAAGGTTGACTGCCCAGGTCTTGATCACAATGTACATCCACAAACACAACAGCATGTGTTACTAAATTCTATTTAAATTTCCTAAGAATGCAAGAGTTGATATGATGTATTTCTGTAAATTCATTTCAAAGTGGGCTTACCACAAATTAGATTTATAGTTTTAGAAGAACATTTATAAATGCACATCTAGTTCAGATTTCTGATCTATATTACTTGAAATTTGAGTTTGATCCTACTGAAAGATACAATCAAGACTTGAGAAGCTGAATATTACATGATATGTGAAGACACAAAAATCCTCACTTAAATACTGCATGGTAAGAAAATGTTGACCTTCCTTAAACGCACCAGTTTTTAAAAATTAACACTTTTAAGATTATTTTGCATTTAACCTTCTGAAAGCACCTAAATCTAGGTTTAGTCATGGTGATAACCTGACCTCTGCCTTGCACATAAATGTAGCTGATGCTATGGCACCCTTAAAATTAGGGGTTCACTTGCGAGCCTATTTGAAATGTTATAATCTTCTAAACACCTGATCTCAGATACTCGGAGGACTTTGTATCTTTCCTAAGAATATCAACCAATCAAAGGGTGACAGTTTCTCCATCTTTGTATAATTGGGAGGACATCCAGGGCCCTGAGGTGTGAAGAACAAAATTGCAATTTAGGCCTGTCTATTGGTACCATGTGTTACAATTGTCCCAATGTTATTGGCACAAAGAGAATTTGTTTCTTTCACATGTGGTTCCTACAAAGACAGAAGAGCAAATAAAAGAATTTGACAGAGGTGATTCTACCTCATAGCCCTTCTCTTTGCTCTTATTTGCCCCAACCCCAATCCCAACTTCATCCTGTATACTGAGTCCTGATAAAAACTAGGCATGAACCCTGCCCCAATTCAGAAAAGTGGCCTTAATTCATACAAGCCATGCTAATGATGATATTTGGGCATATGGTTGCTAGCTGAGTGCTAGGAATCTTCTCATCAGAAAAAGCGTACACAACAGTTCTTCTAGCATCTGTGGTAGATTTTGATGAAACTCTGTACTAAATTTTAATTTTTTTAAATCAGTATCTAGATTCTATGTCAAATTTTTTTGGACATATCAAAACTAGAAATTGAGTTTGCTCTGTATTCTTTTTTTCTTCAACAGCCACAAACGTTGCAGAGGAGAAGAAAAGAAATTGCTAAAAATAACACAAGATAGAATGCCTTATCAAAAAAAAAGGTATGTATCCTCACCTTATCTGTCCTGTATATTGTATTGGCATGATTTAGAGTCGGATAGCCTCCAGAATACTGCCAGATATGAACTGGGAAATGAGGTAGTATCATAAAAATGTGATCAATCAATAAAGGCTAGTTTTGATGTGAGAATTGTAAGAATTCTGAAAATAATATTTTTTTCCTATTCATGAGGCTTAAATAGGTCTGAAATATCAAAACATTTTTTACAAATTTAACTATTTGATTCTTTTTACAGACCATGACTTGCACAACAGTTGGCTGCATGCAAAATTTAAACTGTACATTTTGGCTGCATCAACTGAGCTCTAATTGCCTTCATTTTAGTTTCCTTAAATTGAATTGGCTTTTTCCATGACCATGTATGCAACTCTCAGAAAAGTTTTTTTTTTTTCAATGTGGAAATGGAAACCAAAACTTAGTTATTGACACAGACCAAAATCTGATCTTGACTCCCTTTAACTTTATTCACAAAAATCCCATCAAAATAGTTCCTAAAGTCAGAGAGCAGTCTAGATTTAAAACTGAGGCCACGCGCCACCTTAAAATATAAGGTGGGGTAGGTTTTACTGAAAACAGATTCTAAAAACAAAAGAAATACAATGCAGTCTAAATAATTTCAATTTTCTGAAAAAATATTTGCCTTGTTTAGTTCATATTTCAATAAATTGGTTTGATTAAATGTGACACATAGATACTGGTAATTTGAAGTCACTTGTCCATTTATTTCCAGAATGAAAAACAATGTTCCTAACTACAGAGATGTCAATATAATTACTTTCGTCCTTCAAAGGACCTCCTTTTCTCAACTTTCCAAATCATGGCAAGTAACTTGAAATTGAAAAGTAACTTCTTTGTACCTCCACTTGAGCAACTTGAAAGATTAAAGTGTTTTCTTCTTTTTTTTTTTAATCTCTGTCTTAATTTGAATTTCTGTAAATTCAAACTGCAAAGTGACTGGACTGGACTGTATGTTCTGTACAATCCAGAAAATGTTATGGACACCTGCGCATTGATAATATTCACACTGAAATTTTAAATACACGTATGATAGAAATTATTACTTCTTGCACTCACTGGCTTCATCCTGTTCACCAATCTCCACAGTAAAACTTGCCGCAAGTTCAGCTCCTGTTTCTTTTTGACGCATAAGATCCTGCAGTTGAGAGCTGTTTGATAGGAATCAATGATAATTTCACTAACTTTATAACCCAACTGTTTCATATATATAGGGGCTAATTTCTCTTATCATACTAGATCACCAAGACCTAAGAATAATTCAAACATGTTGTCTTTTCTTTTCCATTTTGCATGAGTTAAATCCCATTTAGGTATTTGTAAGATATAATTGGTAAGTACATAAATGTATATTTTAGCTATAGAAATACGCTTCAAAAGGTAATAAAGAGAAACCAAAGGGCTGTTTTTCCTTATCATACTAGATCACCAAGACCCAAGAATAAATAAAACATATTGTTTTTTCTTTTCCATTTAGCAAGATCTAAGATATAATAGGTAAATTAGACAAATTTTACCTGTAAAAAGAAGTATAATACCGTATTCGCTCCAATAGTAGCGCCGGGCGCGTGAAAATGAAGGGGGGTGCGTCTAAAGGAATGTTTTGGATAACTTTCTTCAAAGACAAAGTGCCGCCGTTTCCGCCGTCGACGCCCTTCCCCCCCCCCAGTTAGTTTTAGAGTGCCATGGTTGGGTGAAGAAAGTGACGCGTCATTCGAGTCAGATGACTACGAGGACTGCAATAGTCCAGGACATTAACCTCAGACGCCTTAGTACTGACTTTGACATCCCCAATTTGAGATGACAATTGCAGTATCATAGTCATTCATTGTTTACATGTGTTGTCTGTTGTTATCATCAGATCTATCGCTTAATATATGTTTTGAGTTTGAGTTTAATAAGAATCTTTTGTTCTCGAAAGTGGTGTTTTTTAAGTGTTGCTTGGATGGGAAAGGGGGGGGGGGGCGTTTATTAGAGATGGCGCTACTAATGGAGGGAATACGGTATATAAATTAGTCAAGACTTACTTGTAAGGTGAAGTATAATTATGATTCTGTCGTCCTGACGTATTCATAGAATCCAGTTGAGATGGAGTGACCCGACATGCGCAGAACCACCCTTTAAAATGATGAAACTGTCTCACATGGTAGTGAAGATCAGGAAACAGCCATGATTCCAGTAAGAAAAAATCCCAACAGCTCTCTATCAGATTCACACCGATATAACCCCAGGGGAGGGAGCTGAATTCTATGAATATGTCAGGATGACAGAATCATAATTATACTTCACCTTACAAGTAAGTCTCGCCTAATTTATATATTCTGTCGTCAACAGAATAGCAACTGCATTTTTAAAATCTATACTAGCCATGTAACAGCAATGTTCCATCAGGTTCAGACACGACTCGAGGGTATCCATCTTAAAATGCACCTATTTGACGTGAGTATTAAGCTATTTGACATTGAGAATCATTTTCCGCCAAGGCTGGCGCTGGCCAAAAAAAAGGGAACCGACAGGTGCCTCGGCTGTACGGGTAAAACCGTTGGGTGGAGCAAGCCATCCTCAAGGTATCATTAAGTTCCTTGACCTATCTTGGACGTTCAGGCCAAAGAGAGCACTCACAACAGGATGCAAAATAAATTGAGCGCATGCACTGGCTTAAAAAGAGGGAACCGACAGGTGCCTTGGCTGTATGGGTGAAACCGTTGAGTGGAGCAAGCCATCCTCAAGGTATCAATAAGTTCCTTGACCCTATCTTGGACGTTCAGGCCAAAGAGAGCACTCACAACAGGATGCGAAATAAATCGAGTGTATGCGAACTATGCACAAGCAGAGCAACACCATCTGCACTTTGCGTCATGGCACTGCTTTGTGCAGGTTGCAAAATCCCCCACAGATCATCAAAGACAAGGAGGATGGCTGTGAGGCCTTTAATTAAGGCTTTTTGGGCGTTTTGTAGTGCGTTGTCCCACGCCTTAGCAGATTGGCTGGTGTTTTTGAAGATTTTTGGATAACACTGCAGGACACAGGATAGAGAGTCTACTGTAGTTGGCTGGTGGGTGGTATTTATCTAAGAGGGCGCTGAGTGTCCTTAGACATACCGTCGGTGAGCACTTTCTCCACACCAGAAGCGAGTTCTTTATGAACATTAGTCTCCTAAGGAGCACATGTTCTGATTAAGGTATTAAAGTAACCTGCCATGTCAGATGTGTCTTGCGCAGCATCAATGAACTCTCCAGCCTCTAAGAGACTTGATCCCGCCTCACTCAGATGGCGGTCTGGGTCGTCTCTCTCCATATCATTGTAATGATCGTATGCCCCCATTATCTAAGTGATGAGCGGCACAAGTTGCATTAACAAGGATAATTGTTCTTTGATATCCCTCATATCCTCATCCCTGTGAGCAGGCCAGGCCCTAGTCTGAGCGAGTGCGAGTTTCTCACCCCCACCTTTCCCCATACGTGCCCGTGCCTTACCTGTGGTGATGGGTCGTTGCTTCCCATGAACTCTGACCTGTCCCTCAGATGAGCACCACTGGAGTCAACAACTGTTTGGGACACTGAGGACCCGAAAGTGGGGGGAGAGGGTGACCGTAAAGGTTTTAAACAAACAAGCTGTGATTGGCTCAAACGAGATACAATTGGGTCAGCCTTTTCTTTGTTTAAGTCCAAAAAGACGCCATCTTGTAGCATAGGACAGTTACCATATGCCAAAAGCAAAACACAATCAAAAGGAACTTGAAATCAGACTCAGGGTAAACTTATAATTAAAAATAAGCTGAATAAAGCACAAAATGATCAGCAGTAGGTTCAAAATAGACTGAGGGTAAACTAGAGGGTTAAAGGTGAAATGATAAATCCAGATTGTAGTAGAACTGAAGAACGAATGTGGAAAGGGAAAGCCTGAGCAATCAGAAACAGAAATGAAGTTATCACACAAAACTTTTCGCGGTGAGCTATCTGCAAAAAATATGAGGAATAACACGCAAAAAATGGAAATAAAACCCAGAGCTCTCGAGATGAAGTGGTTCTGCGACAAAGGTTACATAACTAGTAGTTCTGCGCATGTCGGGTCACTCAATCTCAGCTGTATTCTATGATTAGTCAAGGACGACAGAATTGTAGTTCTATCCTCCTGTAATATTCAGAGGGCTCTGGAAGGAATGTGCTCTTCACGCATGTGTCACTCAGGGACAGCGAGAAAGCTGTCTTTCCTTTATTGACAGGCAGAACTTACCAACCCAAAGCAAATGCATTGATATATCCACAAGCCTTGGTAGCAAGCTACATGAGTTCTTTATATTCAAATTTTCATTTTAAGCCCTTATGATTTTATCTTAACAATAAGGGAAAGGTAGGAAGGGCAGATAAGCCCTCTGAATATTACAGGACAGCAGAACTACAATTTTGCTTCATTTCATAGATAAAATTCATCTAATTTACCAATTCTGTCGTCTCATCTGGAACTTCAAAGCAATAAGATATAAGAGGTTTCGAGCTAAGAACACTGGCAGCCAACTGAGAGCTAGCATCATCTCTTTGAATTGGCTTGTATAAAAACATAGCAAAAGTTCTTTTTCTAGACCATCATACAGTTTGCAGAACCAGTGAAATATCCGCACTGCACACTGCGGCAGAAGAAGCTGCAGCTCTCGTGCTATACAGTTTGAAAACCCTTATATCAATTCCAGTCTTCATGATGATAAGTTTAATCCATCATGCTAGCGTGTCTTTTGTTACACTGCCATGAGGGGAGTGAGTACTGACAAACAGTTTTGTAGCGAAAGTAGTTGCCTCCTGTGTTTAAAATAATACATATATCAAATGCAAGCAAAGTTTCATAAACATCTACTTCACGATATGCATTGATAGTTATGATCGATGTAGGGGACTTAGATGAAGCAGTATTGAGGAGCGTGCCAATGAAGAAAAGCTTTATGCTGTGTAATTTGCATATGAGCAAAGTCCAAGGCATGGTGAGTCTGGCAGCGCTGTCTCATGGTAAATGCACAGAACTTGACAAGTTTGGCGCTTAACATATGCAAAGTCTAATGCTTGGCCTCATGTTGAACAAGCCTTCCATGAACCAACACACAAGAGGATGCGATCCCGTAGAGTTAATGCCAGACACAGCTGCCCTTGCCTTATTAATAATGCTATGACCATAACTACTTAGGAACATATCAGTCAAGAAATCTACAGTTATAGTTTCTGTAGATGTCATGGGGTATGAACCATGACACTGGCAAAAGGCAGCGTACGATTTGAGGTATGTATTGTATTGCGTGTGAGTTTTCTTACGCCAATTGTTCATTATCATTTTTAAGATTTTTTTTTTATTTTTGTCCTGATAAGATGCAAGCCATCAGATATAAGCTTGGGAAAGAGAGGACAAATTGCCTGCATCTCTGAAAGGTGGTATAAAAGTGATTCCAATGGCTTGAGATGAACTGCTTCTCCAACAGACATCTTTAGCATTTTGGGAAACTAACTTTGTGGTTTCCATTGTGGGACATACTCATTCCAAACATGGAAAAAGGCATTAGAAGCCACAATGTTAGGATCAGGATAAAGTGACATATATGGCAGGAGTTGATGATGGTGTGGGCAGCAAATAAATCAGAGCAAGGTGTGCCAAATGTGATGCAAAGTTGTGGAACAAAGCCTTTTGTCAGAAACCATTCAATATGAACGGTCGTTTTTCTGCTGTAGCTATCAGCGGCAATGTTATCCTTTTTTTTTCCTTGGAAATATCTTCTTTTGTTGCCGAAAGGGGGCCTGGCGCTGTGGGATTTTGGGGAGGGGGAGAGCATTGCCCCTACCTTAGTTCACCGAGGCTAGCGTTGTAAAAAAAGAAACTTTTAGTTGCCACATCTAAAGGGCTAGAATCAGCGAGTCAACCTGGGAACCCTCAATGTTTCATTCACCTCTTTTAACTTTTCTGAGATGCTCGGGCTAAACAAGAAGTCTGCAACAGGCTAGGACCCTTGACAAACATAGTTATAGTCCTCTTTAATCTCGCCTTTAAACAATTGGCAAACGACATCTAGAGAATGTGAGGCGTTTGAGAGAAAGGCGACACCATCTGAGAGTTTTCCTTCAAGTCCTCATTTTGACTTTGTTGAATAATCGCTTCAAATGCGAAAGCGATGCCAGTAATGCCAGAGATCAAGGTTGTTGTACAGTTTGCAGAGAGGAGTCTCTGAGGCGTGCTCAAGCACCAACATTCTGAAAACGTTCAGGTTGCATCCCAAGACACACAGTTTTGAACAATTAGATGGTTGGGGTACTTAACGAACACTTTGTCCATCATTTGTTTACTAAGACCCTCTGACAATATTTTTCTACGCCTTTGCCAATGTTGGTATTGAGGATGACCCCTGAGGATGAGTTGATGCCTGCAACATCGGCAAAACACAAATATTCAGTGGATTCCACCTCTGAGGGATGGAACTGGAGGACTTCTAAGTCAGACAGAAAAGTAGCGGGAGACATGAACTCTGACTAGTGATTTTTGGAAGTAGAAGCCAATTCTGACGGAAGTTTTTTTTCATTTCCTGCCAACGCCGAGGGATGGCTTTTTGAATTGTGTGCCAACACCAAAGGATGGCTGTCTGATTTTTGAGCCAACCCTGAGGGATGGCTTTTTGAGTTATGAGCCAACACTAAGGGATGGCTCTCTTTCGTAATTAGCTCCATCAAAACGGATGAAAAACGTGTAACAGGTTTGTCCCCCTGTGCTTTCATTGTAACCATCGTATGCTGATTTTAGTTCCATCACAAAGGTTACTAAACCCATGAGCGTTTTGAGCTGATTTCTCACAATAGAAAAAAATGTCATCATGAAGACCTGTATCACAGGTGCTGGCATCGGCGCAAGATTGGCCCTCCTCTCACAAAGAAATTGAAAAGAAGTGGACCAAGTGTCAGGTCAGGGTGTGTTCGGAAAACCAAAACAACAATCAAAGCACTAAGATATTCCGTTATTGCAACTTTAAATCCAACACAAAAGCCGAAGGGTGATGCCAGCAGCAGATGGCAGTATAAATAAGGACTGTTCAATAAATTTCCCAGGATTCTAAGAACATTTGTCGGGAAAATCAATCCCTGAGCGGATAGAAATGGCTGCTAAAACTTCACACACACTTTCACACAGTAGTGAACATAATGCTAGGGCTAGAATATGGGCTAATAGAATTTAAAATGAAGCATGCTTTAAACTTTAAAATCAGAGAAATTCTTTGCTAAAAGTCCACCACACATTTCTTTTTTGGACACATGAAAAGGGGACAGGGTGCTGAAAAATGAAGCAAAATCACACTTACTAGAGCTTTATGTAATCTTCCATACACTCTGGCTTGACAGAATGGACTGCAAGATGAAATTTTAAAAACCATGATTAAATAGATAAAACATATCATATGTGTATGTGCAATAAGTAGATTCAATCACATCTTTGTGCTAGGAAAGTACCTCTTTATATATAAATGTTATGCCTCGCTTTCTTCAAGTTTGTATTTGCTACCGTTAACATTGGATCAGATGCACACCAATGAATATGCTTTAAGTTCCTTTCCTTTTGTTATATATGAACTTTCCATTCAGAATCTTGTTGATTTAAATCTTTTTCTGTCCAGTAGATCCCCTTAGACATCCAGAGAGAAAACTTTTTTATATCAAATGAGCACAGAACATATTGATAATACTTCATCTCTAACTTATTCATGAAACATATATCATCATAATAATTATAAGGCTACACATTATATAACTTTAGTTTTTTTTTCAAGCCCCAAATTTTGTTTTCAAAATTTATGCTGCACCTACAGTCCTCACAAGTTGACATGAAGAGATTCCTTAGTGGCAGGCCCAACTCATTAGGGGTTAATTAGGTTTCTTTAAAACTTAAGATGCAGTCAAAATAATATAAAGGAAAATAAAAAATAAAAAGAATGACATTGTAGGCCACCATTTTGTTGAATAAAGATCTTCTGCGGTCAGCTCAGTGTACATCGGTATGTATTCTAGATCTTGTTCTACAAGAACACATATGACGAAACAAACACTTTTAAATTTATAAGTCGAGCTTTTCCCTTTTATCAATCCTATTCCTGCAGGAAACATCCTCTCCTCTTCCATCAACTTTTCTCTCTCTTAAAATTTTATGAATTTGAAAGCGCAATATTAACTACTCATGATGTGATTCAACGCACACTGGATTTCATAGACTTGCTCTTTGGTAGACAGGGCCATAGAATGAGATTGTTCAGGTTGTGCTGTCTTCTTGAGGCGGCTAAACCAGCCCTTGGGTTGATCGTCATCATCTGAGTGAGTTTCACGAAGCAATGTAGCTGTTGTGTGGATATTGCGCAATCTAAAGAAAACAAGAGTCATGGCTTGAACTGTGACTTCCACTTAATTAAAAAAGAGTATTTATCACAGAGACATGATTACGTAAATAAAACATATATATATTATATGCATAGTTTGAAGATTTGTAAATGTTAATGATAATAATTTTAGTCCTCAACCATGGGAGCTTTTAATAATGGTTAAGGATCTTACCATAAAGGGCCTGTCATGCTAAACAAGTGTTTTGAACAGAAGACAGGGCTGTTGCTTGTCCTCGGTTCTCTTCAGGCATGTCTGGAGAGCACAGAGGACAAACAGTCCTGCTTCCTTAGTCTTCATTGCTCCATATTGTGCCTAAAGCTCATGATAAATGGAGACCTTGAGCATGAATATTTCTCTCAATACTTAGCTTTATAAACTACCATGTAGTTATCTTTTGCTGCTTGTATTTCAGGTATCCAGCTGTGACATATTTCTATCTAAACTGTACTGAATGCTTTGAGGATAAGGTTTTTATATATCCTTTGAATGATGGCTGCTTTATCAATTGTAAGTGAACATTATATTATGAGTTCTTCGTGTATTTTCTTTCCTGTTCTTGGTTATGCAAATGCTCCCGCATATATGGCACAGTTCATTTAAGTAAAAGGTATGACTTTCAAGAGAATGAAACTTACTGAGTTAGTTCTGAAAACTGAAGTGGAAGCACAATCAAAATGGAAAGTTGAACTTTTTTTTTATTAACTTATCATTATTATATAATATAAAAGTCAAGTTTCCAAATTCTACTTCTTCTTCTTCTTGATCATCAGATGGATGTTCCATTCTCTGTGCACTAGAGGTCATCCAGGGTGCCATACAGCTTTTATCATATTGAGGCTGTGTTTGAAATGTTTTGTCAATTGCTTATTTTACATGGGCTATGTAAATTTGTAAAAAGGTGATGATTTAGTTGGTTGTGGCCGTCCTAAAATGGTTTCAAGTTGTGACTCCTCCATAAACATTGCATTTTCTATTCTTTTAACAATTAATACCTAACGATACACAATGTGGTTAAAAACTCCTATAAACTCTTATTGAAAGATAGTGATATAAAAAAATTTTTAATGAAACTCATAAGACCTATGATAAAAACACCATATTTTCTCAAGACTTCAGAAAAAAAAGAACTACGAGAGGTTTGGTATAAAGCTGACAAATTTCGGTTTTGTTATTAAATTCACCCCTGCAGTGGGTCCACAATCATAGTGCCTATCAAGGCATGATGGATGGTTGAGGGTGCTGAAACTGGCCTCAAATCTCCTAGTTTGGCCGAACTGCTCAGCCACACCATCGTGCTACTGCTAAGATAAAGATTCAGCGCAAAAACAAAAAACTTATGATGATGCTCCTGGCCACAGTATTTACCAATTGAGCTAGCTATATGGAGATGAAGCAATTTTCTGGATGACATATGACAGTATGACATATCTATCCAGCAGCACAACAAATTCTCTTTCCTAATTGCCTGAAAGAGTAATAAGGGCAAAGGTTGCATGAAACTTTGAATAACATTTTGATTTCTCCACAGCATATAAATTCAAGAACTTTTTTAGACAATTTTTCCTCTTTCTTTTTTTTTCGCAAATAGTGACACTAGTGACAAAAGTTAGAGACTAGAGTGTCTACAGTGTTGATGACAATTCAACAAATTTATGAACATTTTGTTCTTCCCGATGTTAGTGACATAATTTTCAGTCAATGTATCATCGTGAAAATTGTGAAGAAAATCTACATCAATTCATTACATTATTCACCCATTTTAGTAAATAATTGTCAGTCTGAAACTACTTAAAAGCCTATAAGAAATGGTGGTAATGAACCTATTTGCATCATCATAACGTTGGAAGAACCAAGATAATGTCTGGTCCTTTGAATTCAATGCTCGCAGTTTTTAACATGGTTAGATTCATGTAAAATAAATGATTAAATCTTTTAGAACAAGTACTTAAAACAAAATGCATCAAAATGGCTGTTTACATTACATGGGGCCTTAAAGGCTTCCTGACATTATGTTGAGGAACTTTCTTCCCCCAACATTACCCCTAGTGGCGACGACAGAAATGGAAGTTCTGAAAGGCCCTTTGACTATTGAGACTAGACATAGAATAACGAAGGTTTTACATGAAGAAAGAAATTATTTCTGGTGAATTTGATGACAATAGCTTAATCCTAAAAGTGAAAGTAAACAAGGAACGATGTATATTCTTAACATTAAAGTATAACACGAAACCGACTAGTTTGTTTTTAGAGGCCCAATCAGATTTAAGGGCTTGCATTCACCCTAATTATTGCAGTAAAGTGAATTCTATTTTTAGCATCCATCTCTGTAAAAGCATGTAATGAGCTAGCTAGGCTTTTATAACAGTTTGATCTGATCTGCTTAAAGTAGGCCTCTAAATGGTTGAGCATAAAGTCGGGAAGCAAATGTTAAAGATTAGATTTAAAAGGAATTGTGCTCTTTGTTAGTTCCGTTTTTTAAAGTGAAAATGTTCCACTTGAGGAAATGTCTGAAAAAATATACATGATTTAGTAACATAATTGGCCACTTTGTAAAAACACACTCACAAACACCTCTATTACTTCATACTTGTGACATTTTTTATTGACCAAATGATTATATTAACAGATTCAATACAAAACTGCACTGACTATATCTGTTATCTCTTTAACATATGCTTGGAAGGAAACATTATCAATTTCAACAGACAACCTTTTTGAAATGGGAAAAAATGTGCATGAAATCGTCCAACTAGGCTACTAATGACCTGTTGAGAATTGCTCTTATCTATCTCTCTCTCTCTCTCCTTAAAATCTCACTCTCTGAGGGGCAAGGTGAGATTTCAGTATTGCTATTAGGGATTGCTGTGTGAACGCATCTCTGTATCTTTTTCTGCAGCCTGCATCCAACATCAGTTAGATCAGACAACAGTTCTATGCCTTAGTCAGAAGCTACAAGTTAAGTTATATGGCTATCTCTTAATTAATAATGGAGCTAGGCGAAAAATGAGGACTATCTAACTGAAAATTTGTAGACCATCAAGAAATGTAAAAATTGGAAATAATGTTGTAAAATTTCCCCAAATATTGGAGCAGTAATACTGCACATTTACTGGTAATTACCACTTATCAGAGACACAAACAATGTCATCACTTACAGTTATAAAGTATGTTGCTTTCCATTTTGCATGAGAGCTACTGAGATAGCTCGGTCTTGATTTATCACTAGATCTAGATCTTGGTTTAGTTTTGTGATATCTTATTCACTTGAATTCCTTTTACTGCTTTGGCTCGATCTAACACCTTTTCTTTAATTTAGAAGTTCATTTGTTGGATCATCAAGTTCCCCTATCATTTCCTCCACCAAATTTATAAATATGAATCTACACCTACAAGATTCACCTTGAAGCTGAACAGTGTGTGTGAGCGCGCGAGTAAAAACAAAAACAAAACAAAAAAAGAAAGGGGGGAGGGGCACTGGTCCAACTCTCAAATGGTTCTTGAAGATTCTTTGATATTCTCGCTCACAATTGTCAGATTTTATGTTTAGGGAAACTAATGGTGAACCAATGTGACATGCCTTCACTGCAGCTCTGGCAGTAATAACATGAGAAAAAAAAGTCTTAAGTTTAATGCCATAGGAATTACAGGTAAAATTTTAAGTTAACCTTAGTTCTAATATTTTACCACAAATAAAAGGTAAAAGTATCTGTGAGTTAAAATAGGAGAAAGCTTAATTCAGAAAAAGTGAATAAACCATTCCCCTGGGTTCAACTGACAACTTAGAAATGAAATGTACCTTTCAACAAGTTCAAGGTTAAAATCTCATCAGCCTCTCAATCAGCAGTTACACATCCATTCTCATTTTGCCGTCTGCAGTTAGAAACCTTTTCTCCTTTAAAATTCCAAGAGCCTGATTTTAATCATCCCCAAATTACAACCTTATAATGTGCAAAAGTAAAATAAGGGCAGTTCTGAATCATTTTTATTTTAGGAGAAGGTTTATTCATGTTATTACATATATCACTAGTTTAAAAACACTGCAATTCCAAAAAAAATAAGTTGTTTCATCTTATTTCTGATTACAACATTCTGTCTAGAACAATCAGTTTCACTGATGTATTAGCTTGGTGACAGTGGGATGCATTCATACCATTATTAAAATCATAAATGTGAGTTTCATGAGGCTGTAAACCTGCAGCGTGCTAAGCACTAAAAACAGTGAAAAGTTCTGCTTCCCACATTCAGGTTAATTCTTAATGATCTAGAAATCAAACAAAAGTGATTTACATTACATAGATCTGAATCTTGCAAATTTTGTATCAAATCCACATTGATACAGGGCCAGGATTATCCCAAATTTATTATGTTAACCAAGCTTAAATATACACGAGTTTTTTGCGGTATTGGTATAAAACTCTTGTCAGAAAATGCATCTACACTCTATTATAACGGTACAAATTATAATCAAGTATTTTGCCAGAATTCCAGTATTTCGTAAGCCATTTGGGAAGACAGTATACATGATGTAGCCTATA
>JAWDGP010003323.1:0-25000 GCA_033675545.1 Elysia crispata | reverse complement strand
GTAATAACCACAAATTCCTTGGCGACTAGGGTACTTGTCAATGTGTTGTCGGTTGAGTAGGCGATACCAAGAGTGCCTATATGGCGGAGGTTCGCGGCTGAAATCCTTCACCCCATCTTTGTTTTGTTTTTGTTTTGGTTTTTTTGTGTGTGTTAATATACCCTGCTTCTGCATATTGTTTTCTTCTTTCTTGAAACGAAGAATATCGGAGAGGTGCAGGGCTGAAACCTTTTTTTGTCAGTCCTGATTTTTTAAGAAGTCCGATTTTTGTCTGATTTCATGATGATCATGATGAACTTTTTGTTTCTTAATGTCTTTTTTAAATCACTTTTCGAAGAGGCCAAGTTCATGTCTCTAAACCATCTAGATCGATTAGGGACCTCTAGGCTATCAATGAAGGAAAAGAGTTCTTATACTTCAGTGTAGTTTCGTTTCTAGCTTGCTACTTTCTGTTTCATGATGGGTTTTTTTTTAAATCAGTTTTTTAAGAGGCTAAGTTCATGTCTCTAAACCATCTAGATCGTCTAGGAACCTCTATCAATGAAGGAAAAGGCAATATTGTTGAGGAAAATTTATAAAATTAGGTGAAAATGGGTCTGTAGACCTAGATCTTGCCCCAGACAAAGGAAATGAAGAACTTGACAGTTAAATCTACATTTAAAACTACATAAATCCTCTCTGATTCCAAGGCTGGGCCTGGCTCCACATGAAGAATTTGGAATTTTTTTTTCATAAAGTTTGTGTCACTATGTAGACCATTTTTTCTCTCTTTTATGTTTTTCCTATTCCAATTAAAAAAAATCTTTTTATAAAGAAACTGGTTGGGCAAGAGATTTTCAGTTATTTCCCACCTAGATACAACTGATTGTGGTAAGGATTGGTAACTAATGGTTAAAACTTTTTTATTGAACAACTGCATATAATTTGCTCATTTTATAATGTTTATCTCTTTTTGTTAATTCTTATCCATTGTTTCCTGTTATTACCCTTTATTTTCTTTGGTTTTTTGTACAATTTTGAGAAAGGTTATGTTTTTTGGGTCAATTAGTCTCTCGCGTCAACATTTTGGGGATGCGGGGAAAGTTCAGGATTCTTTTTCATAGTTAGTTGGCATCACTGTATCATTGTATCCTAACTCATTTGATCTTCCCAGGCATGTAGGAGAAACTTTATAGAGAGAAGTATGTGTGGTTCATCATTGCTTGGTACCGGCACAACTGGTACAAGGTCAAGGACAATCGCCCATATGCATTGTGGAGCAGCTAGAGGAGGCCCCTATTGGTTCAGTATAACCATCTTATTTGTCAATGCTCAACACACTTTAGAAGCTTTATCTTGAAAGTGTGTAATTAAAACAATAAGCAAAGTAATTTGCACACAAAAGTAGAAATGAAACATAGAATTGAGGACGGACAGAAGATGTCTTTAAAACAAAAGATATATTTTACCACAGATAAAAGTGTAAAGAATTCAAATTTCAACATCAGAATTTTTTTTATGGATGTTTCCAAATCTTATAACAGAATGATAATTTTATTTATAATATTTACTCTAATCTCACAAAGATGATTTCTTACAATGCTCAAAGTAAAAAAGGTGTTTCGTCATTAAAGGAAATGAAATGGAAATACTTCAATAGTCCCTAACTATGTTCACCTTAACAACAAATCTGCTATGGAGTGATGCAGTTCCTGGAACCAAAAAAGGAAAATATACTGAAGAAAGAAACTTTACATAATTTTTTCTCTTTGCTGAATTAAAATAATAAATAAAAGTACAACAAAGACATCTATTTGTTTTTTCAACTAAACCAGATTGGAGGAAAGAGGGATGAAACTTGAAGGCTCTGAAGAGATAAAGGATGTCATTTATTGCGCTATGAATTCTATAAAATTGTTGGGAATATGCGAAATGCTACTTTCACAGCCAAAGGAGACGACATCGCACGGACTCAGGTGGAACAATTCACCAGTAAAACCAGTTGTAATGGGTTTGTTTTTTTTTTTTGTGCAGAGGTTTGTAATTTGTATACTCAGTGCTAGCATGTGACACAGGTTAATTAGTTTCAGGAAAAACCACATGGTCAACATAATAGTTAAATAGTGAGATAAGATGCGTTGAAAATTGGAAAAAAAAAATAATCTTTATTTAGGTTGAACAATTTGGACTGAGAAAAATAGGGAAGAAAAAGGAAAATGACAGGAAATAAAAGAATATCGGAGAGATAGAGCACAGGAAGATTAATAAAACAATCTCTCTTTTTTATATGATGCTTTATGAAAATATTTATGTCTCTTTGTATAGTATGTAGATCTTATACCATATTGGTATGTCTTGAAATCTTTGCATTTTTAAAATAGATGATTGTCAGTACTGAAACAATCAGTTTTGCTTATAAGTTTAGAAAAACTCTCTAAGTCTATTGCAGTTTCAAACTCAAATGATCTATGCTTACACAATACCTTCTAATGGACAGACTCTATCAACATGATATGTGTTCATAATCCCAGACTCTGTTATCAACTTTCATCTGTGATTGGCTCACTGGGTCCAAGTGTTGTGTTTGGCTACAAGGGTATCCTGCTCATCTTTGGAATCTTCCTGGCCTATCAGACCCAGGGTGTGAGGCTTAAACAGGTCAGTGATTCCAGATTTGTTGGCATGAGCATCACAATGTTGTGGTGAGGAACCAAAAGCAATTTCCACCCTTTCGATTTACATACATATTTCTTCTTCTTCTTGTTCACTGATTCTAGCGCCAGTCCAGTCATCTTTATAAATGATTATGTCTTTTGGAGGTCCTCCTTTTGGCCATGGAGTTTGGTTTCTTTGGAGATAGTGCATGGCCATGTTTGTTTTCTGATTTTGTCATATAAAGGGCAGAATTGCAGAACATGGTGTGGTGTTTCGTCTATACCACAGGCACATGAAGGGGAGGTTTCTATATTTTAATTTTATATCGATGTCTTTTTAGGCAGCATTGCCTAGTACAGAGACATGTGATATGATGGTTTGGTCCCATCTCTCCAATGTGTGGTATGCATTTGTTTTTCGGGGAAAGGGGGGGGGGGGAGAGTAGAATTCAGCAGGAGCTTTTATTTCTGTACAGTCACTGAGTTCTCATATTGAGTCCCACAGGCACCTTCCTTTGCCATTTTGTCCATCACTTCATTTCCTAGGATTCCGCACTGAGCTGGTATCCATTGCAGGGAAACAGTGACTTTGGGAAAGCTTTTTTAGCTTCCTGGTCAGGTCAGGTAACTTATCTCCAGCTCGAGCCTCCAAGACTGATTTGGCAGCTGTGAAGATGGCAACTTGCTGGCATTCACCTCTATGCTGTTCAGCTTTGTCTATGCCATACACAAGGACTTGCACAACAGCAGCATAGCTGGTACAGTACTTTCGCGTTGGCTTGCTGATTTTGTGCCTTTCTCCTTCTGGGTTAAAGATGACTATACTTGCTGCGCCGTTGGTCACTGTATTTGTGTCTGATCCTTCAGTACATACATTTACCAAGGATTCTAAAGGGAATGTGTCCTCTACCATTGCCAGTGTTTGATTTCTTTTGATTGTGCTGTCCAGCTTATCTCTTTGGGTTACATGAGGGACTGTTAATTTGATATCTATGTTCAGTGGGGTTTCATTCCATGTCTGTTGTATCATGTCAATTTCAATTGCAACCATGGAAGATGTGCCTGTGTAAAAATGCTGCTTAACTGTTTACTCTGATGTTCAAAACTGCTACGCTTTAGGCGACTTTTGTTGGTTTGTTGTAGTCTTGTATTCAATAGATTGGTCTGCATGCAGGTAGTGTTGGCTGCATTGATCACAATCTTGGTGTCTCTCCTGTCTTTTAACTCACCAGGCCCTGGTCTCAAACGGTATCGAGATGCTAACTTTTAGCACTCTGGCCCTGATCTTGTTGATGTTCGGCACGCTCTTTGTGAATTTTTTTGAACTACACACGAAGAGAGATACTGGGTGTTCATGCTTGTTTACGTTAACTTTCAAACTTTCCGGGGATACCCGAACAGACCTACCCATCTAGCACCAATATAACAACAACACCTGCTGCTGAAGGATGAGTTTTCAACAGCATCCACCACATCAAGGATCTGTCATTAACAAATACTATCCACCCCAACTGATAGGGGGTCACCTATCAAATACCCAGTGATGAAAGTGGAAAACAAGTCAATTGCTTTGGAGCTCCACGGTCCATCATCTCAGGGACATCCCTTGAACAGCCGGACCCTGGTCAGCTTATCCAACTGAAAAAACTTATTCCCACTTTTATTGCTGGAGAGGCAATTCTAACAAGTCAAACCGTTTTTCTTGATCCTGATGCCCAGAGCGTTTTTCTGGAGTAGAGGGAAATGAAACAAATTTCAACAATGAAGCAAAGAATGATGTCATGAAATAAAAGGAAATATGATCAGTAAAAGACAGTCGATAGAATTTGAGCATGGATAATAATGGATGGAGGGTAGAGGGTGAAATGATAAAGATAGTGAATAAGAAAGAGATGGCTGAAAGGTACTTGATTAAGACAAAAATAGATAAACGAGGATGGGAAAGACAGAAAAGAGGACGAGGAATGAAAAATGGATTTTACTTTGTCAGAGAAAAGATAATGTTTGACACGGATGGAGGGAGACGGATAGAGGATACAGCTAAAGAAGGGAGGATTGAGTACATGGGTAGAGGACTAGGGATGGCAAATTTTTATAAGGAAGTGGAGGGACAGAGAATGAAGAAATCTGAGGGATCTGCCCTCTTTCTTTTTCTAAAAAGATTTTAAATAATGCTACTAATGTACAAGTTTTTCATACATTTGCACAAAAAAATCCCTTCCTTTCTGTCTAAATTAAAGAAATTCTGCAACATCCACAGAGGGATGGCCAGATGGTAAAGAGTCTGACTGCTTCCCTGATCAGTCAAGAGGAAGAGGAGAGACACCAGAGGAATGGAAATGAGGATGAACAGCTCAAAAACCAAATAGCTGAGGTCAGTGTCAGGCACAAGTTATGGTACAACCTTTAATAAAACCGTACTTCTCTTCTCTTGTGCATCTCCAAGTAAGATTCCCAGGAAAACAAGGAAGACATTTTACAAATCAGAGACATTCTGTGTTTCACTTTTTTTACATTATAGAGCTAAGGAAGCAATTCACTAGACAGCCTTTGTAAGGGTTTAGGTTTCTAAGCAGGGATTAAGTCAAATGTCATGCAAGCAATCCTGTCTTAATCCCTTTGGGGCTCAACAGAATCTGAAATTGTATTTGCATTGAAATTTTTACCTGATAGAGGTTCAAGAACTGATTAACTTATACACTAAGACTTCCCTTTTTCACCCTTATTTGGTGCAATACTCAAAGCGTTTAATTTTCTACTCAAAGATTTTGTGGGAAAGTCAGAAAAGAAACTCTTGTTCATTTTTCCCTCTTCATGCTTGCTCATAAGAACAGTCTGTTTGTAAATATTTTTTTTTCAGATGGAGGATTGAGTGAAAGAACCAAAGCACAAGCTGCAGAAGAAACAAGTAAACATGCTTATTTGTAACTCAACTACCACATGCATAACTCTCTGTACAGGCCTCAGCACCAATATAACAACAACACCTGCTGCTGAAGGATGAGTTTTCAACAGCATCCACCACACCAGGGATCTATCATTAACAAATACTATCCACCCCGACTGATAGGGGGTCACCTATCAAACATCCAGTGATGAATGCGGAAAACAAATCAACTGCTTTGGAGCTCCACGGTCCATTAGTTCTGAGATATATCTTGAACAGCCGGACCCTGGTCAGCTTATCCAACTGAAAAAGCTTATTCCCACCGTTAATGCTAGGGAGGCAATTCTAACAAGTCAAACCGTTATTCTTGATCCTGATGCCCAGTGCGTTTTTCTGGAGTAGAGAGAAATTAAACAAATTTCAACAATGAAGGAGGCATGAAGCAAAGAATAATGTCATCAAACAAAACGAAATATGATCAGCAAAAGACAGTCGATAGAATTTGAGCACGGATAATAATGGATCGATGGTGGAGGGTAAAAAAAAAAGATAGTGAATGAAGAAAGAGATGACTGAAAGGTACTTGATAAAGACAAAAATAGATAAATGAGGATGGGAAAGACACAAAAGAGGATGAGGGATGAAAGATGGATGTTAGAGGAAAGATAATGTTTGACACTTGTGGAGGGAGACAGGTGTAGGATAGAGCTAAAGAAGGAAGGATTGAGTACATAGATAGAGGACTAGGGATGGTAATTTTTTATATAGAAGTGGAGGGAGGGAGAATGAAGGCATAAAATTTCTTAGACTTTCCTGCAGATTTTAATCTTTGTCATGAACTTTTTCACGCCATTCAGAATATCTTTTTTTTATTTACTTGTTTATGAAAATGTGCAATATCAAGCAAATTTTTTTTGATACATGTGATAAATATTGTTTTGGTGTAAATGGCAGTTTAAAGTTAATCTTTGAAGTAGGTTGTTTTTTTTTTTTTTAGTGATGAAGGTTTCATTTTGCAATAGTATTAATTATTTAAGAATGAATTGAAAAAAATTATGGTGAGGGGGTAAAAAAGCATGAATGAAGATAATAAATGCAAAAGATATGGATTCTTTGTAAAATTTGTACGTTTTTACCATTGTCTTTACCATTGTCTTTGTGCAATAATAAGCGATTTTTCCTTGATTGTGATAAGAGTAGATGTGTGTATGTGATATGTTAAGATGGGAATTTTATAAGCCTTGTTTCCATATTTTTTTTTATTAAAGGAAATCTCCTTCCTGTTCTCTTATGTAGAAAGTTAAGGAAAGAAGATTAACTTCTGCTTTAGAAATTTGCATTCTCTCAGGTATTAAAACATTTTTAGCAATAATTTTACTTATGTTTTGTCATTTCGTATAAAAAACATTTGAATGTTTCAGTCTAAAAAGGAATAGCCTGTTTTATATCTATATTGCTTTTTTTCTTTTTTTATGTTTTGTACCATTCACTGTAGCGAGAGTGAGAGAGAGAGAGAGAGAGAGAGAGAGAGAGAGAGAGAGAGAGAGAGAGATTTGATTACAAGACTAGGACTGAAACAACGTGCTCCTTTTTACTTTGTTCCTCTTACAATATTTCTTTGACAGGCTACAATCTGTATTGTTTCATTAAAAAAAAGATTAGATCAGTTCATTAGAAAAGTCTTATTTCCATATTTTATTTCTATTTAAGAAAATCCCATTCCTTTTGTAGAAAGTTTAGGGAAAGAAGATTTGCCTGTGCTTTTCAGATTTGCATTCTTTCAGGTAGAAAAACAGTTTTAGCAATAACATTACCTAGGTTTTTATCATTTCATGAAAAGAACAACAAAACATAAATGTTTCATTATAGAAAATGAATAGTCCCTTTAATATCAATATTGTTTTTTGTATTTGTTTTGTACAACTCACCTTAATATTTGTAATAATAAATTGCCATTTTAATAGGTGCCCTTATCTCAAGCGAGAGAGAAAGAGAGATATTTGATTAAGACTAGGACTACAACAATATGCTCCTTTTTAATTGGTTTCCCTCACGATATTTTTTGGCAGGCAAAAATCTGTATTATTTTATTGTTTTATTAAAAAAAAAAGGTTAGGTCAGTCCATGAGAAAAGTTAACCCCTCGATAGCGAATTTGTGTGCCAAAATTTGAATTAACCATATAGGAGTTTGAGTGATAACGAAGTTATCAAAGGGTAATAACAGTCAAATACCATTTTCTTTTGTTAATGAGATATATTTTTTCCCTTGATATAGTCAAAAGTTTTATTAGTTTGATGCCTTCTTAATTGTTTAATTTTTTGTTGTTGTTCTGTTTTGTTGAGTTTTTTTATTATTATTTCTTTTGTGACAATTTTATTACAGCTACAAGTTTTATCTCAGCAGTAAAGATGCAAAAAGGCCAGTCTTTTAAAAAAATAAATTGATCATTAGGGATGTGGATCAGGGATTATTGAAATTAATGTTTATTGATCAATCTTCTAGTAAAAATATTAATCCTAAAGTTAAACTAATACTGCCATTGCTTAGATTACTTTGCTTCCAAAGATCTCATGTTGTGTGTTACTCATTAAATCCTGCTAAAGACTCTGTTTCCTTTTAACACTGTATTGTGATCTTTTAATGTAAAGATGTTGCAAGGATTATTTTTGTTATTAAAGAATTGGAATCTAATTTTTCTTTTTTGCTTTAGTAAAATCTAAATTGTGATCTGAGTGGTTAATTGCTGCTGCTGCTGTGATGTGCTGTAAACAAATTGATCTGGGACCTAAGTCCTGAGCAAAATGGCAAATATAATTAATCGAAATTTTATAAAGTGACTTGGACCCAAACACATGATAACGGTAGTTAGAATAGTTTACAATGAAAATTCCCTAGATCTTAGTCACTTTTACACGTCATGTAGTTTTACAATCCAAAAGCTGAGCAGATTGAGTTAAACTGGACACTTTTTATGAGAACTCAAGGGAAATATAATTAAAACTAAAAGAATCTGCCGATTTAAGGTGTTAATTGCTTGAAGCAGTAATTAAGTGTCTGCATTGGGTAACCTTTCAAGTGACAGAATAATAAATCTGGAATTACATTCTACAGTTAATGACAATGCTGTTCTAACTTTTCTTTTACTTGGCAATATCAAACAAAGCAAATGGTAAGACAAAAGGCACAATGAAAATTGAAATATCTGTATAAAACACTCTTGCACCGTTGCCGGTATTTATGAACATGAAACAACTTTCCGACTATTAAATTAGTGTATTGGATTAGATAAAGCAACTTTTGTTAACCTTTTTTAAAAAATATTCGAAGTCTTAACCAAAGTTCAGCTATCACTTGAATCAGAGTGACAGCCTTGCTGGTAAATCCAACACTGAGGAGCCTAGACCGCTCAAATGCATTGACGCTGATACCATTGCTCACAGGAGCGCAAGGTCAAATAAAAAAAAATAAAATTACACCAGACTCTGCATGCGGAAAAAATGCGTGACGTAAGATGCCGTTACGAGGAATCCACGATGAAAGTAATCTAGCAATAGGGCCTAGAAATCCCGCATTCACATATGATAAATTTCAACAAAAGGCCTGAAAATTCAATTCTTTTTCAACAGAAAACATTCCGATATGGTGAGAAAATTTTTGAGGATCAACATAGACAGTACATTTTTTGAAAGGTTATTTCTATTTTGCGACCAGATCCAGCATCTAGATATAGATTTAACTTTGAGAACTAGGTACGGCTTATCACTGTCATCATGGCGAAGAAGGTGGGGCAGAGAATGAGACAGAAAAATATCATTAACGAAAATTAATGGCAAGAATATCTAATGTTTCTTCAAAGAAGATGACAAATGAGGTCTGTGCGGGAAAGGGGGGTTGTCCTTCAAAATATTTTATGCTATAAAGCCCACGCCTACTTAGCACATACCAAACTGTGTAAATAGCATTATGCATGTTGATGTTTAAAATGTTTGTTCAGTAATTATCCGAGACAAATAGTGCGTGTGTGTGAGTGTGAGGCGAGGATAGACCCAATGCAGGGCCCGAAAAACCCGGTTAGTCGTCAGTTATAAGATGATTGTATTCTAAGGCATCAACCAAGCCCGATCTCTGTACGTTGAAGGTCGCCAAGGTTTCTCGTTTAATCTTATACAAAGTCTCTCTCTCTCTCTCTCTCTCTCTCTCTCTCTCTCTCTCTCTCTCTCTCTCTCTCTCTCTCTCTCTCTCTCTCTCTCTCTCTCTCTCTCTCTCTCTCTTCCACTTTGCCTGTTTCCTTTTATTTTAGAATCATTTCATCATTATGTCAGTGTCTATGTAAGTGTACTACTCAGTCTTTGTCTGTATATGCAAATCACTTATTCTTTGTCCTCTTTCTGATTTTTCTACTCATTTACTCTATTTTTCTTTCTTTTACTTTTCAGGTTATTTCCCTTCCACGCTCTCTCTCTCTCTCTCTCTCTCTCTCTCTCTCTCTCTCTCTCTCTCTCTCTCTCTCTCTCTCTCTCTCTCTCTCTCTCTCTGTCTGTCTGTCTGTCTGTCTGTCTGTCTGTCTCTCTCTCTCTCTCTCTCTCTCTCTCTCTCTCTCTCTCTCTCTCTCTCTCTCTCTATCGCTATCTCGATTTCTCTTTTGTTTTCTTCTTTTCTATTATTTGCGAAACATTTTTTTTTCATAGATGTGACCATGGGAGTTTATTAGTCTTTCTTTTTCTCTCACTTTGTGTCGCACTTTCTTTCTTCTATCTCTGGTTTTTCCTCTTCCACAATATTTCTCCTTCTGTCTATTTCTTTTTTTTTTTTTTAATCTCTTTGCCCCTCTCTACCCCACCTCCTCTCGCTCTTTCTCTCTCACACTCTCTGTCAATGACTCTTTATAATTCTTTCGCAATAAATCTTTCTTGTTTTTACATTTTATTTTTCTATCTCTAATTTTTTATTGAACACGCGTCAATTTGCACGCTCTGTTAATGGCTATGACTGTTAAACAGCTTTTTTCTGCTGATTTTTCTGTATTTCACCAGTCTCATTGCTTTACGTTACCGCTCCATTTTGTCAGAAAATTTTACATGTGGATGCTTCCAAAAGAGTGAAAAAAATGATTGTCCATGAAAGGGGTGCCAATGACCTAAACAAATTAATACGTATATTTATATGCCTCTCTTCCCCACTACCACCCTAGTGGCTGCAACTGGCGTATACAATACAGATCACTTTGCTCGAAGAGTTTATTCTCTTTCTGTAGTAAAACAATAATTCAGATCGTGCATTTAACAACTTTGTCACTCTTTTTTCTCTTTCTCACTGTCTTTTTCCGTTCTTCCCTCTTTGTTTCTGTTTCTATCTGTCTCTGTCTTTGTCTCTCTCACTCTGTGTGTGTGTGTGTGTCTCTCTCTCTCTCTGTCTTTCTCTTCTACTTTACCTCACTTCCTTCACTCTTGATATTTTTATAAGATTTATGTCTCTATCTATGACAATGTATATTACTGTTTCTTTCTCTAACTGTGGTTCAACATCTCTTTTTTCTCTCTTCTTCTCGTTCTTAATCTTTTATCTTTCAGTCTCTCTCTCTCTCTCTCTCTCTCTCTCTCTCTCTCTCTCTCTCTCTCTCTCTCTCCCTCTCGCTCTTTTTTTCTTTGCTCCTCTTCCCCCACCTAAGATAACCATTTTTTCTTTTGTTTGTGTCTGTGTTAATACATTACCCTTCTCTTAAACAGTATGTCTCACTTCCTTTGTTTTCTTTCTTTTTTCCTTTTCCACTCTTCTTCTATCTCCTTTTCTCTGTCTCTCTCTGTCTGTCTGTCTGTCTCTCTCTGTCTCTCTCTCTCTCTCTCTCTCTCTCTCTCTCTCTCTCTCTCTCTCTCTCTCTCTCTCCCTCTCTCTCCTATACTTGTGATACATTAATTTTACATCAGTTTATGACTAAATATTCCTCTGTATGTGTTGCTATTTATTTACAGTCTATTCGAGGCAGAGTCTATCACTATTTTAGTACTGATAATCAGATATGACGTGCCAGTAACCAGTGGACAGTACGTTAGTAATGGAAAATTATGTGAAATTCGTCTCTCGTGATAGGTAACAAATATAAAGGAGGAGTTGCATATTTAATGGATAATGCCCCTTTGAAAGTTAAAAAAATACTTCTCCCTATAAAGGAAGATATTCCAACTCCCTATAAAGGGAGGTATGTCAAAAGTTTGCAGGGGGTGAAGGGTTTCAGCTCTGAACCTCCGCCATATAGACACTCTCAGGATAGCCGGCCCACCGACACCACATCGACGAAGTACCCAAGTCGCCGGTACCTCTGAGCAGGTTGTGCTTATCACACGACCCACGACAAAACTTCCCTGCCAGCTTCCAAGCACCAAAATCATGCAAGTGTGCATCCCGGTGTTTTATGGGAGGAGCCACATCAGACCCAAAGCATAAAATGACGACAGGCGCGGGCCGTCATAGCATGTGGACCTTGACCGTTTTACGGGTCTTAACACCGTTAGGGCTTGGAGCCAGTTCCTGGCGAAGTTGCCTTGCCAGGCAAAGTTCAATCTCTCCTGATTCATGTTAAGTAAACACTGATAAACTTTCTTCATGCGGTTTACATGCGGCGCATATGCTTACAATTGTTCGTCAATGTCTATTTTGTAAAGGCCGAAACCCTTGAAATTTAACTATGAACTGCACTTCTTGCCAAATATCAATCAAATAAAAAAATAATATTCATCAAGCAGAATGAATATTTCAATTTTTCGGATAAAACCGTGATTCCATGTTGTATAGATTTTAAGATATGTAACTCTATGCCATAACTGATTAACTTGAAATAGTTGTCCTTTGTATCTAGGAGTGAGTTTGTTCAGTTTGTCAACACGCTATGGGGTTTGTTTATTATTTTTTTTTTTCTGTGACCTTGACTGCCTCTTGCGTGTTAAGACATAAGAAAGGATATGTTTTGACATAAACACAGACAAAAGAAAAAAACCCATCTATCTTAAGTGGGGGAAAATCGCAAAAAAAGTTAAAAAAGAGAAAGAGTGGACGCCTAAAAAACGAGTGAGAGAATAAAGAAAGGGCGAAACAGTTAGAGAGAAAGAATCAGTAATATACTGAAAAAGAGACATAAAGATGAAAAATATACCAAAAGTGAGAAAAGAGAGGCAAAGAAGAAAAAGAGGGAGAGACAGACGGGGATAAACAGAAAAAAATTCAGAGAGAGAGAGAGAGAGAGAGAGAGAGACAGAGAGAGAGAGAGAGACAGAGACAGAGAGACACAGAGAGAGAAAGAGAGAAAGAGAGAGAGAGATAGAGAGAGAGAGAAAGTGGGAGAGGAAAAACGCGAAAGAAAATAAAAAAGAAAAGGCGACGCACAGAAAGAAAGTGTGAGTAATTATATTGATATAGACTGAGGCATTAAGATAAAAAAAAAATATAATTAAAGATGAGAGAATAAAGGCAAAGGAGAAAGAGAGAGAGAGAGGGGGAGGGGGGAGAGAGGGAGGGAGAGAAAACCAAAAAGAGAAGAAAAAAAAGGGAAAGAGAAAGAGTCAGAGAGAAAGAGTGAATGGTATTCTTTCAGAGACAGAGACTATATAATGAAAATAGATTCCAAAATAAAACTAGAGAGGGAGAGAAGAAGGGGAAAAAAAAGAGAAAGAGAGAGTGGAAGAAGAAGAACCAGGAAGAAAAGAAAGAAATACTGTCACAAAGTAAGAGATAAATATATAGTAATAAACTAACATAGACATAAGGGTAAAAAATATATCGAAAGGGAGAGAAGAGAGGCAAAGAAGAAAAAGAGATCAACAGAGAGAGATAGATAGAGAGAGAGAGAGAGAGAGAGAGAGAGAGAGAGAGAGAGAGAGAAAGAGAGAGAGAGTGTGTGTGGAAGTCGAGGAACCAGAAACAAAAGAAATAAACTGAGATCCACTATTCGAGAGAAAGAGTAAGTTATGTAATTATATAGACACAGACAGAAGGAAACCAAAATAAATCTAAAGTGACAGAAGAGAGGCAAAGGAGGGAGAGAGTGGAATGAGAGCAAGAGAGGAAAGACAGAAATGGCGAAATACAGTTAGAAAAAAAAAGAAATAGCAATAATATAGTCATAAACATGTTAAACACATCGAAAGTGAGAGAAGTGAGGGGAAAAAAGAAAGTGAGATATAGGCAAAGGTGGATTGGTTTCTCTTTTAAAAGTATTTTTTTTTTAACTGGCGAGCCTCATCAATGAAACGCTCATTAAAACCAGGTGCTCTATTCGTCAACTGGCAAGACTAATTGGCACATTGATAGCTATCTTTTCAGCAGTACCTTACGGTCAGTTATTTTACAGGGACACGGAATTGACGAAAACACAAGTACAAGCCTTAAAACATCAGGTTTATAATTTTGATAAATGCATCACACCAGAATGTAAGATTGAAATGTGATGGTGGCTCTCTGAGGGAATCAGTTTCCACAAAACCAGGGAGCATGCCTAAACCTCGTTGTTCCTTAACCACAGATTCCTCCATATTGAGATGGGGCGCACACCTAGGCAATTCAGACAATAATCAGAGTTTTTGGACCGACACAAATAAAAAAATGCACTCAAATGCTTTAGAACTCAAAGCAGTTCTCAAGGTTTTGCAAAGCCTATGCAGCCATTTTTATAGCTGCTATATTCTTGTTCATATTGACAACACTACTGCAGTTTCTTACACAAACAACATGAGCGATACTCATTCTCGTTTGTGCAACAAGATAGCTAAGATGCCATTCTGTGAGCTGAGGAGCATTGTATTTGGCTTACAGCGACTCATATAATGAACAAAGATAATTCTAAAGCGGACCAATTGTCACGATAGATTTATTTCAGTCTAGACGGGACTTTAACTCAAGAGGGTTTTGATTTGTTATGCACAGATGAAAACACAGGAACACCTTCTATTGATCTTTTTGCATCTTGCTTGAATAATAAAATGCCCAATTAAGCGCCCCTTTACCCAAATGCTGCAGCGCGATTTATAAAAGCCTTTACTTTCAAGTGGAAAGAATTTATTTACTTATTCCCCACTTTAACCTGAAAGGTGGGGTTTTAGTTAAAATGAGACATGACAATGTTCATAGAGCACTCATCGTTATCCAAAGTGGGAAATCCAGCCATGGTATCCAACTCTTCTGACCATGCTAATCAGCTCAGCTATCATGTTAAACTCTTCTCTCTTTTCTTTCGTTCACCACAGGAAGCCAATCGAGAGACACCTGATAGCGGACAGACTGAACATAATGACTTGTCTCATTTCAGGCAGAAATTAGCTGTGGATGATGTTTAACACCATTATGTCAGCCTGGGGAAAGTCTACACACTAGTAACATAAAGGTTGTTTCTTAACATTTGTCATGTCAGATAAAGGGACTCAAAACCAGGGGACGCAAATTTGTTGATGGAACTACTGCAAAAAATTAGATAAAAGATACAATGATCAAGGTGCTATCAATTATGCAAAGTCAGACGTGTCCCTCTTAATTGACATTGACTAATAAAGTAGAAAGACATAAATTCTTTATGAAAGGTGCCTTTAACCCAACCCCCCTCCTCCCAATACCTAACTATAAAAGCATTTGGGGTGTTTCGATCCGGTGATAATGTCGATTTGCCCCAGTCTCAAACTGACCATGCTATTGCATTGCCCTTACAACCATCACTTTATTGAACTTCTTTGTTTTTCACCAAGGAGGCGGCATCTTTTGTGCTAGACGACCTGTTAAAAACAGCATCACCACAGAGTAGGAACGTTCAAATAAATTTACCCTTATACCCAAAGAGAATATCGTGCGTAGTTCAGTGTCTTGGGGATTACTTGACGCGAACAGAAAATTGTCGTCAGTCTGATGAGCTTTTGGTGAGTATAATCTCTCCACATAAGGCATTAGGTCCCGAGATCACTAGTAGGTGGCTCAAATGTACTGTCAGAGGCAGAGATTGATATGGTCAAGTACTCCGCACACAGTACCCGGGCTGCTGCGGTCACAATGGCTGCGGTTACATTAGATGTTGCCAATATTTTAGCTTCCGTAGGATGGAAGTCTTCGCAGACTCTTGATCGTTTTTATCGCAAACCCAGTGAGTTGGGAATGCATATTGACACGACTCAGGCAGCGGATTCAACTTGTTTTGGTGCAGCGGTTATGAATAATGGCGATCATGAATAAACCTTGACCTTGACAGTAGTTGAAGTGAATGCCGATGATACATTGATTGAAAGATTAGATTATTAATCTGCATTTTTAGTACATAGATTTAATTTGATCCTGATACATAGATCTGATAAATTAGGCACGTCAAATCTGAATACAGTGGGCATCAACACAACACTCATTTCTTTACTTTGCCTACTACTGCGTCAGATGCAGAACAATCCTATGCCATAACTAGAAACCTGATAGCGGTAGGAGACCTCTCTACGTTTTCAGAGCTGGATGCAACGTCATGCTTTTTCTGTTACCGGACCAGTTTGTTATATGGCTACACATTTGTGTCAATATATCCTATGATTTAATACTGCTACAGCAGAAATCTACAAACTTTCAATCAACGTCATGATGTTTCCAAACCGATGCATTCTGAACCAATATGTCCTGTGAGCTAATGTACTCCCTCACTTACATCGATGTATCTTATCATTTGCATTGGCTTTAGCAGAATTCTGCGAATTGCCATGCAGCGTCATCATGTTTCAGACCATTCCATTCTGGACCAATATGTCCTATGAACTACATATTTATACATTCCCTCACGTACATCTTCGAGGTATCTTATTATTTGCATGCCCAGAAGCATTCTGCACATTTCGATGCAACATAATGTTGTTTCCGAACCAATGCATTCTGTGGGTTGCACACTTTTGCAACTCATCATTTATATATCAACTATCCTCTTATTTTCAACTGAATAGAACATATTCCGGTACAGCCACGTCATGATGTTTTATCGCTAAGCAAAGGTAAACTGTGAATTTAGCATTTATGTCGCATCTCCTTTGTATGCCTACCTAGATATATACTATACATTTGAATAAAACATTGGCACATGACAGGCTTCTACGACGTTATACACATAAAGTTTCTATTGGCTGATGCATGTGTTTGCATGCACGTGCATGCCGAAGATTACACCAATCTACTTGAATATTAATCTGCTTTCAATTTCATGCTCATTAACCTTGATGTTAACTATTTGATGTTAAGTATTGAATTTTCCATTTTCTATTTCGTTCAATATGTGCACATCTTGTCATCGCATCGTGACGATTTGATACAAGCATATATTCTTATATCTTCTGATATATCCGATAGGTGTACAGCAATTAAATTATCTGAAGGGCATATGATTCTAGATTCAATTACATCGCAATTATGATGTGTAGCTGATTTTTTGTCCAACGATGTGGACTGTGGCACATTGCCCTGGTCGTATAAGTTGTGATAACTTTTATTCTTTGAAGTCTCAAGTAACTTCATGAATATTAAGAGGGTCCGTAGAATGGAAAAGTAAACAATACTTTCCAAGTTGAAGTCTGTTCTATTTTCTAGGGACCCACTAATATTCATCGAGGTCAATGCTCTCCCTTGTCTATTTTGATTGCACCCTCCTGTATGTATTTGTCCGTAATGATATGTCAGCATCATAGACTACATTAGAATCGTAATAGTTATCAAGTTTAAAGTATGGGCCTAAGCGGGCGTGGTCTGCCTATCTCAGAGAGAGAGAGAGAGAGAGAGAGAGAGAGAGAGAGAGAGAGAGAGAGAGAGAGAGAGAGAGAGAGAGAGAGAGAGAGAGAGAGAGAGAGAGAGAGAGAGAGAGAGAGAGAGAGAGAGAGAGAGAGAGAGAGAGAGATCGAATGGTTTGTCTGGAAAAGAACACATCAATCTCTTTCACCAATTCACTACAGATAGGGTGAATACAAGAGTGAAAGTGAAAACAAAAGCAGGTAGTTTCTCTTTATCAATCCAGAGAATTCACGACTTGGTGTTGCATGCTCATCCAATTCTAAACATGCCAGAGCTAAGGTATGGTCAGATATCCACAACCAGGTGTGATCGATAGACTAAGGCTTCTGACCGATTTTCGCTAATACAATAGGGGATTTCTTGGTACTTGTAAATGATTTAGATCCAACACACCTTTCCCCTTAAAACATTTATTTTTTCATAGTTTTATGGGAACACATATAAGATAATTATAGCTAGCGTTTTTTTTCTCTCTCCTTTTGTTTGTTCGATAATGTATCTGTCGCTCTGATTAATAACTTGTCAGCTGCTACCAGTGCTCACATGGTGTACATTTAAAATGGTGTAAAGTATGCAAGATAGCATTATTTGGTTGTCCTTTTTTGTTTTATCATCCGTTTATAATAGTTGTATAAAGAATAACTTGTACACGGTATGCTTGATTTCGCAATTTTTTTTCGTGACGGGTATATTTGAAGATTCAAGTATATTATCTTTGACATTACCATTGTATTAATATCTGCTTCAGCATTTGTTCTTTCTATTCTTAATATTATATGAATAAATTTAAAAACATGGTTTTGTTCTTTTACCAAAACAAAGCGAAACAAAACCACGGAAAAATTCGCGTAAGGCAGACAGTACAAATAATTTAGAATGTTTTGCATCAGAACATAAAAGATCACCTTCTCAATTTAGGCAATCGATTTTGATACTCTGCTTCAATTCTTATCGTTTGACATTATCATGGTATTAAAATCTACTTTAGCATTTGGTATTTCTATCCTCAACATAGTGTCAACATATGAATAAGTTTAAAAACATGCTTTTGTTATTTTACCAAAGCAAAACAAAACAAAACCACAAAAAATTCGTGTCAAGCAGGCATTATAAATATTTAGAATGTTTTCCATCAGAACATAAAATATTTCTTTCTCAATTTAGGCAATCGACTTTGATACTGTGCTTCAATGATATAATAATGATGTTGAAAGAATTTGTTTGTTAAATCGAAAATAAATGCACTGCCATGTTCAAAGTCCTCTGATATTGTCTGTGACCAAGCTGAATCTAAATAAAATTTCTACAGTTACTTAGCCATGCCTAATTAAATGAACATTATAACTAGCCTTCTAGGCTCACCGGTTACCTGCCAGTAAGATGAACAGGTTGACAAAGAGCAAGAATTAAGAGATCGGTTTAAAAAAAATGAACGACCATCCCAGACAATTTCTTTGTTATCTTAAATGTAATTGAAAGAAAAATAAATAAATAGATTTATGACGATTTTAGAAATTGCGCATTTTTAAGAGCTCACGACTGTCAATGTCTAGATTATAGAGATACTTCATAAATCCGTTTACTAGATCTACATAGCGTGATTTATGAGCGGCAATTAAATCAAATGGCTATGTGATTATAAAGTTTTTGGATGAAATTAAGAAGGCGTAGTCTATGTAAGGTGTAAAGCAGAATGGAAAATGCAAAACGCGCTTTGATTAAAAAAAAAAAAAAAAAAAAGCGGACGTTAGTAAAACAACGTGTACATTCGCAAGTCAACACAGGTTTCTAAAATACTATCCAATCAAAACACTAGTCTACTAAATCTAAATCGACTCTCCTATCCAACGGCGCTCCATCCCACAGGTTCTCGACTTTGTACACTATCGTCGCCGACTTGACCTCAATTTGGAGCTCAACATGGAAATATTCTTCCATCCGGGGATCTGCGCATAGATTCGTTTCAAATCTATTTTTATCCCATATCACTGGTGGCGTCCAGGTCTAGACAAAAAGTGGCTCTATAGATCCTAGATTTAGATCTAGATCTATATCGAGATTCAAAGAAGCAATTCTTGGAACGAGGCAACTGTGTTCTTGATTGTGGCTTAAAGAAAAAGTTTGAAAGTTCCTCATGCTGTCGCGATCAGGAAGAGCCGAAACCCGAAGTCGGGCTAAAGAAGATATAAAAAGAGTGATAAATGCGATCGACAGAGTGAGGAAATGGTGAGCTTGAAGTCAATTTCTTATTTTAATCTTTGTTCATCTTGGCCCAATATCATTCTGCAGAATACCGAATATATTGAATCTGAATGTTGCTTAGAACGAACAAGATTATATATGGGTTAGTATACTAGATCTAGATCTAGTAACGTTACTGTTTACCATTTCTAGAGGGTCTAATTTGAACTAGACTAGATCTAGATCTAGATGTCATGTATCTGATATCAAAACAGCAATGAACTGTAATACTAATAGCGTTTGATTATTTTGGTATACTGTGAAAAGTGCAGACCTCATGCTCCTATAATTTTAGAGAAATTTTTAGGTTACACTGTGACCACCATCTGAATAGGGAGTGTTACCAAGACAAACAATGACCATTTGCAACGAAATGTCAATAACAAAGCATACATTTAATTATAAATCAGTGACTATTTTCCCAAACTCTTGGAATAATAAGCCAATATACTTATTTCCTTAAACGCATACCACCTTCAAAGCTAGCTGCGATATTTGTAAACGATTGGCTGAGCTTAAATGGCTTTCTGTTCACTTTCATAGAACAGCATTCATTACTCTTACTTACTCAGTAACTGATTCTGGCTCACTGTTTTGATGTGTTCTACTTCTACCCGCTCCCATACAGAGACTTTTTAGTTCATCAGACTACGCTATTTCTCAGTGTGAATATGGCTTCTGTTTCTGCTGGACAGTTGAATCAGAAATTATTTTAATCAAATGGTAAGGTTATCATTGACTCCTTAAACCATGTACGTTAATGTCATGGCGCTTATAAAAATAAATTTTGGCTATTAACCCGATCGTACTTAGATAGTTGTGCCCAGCAAGCATAGCTCCAACCTAAGAGAAGGGAAATAACTGCAAGAAAATCCTATCTTACCTGATTTAAAACATTGTTAAAAATCAACCATAAAAGATAGCAATGTAATTTACATTGTAAAAAAAAAAAGAGAAATTAATCATCTAATAGATCCGATGATGCTTGAATAGATACTTTCTTTGAAATAAAAGAAAGGGTAGAATTTTTCTAAGAGAAAATTTTTTTTTAATTTTTGCACGGAAAATAGTGTTGTGTAGCACTTATCCAATTAATAAGAAACACAGTTTGAACCTTTGGGTTTTCTGGTTTTATTATATTCTTAAGGTATCATCCGACTACGTTGAGATATAAGTCTGAACTGGTGAAGGAAGTTCTTGGTCTATTCAACGTCTCTGTGATGAGCTCTATTCACAACCTCAAATGGATTTATTTGTCACGTGTTAGTCTTTGTCATTGCTCAAGATTCAAAAGTCCTAACGCCACACAGCCCTCCCCCAAAGACTGACACCGTAATAGTCACTGGTATCGCATAGGCGGTCGAATAGTGCGACCTGTACGTGAAGACGTCTGAACAGCAGGGCGCGACATAGCTTGCTGATGCTTAGAGGCGGTGCTTGAGTCGGATGGATGACTGCGTGAGGGATGACTCTGTTTAGCTGGAGGGCGACCACGTGGAGGAGGTTTAGCCAGTATGACCGGTTGAAATGGATCGAAAAACGCTGGCTTGATGCGATCGACTGAGATTCGTTCAGTGCGACCGCCAATGTCTATGAGGAAAGTTTTGTCCCCTGGAGTCAGAACTGCATAAGGACCCGAATAAGGCCTCTGTAACGGCCCTTTAGTGCCGTCTCGTCGGACGTACACGTGTTTTGCGGCTAGCAAAGATGGGGACAGGTAGGTTCTAGCAGAAGTGTGATGGGAGGCCGGACGAGGTGCATAAAACGGGATGTTCAGCCTGAAATTCAGCAGTAAGTCATCCATAGATTTTGCAGATTTAGGTGGAACTAGTTCACCTGGGATTGTCAAAGGCTCACCGTAAACAAGCTCCGCTGAGGAATAACCTAAGTCTTCTTTTGGTGTGGTTCTGAGCCCGAGAAGTACCCAAGGTAGTTCTTCTACCCAATTTGGACCGGTGAGACTGGGCTTTTAGAGCTGTCTTGAGAGTTCGATGAAAACGTTCAATCATTCCGTTTGCCTGGAGGATGATAAGCAGATGTATGGTGAAGCTTGACTCCAAGGCGAGCCGCTATCTCACTCCATAAAGATGATGTGAACTGTGACCCGCGATCTGACGAAATATCTCCAGGGACACCGAAACGAGCGATCCAGCCAGTAATGAGAGCATGCACACACTCGGGTGTTGTAATGCCTCGTAGTGGAATAGCTTCTGGCCAGCGTGTGTTGCGGTCGATAATTGTCAGGAGATATGTGAAGCCAGAAGAAAAAGGTAAAGGTCCAACAATATCAATGTTTATGTGTGAGAATCTTTTCTCAGGTACAGAGAAATGTTCCAGTGGAGCTTTTGTGTGGTTTTGTATTTTCGAACTTTGACAGTGATGACATTCTTTGACCCATCTACTGACCTGCTTCCGCATCCCGTGCCAAACAAATTTGTCTGAGACCATTTTGACGGTGGCTTTAACTCCTGGATGTGAGAGATTGTGAACAACGTCGAACACTGTGCGTCTGAAATCAGGAGGTGTGACGTGGACGGCCTGTTGAAACGTCACACACAAGCTCTGGTCCTTGCTCGTTCAATCTTGTATTGGTAATCTCTAGGCAAGTGAAGGCTGTCTTGTAAGCTTGTACGTCAATACTAGCAGCTTGGGCTCTAGCCATTGCTATGTAATCTATGCCCAAGGAAACTGCGTTGGTTGTTCTGGAACGAGACAGACAATCGGCGACGATGTTGTTTTTACACCAGAGACATGTGCTATGTCGGTGCTAAATTCCCGGAAAATGGCTGAGAGATGTCTTTGTTGTCGTGCTGACCATAACTCTGGGTTGTTTTTGCCATGGCGTGGCACTAGAAGTGGTTTATGGTCTGTATAAATGGTGAAATTCCGTCCTTCAAGCATGAAACGGAAGTGACGAATTGCCAAATATACTCCAAGTAATTCTCGGTCGTAAAGCACTGTATTTTATTTCTGCTTTTCGTAATTGTCGGCGGCTGAAAAAGGCTAAAGGTTGCCAATGACCCTTATTGAACTGTTCGAGGACGGCGCCAACGGCCACATCTGAAGCGTCAGAAGTAAGAGCTAAAGGGCAGTCAGTGCAAGGGTGGACCAGCATTGCTGCATTAGCCAAAGCAGTTTTACCGTTTAGGAAAGCCTGTTTCATCCTTCTTGTGACCACACTAGCTCTTGTCGAGGCTTAGATGGAACTTTAGTGCCCTGCGGTAGAAGAGGACTGAGGGTGGCAGCAATGTTAGGCAAAAAACGGTGGTAAAAAGTTAATCATACCTAAAAACTCTTGTAGTCCTTTCACAGTTGACGGTTGAGGGAATGTTTGGATGACTTTAACTCTTGGCTTGGGTTGGACTAGATCCTTTCTTTGATATTTGGTGCCCCAAAGAATTCCAGGGAAGAGACACCGAAAAGATTGTAATTTTTCAAGGCGAATTACAAGTCCATGATCTATCAAACGTCTAAACACAGCTTTTAAGTCATCCATGTGTTCCTTTCTCTGTCGAACTTGCTATGAGGATGTCGTCCAGATAAACAAAAGCTGAATCAATTTCTTGAAGGACAGAATCCATAGTCTTTGAAACGTTTGGGCAGCACTTTTTAAGGTTTCCGAAAGGCATCCGCAAAAATTCCCACAGACCAAAACGGAGTGATCAATACTGCTGTCTTAGGAATGTCTTCAGGGGCGACTGGAATCTGATGATTAGCCACGAACTAGGTCGGAATTTTTCGAGAAGATAGTCTTTTTCCTTTAAAGAGCGGGCCGAGAAGTCATGAATATAGGGGAATGGGGTACCGATCTGGCGCGGTGACATCGCGTTTAATTTTCTGTAATCGCCGCATGGGCGCCAGCCACCGTTTGGTTTGGATACCATATGGAGAGGAGATGCCCACGGGCTGCTTGATTTCCTAATAATGCCCATCTTTTCCATCTCAGAAAATTCCTTTTTTGGCTATTGCTAGTCTGTCTGGAGCAAGGCGTACGAGCCTTCCGAGCGAAGACAGGATCAAGTGTCTTTAGTTGGGATAGGAAAGTATAGATGTACACCATGTTTAACCTCCGCATTTGAAAATGTTGGTTTCCAGCAGATCCGGGAATTCATTAAGGAGCTTTCGGAACTTATTACTTGAAGGCTCGACAAGCGCAAGGTTGGTTGGCGTCACTGTACTGACACAGCAGGAAATGCCTGAAAATGTGTCTGCTTCTATCAAGCGACGGTGTTCCTCATGTCGACAAGTAAGTTGTGTGTTCGTAAGTAAAATCAGCGCCAAGGAGCGGGCGGCGGACATGCTGCGGTAGTGCGATGAGCCGAGCTTGGAAATTGTGTTGACCAAAACGAAGAACCAAACGACGCGAGCACCATAGGGAAGTCGCTATGCGGGTAGAACCATTGGCAGCTTGTAAAGGAGGTCCTCTGGGTCCTGTTTTCTTGTCTAGATTTAGACGCTGGAGTAACAGAAACTTGAGCTCCTGTGTCAACTAGAAAGCACCTTTTAGAAATATTGTCTGTGACAAAAAGCTGCGTATGTTTGTGGTTCTCTGAAGTTGAAACGGCTGTCAATGTAGCGCTTTACAGCGTTTCTCTGCCTGTGATTATGTGTAAAACTTGAATAGTGTTTGCAGGTGCGGTCACAGCGTTGTGCTCTCGACCCAAACCGTCTGTGAAACCAGCCAAACTGTGCTCACCTCAGACGATTCGCTCAAATAACACTCTGGACTGAGTGACGCCCAGAATTCTGTCTGCCTCAAGCGATAACATTCTTGCAAATCTGTGTTTGGTGAGTTTGCTAGGGGGACACGAACTTTTTCCGGTAATTGTCGAAAAAATATCTGTTTAAAAATAAAACAGGGTTTATGGTCCCCCTAAGAGAGCAAGCATTGAGTCCATGAGTTCTGAGGGCTTTCTATCGCAGCTAACCCGCTAAGGTCTAATAACGTATTAGCCCTCTCTGTTTCTGAAAGCCCGAAAGCCGAACATAAAAAATGATTTAAGGAGCCTCGTATTTGTTAGTAAGAGGTGGAGAGGCGATCACTGACAATACTCTAGTTGCTGTTTGTGAGTCAAAGAGCAGCTACAACATGAAAGTATTTCGTGTGCGTCAGATGATAGGTTGCGTAAGGCAAACTGTGCTTCGGTTTGCTTGCGAACCATGCCAGCGGGCACGTCGTCCAAAAAGTTGGAAGTTTAAGTGCTACTGCCTCGATAGACATAATGAAATGAAATGTCGGAGGCTTAAAACTAGATCTAAAAAAAAATAAAGATCAACTATCACGTCGGGGTCACCAGTGTAGCACTTATCCAATTAATAAGAAACACAGTTTGAACCTTTGGGTTTTCTGGTTTTATTATATTCTTAAGGTATCATCCGACTACGTTGAGATATAAGTCTGAACTGGTGAAGGAAGTTCTTGGTCTATTCAACGTCTCTGTGATGAGACTCTATTC
>JAWDGP010003322.1:80000-96817 GCA_033675545.1 Elysia crispata | reverse complement strand
GCTCCCAGGAGGTAGAGCCTGAAGATCCTGCTCTCCTGACAATGAGGAGTCAGAGCCTGAAGATCCACTGCTCCCAAGACAATGAGAGTGGAGCCTGGTCACCTTAAGACAATGAGGAGGTGGAGCCTGAAGATCCTGCTCCCAAGACAATGAGGAGGTAGAGCCTGAAGATCCTGCTCCCAAGACAATGAGGAGGTGGAGCCTGAAGATCCTGCTCCCAAGACAATGAGGAGGTAGAGCCTGAAGATCCTGCTTCCAAGACAATGAGGAGGTGGAGCCTGACGATCCTGCTCCCAAGACAATGAGGAGGTGGAGCCTGACGATCCTGCTCCCAAGACAATGAGGAGGTGGAGCCTGACGATCCTGCTCCCAAGACAATGAGGAGGTGGAGCCTGACGATCCTGCTCCCAAGACAATGAGGAGGATTGAAGAAACGCCAACAGAACAAGGACAGTCTTCTGCGATAAGGCAGACAATTAAATTAAAAGTCAGGGAAGTGGAAATGAAAGGAAAAAAGAAAATTACATTTATGCTTGTATAGATCTATTTTTTATCTGTAACATGGATAACTTTTCTATTGATTATCTATGCCTCATAATTATTTCAAAATTTTTTTTTTGTAATTTAGGCCCTATCCATATGAAGTTTTTGCTTCACTGTATCTTAGCTCTTTCTGAGAAAAAAAAAATTGTAATTATAGATTAATTATAGATTGTTTCCTTAGGAAAGTACTTGGATGTAACTACATTTTTACCTCAAAATGGTAAAAAATGTGTGCCTGTAATGGTTTTTGATCATACAAAAGGTTGCGAACCATTAATTCAAAAATTAAGGTACTTCTCAAATTTTCTCAACTATTTAAAATAAATCTTGATTTTTTAAGCCCATGTTATGTTTTCTCTCTACTACAGAGCATATATGTATTTTCTTTGATATTTAATATGTTTCTGAATGCTTTACATGAAAATACAGTATGAAAGAAAAAGGAGAAACTTTAAACGCGATTTTCTCAGTTCCTACTTTTGGTCATTTTTCTGACTTTAAAATGCAATAACTCAGCTTCTAATTAAGATATTGTTAAAATTTAAATTGCATTTTGTTCAGAAAACACAAGGAAAAACAAAAATGCAAAAAAGCTGGATGTAAAATTTTCATCATGTGCCTTGGTTTTGCCTGACGCATCACTATATAATAAAATATAGTTATAGAAAAGAATTACATAAGCCGTAATAACTTTTGCCGGAAAACAATAGGATTTAGATATCTTTAAAGATAAAAGATTAAAAAAGAAACAAGCACAAAAAAATTAAGCATGAATTGATTATTGCTTTACATAAGGTAAAACTTGTTTTTGAATATTAAGAGACCAGCAGCTGCTAATCTCTTGGTGACAGATGTTAGCGTTCTGACACCGGCAGCATCACAACATCCAGCTACTGGTAGCGGTCACCGTGACAAATACAACAGTCAGGGATATCTCAGACATCACAACAACAGGAAGCCAGCAGTTTTGAGGTAGTGGCGGAGATGTTCTTTAGCGTTACTGACACCGGCAGCATCACAATATGTAGCTACTGGTAGCGGTCACACCGTGACAAATACAACCGTAGTCAGGGAACTGTTGCCATCGCCTCCAGCGTATCACCTTTATTTCCTTGATAACAGGAAGCCAGCAGTTTGGTGTGGCAGATGTTAGCGTTCTGACACCGGCAGCATCACAACATCCAGCTACTGGTAGCGGTCACCGTGACAAATACAACAGTCAGGGATATCTCAGACATCACAACAACAGGAAGCCAGCAGTTTGGTGTGGCCCCTGAAACAAAAAAAAAACAAACAAAATCTAACGGTTATTATAAAAAATAAATGTTACCTGTAAATGCCAGAAATCTTTTTTTTAACTTGAGTATTATATTAGATCGGATAAAAATAATTTCCTGGTCAATAACCACATAATGACAGAGACACATTTACGTTCTGCTAAGAGATGTGCTTGTTGGTTTTTTTTTGTATTTTTTTACCTGAGGCTTGTTTTCAAAGACTGGCCTATTAACATTTCAGACTCCTGGTTCTTCTTGGAATGTTAACAACCACGCTTGACTGGACCCATCAGAAAGATAAAATAACATCTAGCTGCTTTGATCTTTTTTTTTCCCTTAAAAAAATTTAAATATGGTTTTGTCAAAATAAAAAGGGTTAGACTGTTATATTTTTCCATGCTTCGCACTACACACAGGTAATTTAGAAACGATTGTGGGTGGTTGACAGTTAAATCACTCGCCTGTGTAATGTTTGGCGGTTAAAAAGAAGGTTAAAACAGCAGTCTGTTTCGAGCGATTTCTTTTCTTACATTTAGCGTCATCATATCATTTGCAGATTAAATGTTTAAAAAAAAACAAAAACCCGTGGCACAGCCGTAAGCGTACCTGCCTCCTGCTCTGTTGTTGGATCTCAGTATCAGATCGTATATTGTATCAATGGCAGAGGAAATCATAGACCTGAATTATCCACTGTCCACCGAACTGTAGAATACGAATCCGGCCATAGTTAGTGCCTGATAGTTGTGGAACGCAGCGGTGTTAAGGATTTAGACTTTGGTCTACATTATCTGGAGGAATAAAAACATTAACTAAATAAATTGAATTTGATATAATAATTTACACAAAGACAATTCATTCAGTACACTCATGATTAATGCAAAATGCCTGGGTAAGCTACAGGGTAAAATATTATAATATTTTAAAGACCGTTTGCAAACCGTTTTCTTATATTTTTTGAATTGTTAATTTTCCCCTTTTCTTTAACATTGTTTCTTCTTTCAGTGCTTGAATACGGCAAACACTCGTAGTGACGAAAGAAATCTATCCCATGACCCTCAGCACAAAACAAAACATTGTATATCTAGGTCTGCGGGTGTCTGCCTTGCAATCATGCTAGTCTTCCCAATATCGTTTAAGGTGTGTATTTATATATATATATATACAAAAAGCAGACGCTCTGTGTCTGCCGATAATTTCTTCTTCACATTGGCTTTGCTAAGAGAGAGATATTGAGAGAAAAGAAGGACGAGTGAGAAAAATGGATCAGTGGTAGGGTATTATTTATTCAGTACATTTTTAAAAAGCCCAAATGCCCACTTTTTGCATTCTGCAGGTTTAAATGCGCCGTCTTCTAGACTGACAACTACGATGTTAAGAACACCATGGAATCATTTTTGAAGCAAATAGTTTATACTTTTTAGCCCTCAAAACTAAAGGTTGGCCTAAGTTTTTTAGAAAATAATTATCGTCTTGTTTGCAAGCTTCAATATTTGCATCTCAGTTCCGTTTACCAGCCTACCTAGGATAGCAATACAACGCTAAACCGCACCGTGTCATTTCCTCTAGATCCCTGGCTGGGATTTCACTGAAGCCACCTTATAACGGAATGACAAAGACTTGGGGAACGTAAAAGAACTGAGAAATACTTAAGAGAAGACTATTTCAGAAGAATAAAAGATAAAGGGAGATAGGCCGCGCGTAGCTGTGGACGGATGTAGTGCAATTTTAGTTTCTCGGACAAAGGTGATTGAATGGTCCTACTAAACTATGTTCCCGGCCTCTGTATGTGTATGTGTGTGTGAGTGTGAGTGTGGAATGACGAGGAAGATTGTAGGATTGTAGGATTGTAGGATTGGTTTTCTCGTCATCTAATCCAAGCTAACTACTGCGAGGAGAATGTATGTTGAAACCCACACAATAACTTGATGGGCAGTTATCACCAGCTCTCGGGGATAGGTTTGTGTAAAAGAAACAGAAAATCACACTGGTTATTTCTCCTAAACTTGTGAGAAATTGCCATAAGTTGGACTCTTTTTGCAAACCCAAGAGGATATTTTTTTCCTCTAAAGATCAGAAAAAGAATCAAACTCATATTAACTGCTTCTATTCTATTTTTTTTTAAAATTAATTTGTTTATTTTGTTTTTTAATCTTTCTTCAGAAACTTCTGTCAATGTGCTAGTAAAGTTGTGAAAATAATTTTACCAAAATATTTTGCTACGAGGACTGAATGCAGTTTTTTTTTTTCGTTGCAGTTCTAGTTTTGTTCACAGATAGCTCGCCTGATTTTTTTTTTTTAATTTATATTTTTTTTTACGGTTGATTAGCTATTACAAACATCATAGAGCCGCTCTAGGAAGAGTCCTCCTAATAAAACACCCGTCAAGCCTACAGAGCTGCTGGAAAACGAAAGTAAATACAGACCGGAGCGAACATTTTGGATAAAAAATAAAATTACTTTAAGTTTCTGCGTACCTTAAAACGTTAACATTATTAATTCTGGGTAGTCATAGCCGCCACATCTTTTAGTTTATCCCATCTACCTAGTTATATTTCCATTGAAATCCGCTTTAATGTGGATGAAACCTTGTCTCTAAAATCACTATATCGCCACTGTAAATACTTATCGCAAACAAAAGGCTTGAAGTAAAAGACGATCTTTGCAAGCCTCACTACAAATGGACCGCCATATATTCAATCCTTACTTCTTATCTGCCTTAAAAAAAATTACGATATTGTTTTCATCAAATAAATATTATCGATTTGATAAATATTGCTTTTTTACTGCAGGAAGTCAATTATTCTCGTGGCCTTCGAGATTTTCAGTTTACTGCCTAAGATCCATTTTTTCTTCTCACTTCGCTTTAACCACCCGCGACAAAACAAAATAGCTGTGTCGATCTGGTTTCATTTAGTGTCATTACAGATGTAAAGCTTTGCTGTTACGCGAATTTTTTGTGGTATGATTGAGGAGCGGGCGATAATGGACATGGATAAAATGTGTGTATGTGTGGGGGGGGGGTGGGGGGAATTATTACGAAATAACTGGTGGGACACATTTCCGCACAATTTTTAATATTCTCAGGTTCTGGGTTTTTAGCTGGTCTTCTTTTTGGTCTTATTTTGGTCTGTGTTCTATTTTAAACTTTCGCTTGACACTTTACGTCTATCAGTTTCTTTAATACTGTTTGTTCTTCAGGTTGGGTTCTTTCTTCCTTTCTCGTCTCTCATTTTTTTTTCTCTTTCCATCTTTAGATCTTTTTTTTCGGTAAATATCTTTCTCTATTTGCCTGTATGTTGAGTCCAAATATTCCTTCATTTGATTCGCTTTTCTCTAACTCTCTTACCCTCTCTCTTTCTCACTGTCTGTTTGTCTGCTTCACCTTCTTTTTCCCTCTCTTCCTCACTCTCTCTCTCTCTTTTTTTCTCTCTCTATCAAACCAACACACGCTTACTGTACCTCTCTTATCTCTCTCTCTCTCTCTTTCTCTCTTTTTTTTCTCTATCATATCAACACACGATTACTGTCTCTCTCTCTTTATATCTCTTGACTTACCTTCTTCCCATCCCTCTCGTTTTTACTGTCCTTATCACCGCTCGCCCACAATTATGTCTGCCTCGCCGTGCTCATTTTTCGCCTAGCTCCATTATATACAGATGCTCACATTTGCATCATCCCAGACAGTTGTAGTGAGGGAAGATAACGTATTTTCCCCCACCAATGCGCCAATGCGATATAAATAACGTACGGCGATTTAGGCACGGCACAAAGGAAAAAGCGCGCGGTAGCTTCGTTATGACTCACGCTCAGCGGCACGTAAGCTGTCTGGGAAACCTCGCAGTCATGATGCTGTTATTCAATACTATTTAGTTTAAAGCATTTTTGCTTTATCGTCGTAATTGATTTTAAAAACTCTTTAAGTCCAACATATTTGTTCAACCTGAAAATTTCTAGACGCTTTTCTTTCAAAGAATGGCTGCATTTTATTGATCAGAAAATGTGTACTTTGTTTATTTTCAACAAATTTTTGACAGTCCTAAACTAAATAGTATTAAATAAGGCCACCATGACTTTAAATCACACAACCACCTTTAAAAGCGTTGTCTCTTTTGGCGCAAGTTTGAAAAACTAGATGTGAGAGAGAGAGAGAGAGAGAGAGAGAGAGAGAGAGAGAGAGAGAGAGAGAGAGAGAGAGAGAGAGAGAGAGAGATGGAGAGAGTAAGTGAGACTAAGAAAGGAAGAAGGTAGTAGCGAGACAAAGAGCCTGTGTTTAAGCTTGTCAAAGAATGGACAAAGAGTCATTATTGTCTCCATTTGCAGCCTTTTAAGAATCTAGTTAGAGCTGAGAAAAGTTTGGATCATCAGCCGCTAACCCCCATTATCTTTCAGACACGAGAGTCATTAGCGTGGAAAATTATAGTTTGTTGGAATTTTATTTTATATAAGTTGGAGGCCTAAAGATAATCAACATTTTATATTGCATTTTACGCCGTCTTAATGGATAATAGAGAAATAAACAAAGAGCCGGGGAGCTCTATAGATAGATAGAGAGAAGGACATACAGAGATCGAGAGAGAGAGTGAGAGAGAGTGTGAGAGAGTGAGAGAGAGTGTGAGAGAGTGACTGTGAGAGAGTGTGTAAGTGAGAGAGTGTGTATGTGTGTGAGGGAGAGTGTGCGTGTGAGAGAGAGAGTGAGTGTGAGAGAGAGTGTGTGTGAGAGAGAGTGTGTGTGTGGGAGGGAGAGTGAGTGTGAGTGTGAGAGAGTGTGCGTGTGTGAGAGAGAGAGTGAGTGTGATAAAGAGAGAGGGTGTGTGTGTGAGAAAGAGAGAGTGTGTGTGTGTGTGTGAGAGAGAGAGTTTGCGTGTGAGAGATAGAGAGTGAGTGTGAGAGAGTGTTCGTGTGAGAGAGAGTGTGCGTGTGAGAGAGAGAGTGTGTGAGTGTGAGAGAGTGTGTGTGTGTGAGAGAGAGCGCGTGTGTGAAAGAGTGTGTGTGTGTGAGAGTGTGTGTGTGGGAGGGAGAGTGAGTGAGTGTATGTATGAGAGAGAGTGAGTGTGAGAAAGAGAGAGGGTGTGTGAGAGAGAGAGTGTGTGAGAGAGAGAGAGAATGTATGTGTGTGTGCGATAGAGATAGAGACAGATAGACAGAGAAACAGAGAGAAAGAGAGAGAGAGAGAGAGAGAGAGAGAGAGAGAGAGAGAGAGAGAGAGAGAGAGAGAGAGAGAGAGAGAGAGAGAGAGAGAGAGAGAGAATGGCATATTTTCCTCAACAATCGTGATGTTTAGCGCAGATAATGAATGGCAGCCCTTTCATCCCATTCCTTTTGTCCCAGGTTTTATTGTCGTAATAAAAACAGGAGCAGTCATTAGACAGGAAGTGAAGCAAAATTAACAAACAAGCTTTCTAATGGCCAGTAGTTTTTCAACGGCATCATTATGCCACTAGCCGCTTAAAGCCAACCGCAAAGAGAATTTTAAGTATCGTAATTAACTTCTCTATATATTTCAATGTTTCTCTTTGTCTCTCTCTCTCTCTCTCTCTCTCTCTCTCTCTCTCTCTCTCTCTCTCTCTCTCTCTCTCTCTCTCTCTCTCTCTCTCTTTCTCAAATCTTGTAATATTAACTCTGGGTGCCTGCATTTATTTGCATCTCCTTCATTCTGTGCGCTGTACTTTTTCATATTCTGTTTTGTTGATTATTTCCTAACAAAATTTACAAAGGCTAATTTAAAAGAAGAGCAAAGCTTCAGACAAAGAAAAAGTACACAGCTCTTTGCAGTGGAGATGAACATGTCGCTATGACTGCAGAAATGATATTGCTCACCAAGTATTTTAGTACTACCACTGCAGACAGTAGACTCAACTGCTATTAAAGAAACAATTCTATGATCTAGAAAATGACTGGTGAATGTATGTTTCAAAAAAAAACAAATAAAATGATTAAAGATCAGTGTCTGGTTATAAGACTCTTCCACTCATCTTCGAAGGTTCTGAAGCCCATGGTCGACTCCAGGGGGTGACCGCTGTGCACGTTAAGTACAAACCCCTTAAAAAAGGGCGATGTGAGAGGCTCAGTGCCTTTTCTCTTAAAAATTAATACACGTTTCAGCAACAAACAAATGTGACTATAAGATATAGATACACTATATTAAGATAAGTGTTGTTATGGAGAGGTTTAAGATAAGATAAAAGGGTCCAGACGCCTCCACCATGCTTGACATAAGCATTGCCCCTTCAGCGATTAACATTGAGATTATTGTACGAGAGAAGTGATGATCATTTTAAAGTATTTCTTTTTTATGCTCTTAGGTTGTTAGAAAAAAATTACCGCAGTTCCCTATATTACTATTACTACTACTACTACTACTACTACTACTACTACTACTACTACTACTACTACTACTACTACTACTACTACTACTACTACTACTACTACAACTACTACTACTACTACTACTACTACTACTACTACTACTACTACTACTACTACTACAACTACTACTACTAATACTACTACTACTACTACTACTACTACTACTACTACTACTACTACTACTACTACTACTACTACTACTACTACTACTACTACTACTACTACTACCACTTCTACTACTACTACTACTATTACTACTACTACTACTACTACTACTACTACTACTACTACTACTACTACTACTACTACTACTACTACTACTACTACTACTACTACTACTACTACTTGTAACTGATCCAGGCAGAGGTTTTGTGTCACAATCTTGTAGATTGAAAATGTTCCGTGATGTTGTTATGGTTCAGTCATAACAGTTGCACACTTGTGCATATGTATATGTGATATTATGCAAGTATGTTAGAGCTATCGACTTGTTTACATTTTCACCTTCCTTACTTTAGCTAGCTAGACATAACTTTTTTGACAGTAGTATCAACATAGACGTGAAATCATTGATTTTTTTGTTCTTTTGATTTGCCTCGAAATATTTTTTAAATGATGTTTAATATAGCGACATCTACTTTAGATAAAACACGGACTGTTAGTGATATTCATTTCCTACAAAATGATCTCATTTAAATTCTTCTGTTGGTATTATTACACGCTGACCATTTCATAACATCGAAGGCATTTCTTTCAGATCTGCTAAGCATTTCAAGCATCGTCAGAACTATGCTATGCGTATGCAAAATATTCATCAAAACTCGGTTAAGACTCTAAGATTCAGACCTTTATAGTTCTAATTTAAAACGCTTGTCCACAATCATAACAGGCAACTGTATGTAAAAAGAAGATGAAAACAGTTACCAACTTGAACTTAAGGACAATGAACTAAGTTAAAATGTCATCTATGTCAAATACAATTATTTCTACTCAGTTTATTGCCCTTCAGTTCAAGTTGGTGACTGTTTTCTACTCTTTTCATTTTTCTCAAACATCTTCGGTTACCCCTGCATCTTCACTCTCTATCTTTCTCTATCTCTCTATCGCTCTCTCTCTCTCACACACACACACACACCCTTTCACTGTGTTACATCGATAGTTTCTTCTTTATTGCGACTTTAACGCTTTAAGTATTATCAAAAGCAGCTTTAGAACTATATTGACGACGAAAAAAAGAAAATCTCGTTGAGAAACTGGGAGTTGCTAAATTGTGAGTCTGAATCATTCTAATCCCTACTTATATATTAAAAAAAAAAATAGTGCTCATTGTGTGCTCCCCTCCTCGGATTTTCGCCTATCTCCACAGACTTATTCAGACACTTGGAAATTACAAAATAGTTTTTTTATGAAATACTTTACATTAGATTAAAGACATAACCTCCATTTTTTAAAAAGCAATGTTTTGTTGACATTAATTAAAAATTAGACCTTTGATATTATTTGTTCTTCAATGTACGCCTCCCGCAATGGCCATCAACTTCACTAGATAGCGGTAATTCTAAAAAGTTTGATCGTTGCCAATCAGAACAAACTTACACATTGATCGTTGCCCATCACCACAGACTTACACAGTCACTTAAAAATAACAAAACATTAGGGACATGATCCCCACTTTTTAAAAAGCAATGTTTTGTGTCAATAGATCAAAATTAGACCTTTGACATTACTTTTTCTTCAATTTAGATCTAGATCTACCTCTCCCGCATAGCCTAAGCCAACCAGCGATAAGACCACCTCAGTCGAAGTGATATAATTAACTGTGGAAAATAGATCGATATGACGACGGCAGGTGAGAAAAAGAGACGCCGTTTAAGACAATCCAGATACGCAGAAACACTCAATCAAAATCAAATCCCCCAACCACACCAACAAACAACACTTGATCAACCATCCATATCTATTGATACTGATCGAAATCTAGATCTAGATCTACGACAAACTGGATCTAGATCTATAGATCAACTAAGATCTGATCCAGATAGTGAAAACAGACGTAGCTCTAGATCTCCACAACGTAGACCCAGCTTTAGATCTGTTACACCACCACACATTGATCTTTGCCCATCACCACAGACTTACACATTGATCGTTGCCCATCACTACAGACTTACACATTGATCGTTGCCCATCACCACAGACTTACATATTGATCGTTGCCCATCACCACAGACTTACACATTGATCGTTGCCCATCACCACAGACTTACATATTGATCGTTGCCCATCACCACAGACTTACAAATTGATCGTTGCCCATCACCACAGACTTACACATTGATCGTTGCCCATCACTGCAGACTTACACAGTCACTTAAAAATAACAAAACATTAGGGGACATGATCCCCACTTTTTAAAAAGCAATGTTTTGTGTCAATAGATCAAAATTAGACCTTTGACATTACTTTTTCTTCAATTTAGATCTAGATCTACCTCTCCCGCATAGCCTAAGCCAACCAGCGATAAGACCACCTCAGTCGAAGTGATATAATTAACTGTGGAAGATAGATCGATATTACAATGGTAGGTGAGAAAAAGAGACGGCGTTTAAGACGATTCAGATACGTGGAAACACTCAATCAAAATCAAATCCCCCCCCAAACACACCACCACAAACAACACTTGATCAACCATCCATATCTATTAATACTGATCGAAATCTAGATCTACGTCAAACTGGATCTAGATCTATAGATCAACCAAGATCTGATCAAGAAAATAGACGTAGCTCTAGATCTTCACAACGTAGACCCAGCTTTAGATCTGCTACACCACCACACGAAGCAGATAGACCCATACGGATTAGATCTCCACCGCTACCGCCTTCACCTTACATCAGACAGACATTTTCTACACTTACACCGCCAACTGCCCCAAACCATGACAATATCAATATTGTTGCCCACAATATTAGGGGAATGACAAAGATATGCCATTATTGTGACGCAAAATTGTGTCCACAGAAGCATCCTCACTATGCTGTGCCAATGGTCAAGTTAATTTACCCCCCTTACAAACTTTACCAGAACCTTTACACCAGCTGTTTGTGGGGGATACTGCAGAATCTAGATATTTTCGAAATAACATGCGAAGTTACAATTCAGCTTTCGCCTTCGCTAGGCAATGGCGCAGAAGAAGTCCACAACGATATTTGAAAGATAGCAATACAAATTCCAACTGCGCTTTGCCAACACGATACAGAAGCCCTCATCACCTCAGTTTACAACGACTTCAATGAAAATTACACTAAAGAAGAATACCTGTCCCAAAGAGCAATTTGAGCAACAACACATGAAAATGTAGACCCCATCAATGATAAAAGAATAAAAAAATCAACCTCTGCTACTGGGCACACCTACAACAGTGCAGACTTAATAGCAAGTGGAGATGCAGATCAAAATCTTTATCCTATTGAATTCCTCAATAATCAAAACCCAACCGGCTTACCTCCACATCAACTAAAACTCAAAGTTAACACACCAGTGATGCTCTTACAAAATTTGAATCCATCTCAAGGACTCCTCAACGGCACACGCCTTCTGATTAAAACACGAGGAAGAAGAGTCATTCAAGCCAAAATAATGACAGGTACACACGCTGGACACATTGTATTCATTCCACGTATTGCACTAGCAACAACAAAAGACTGTTATCTCCCATTCACACTCACTAGGATACAGTTTCCAATAAAAACGTTCTATGCCATGACTATAAACAAGTCACAGTGCCAAACTTTTACAAAAGTTGGAATTTATCTTCCACAGTCAGTTTTCACACATGGTCAGTCGCATGTAGCTATGTCAAGAGTTAAAAGCTATTACGGTTTACAATTTGCATTGGCACCGCCATCAGAGAACTCTTTGACTATAACAAGCTACACCAATAATGTTGTCTTCAAATCAGCATTAATATTTTAGTGGTGAGTACAATAATTTTCTGTTAAATTTATTTATACATGGTTATTGATTTATACTTTCAAACCTGCGAATTTGCAGGCTTTCAACTAGTATTTTCTAAAATTCTTGCTTTGGGCTCAGCGAGTGCTTAGCTTTTTGCCTTAATATTGAAACAAATTCTATAACTTATCTTATAAAAGGCAACGTCGATATCTTTGTCCGCTACCTCTTCCAAAGCTTTTCTTTGTACAGTGATGAAGTTTACTTAATTTTGATCAGCCAAGATCAGTGTTCCACGAGGCAGTACAATATTTAAGAAAAAAATGTATTGTTTTCCGGCAAAAGGTAGTTCTGCTTACGTAACAGATTGAAAAAAAATCACTTTATTCGTCCAAAATCATCTTAATTCAAAAACGAAATGTTATACATTTGGAGCCGATAACTTGATAAAAAGTGCTTCATTTTTTTATTCTTTATTATCGTTCAAGCAATTTGATTAGGTCTACATTGGATTCAAATCCTATTAATGAGGGTGTTTATGACTGCATAGAAGTGGATTTGTTAAAAATCCATGCAACTAGACATATAAAAATAGAAAAATATGGTATTATATTTTAGGGGTTTGCTTTATCTTTTTTCAAGCAAAAAAGCAAAACAAAAAACTGTTGGGATCGTTAAAAAAAAAGGATAAAATATTGGAAAAGCTTTCGACGGCACAGATACTCAACTTAAAGATTTCTTTGCAAAGGAAGCTTTTCTAAGCATGACATAACCAGATCAGGAAACAAACTAGGAACATTTTACGGCAAATGGAAACAAGAAATGAAGTTGCCGCAGGGAGAAAAATTCTTTACTTTTCATCAACAACAGAATGCAATCTATGTATTATCTATAAACGGGAATCACCGCTTGCAAACTCGAAATCTTGCTAAAATCCTTGAGATTTGAGTGCATCAATCTTTGTGAAAACAATTTTTGTTGGGTTTTGGTTTTCAATAACTAACTCGTTGTCAACTAAATTTTTCCGAGTTTTTATCGACGGGATTTGATAAACCTAGTTTTAGCCTTTGAGTATATATCCGCTTCAAAATATAATACTGCGCAATTTTACTAAATATAGTCCAGGATGAGACTAAAAAAAAACAGGTTTATGCTTGGACTATAAAAGTTAAAGGCGTTAATCAGCGTGACACCAAATACCTTGGAATGTGAATTGGCTGAAGAAAAAACACATCAAAAAGTTGTAACGGACTAACTGAGAAAATATAAAAGGTTATCAATATACCCATAAGACCTCAGTCTATCAAAATCTCAGGTCTAGCTGTGGAAGAGACAACTTCCGAGGAGAAAGATGGAGGCCAAGAAGAAAATCAAAGAGAACAATTCCACTTTCAAAGTCTTTAGGACATTATAATCCACTATGAAAAGAGGGTCTTTTTTTCCATTTGGAATATTTTTCACACCAACCAGAAAAATTCAACGTGTTGCAAACACCGCTTGGAGTTATCATGAGGATCTCTGCTTGCTTGATATGCTTCAAACTTTCCATCTCTGGGTCGTGACAAACGTTTGATCTCGATGGCAGCGGTTTAATACCTCCTCGTATCAGACGGAGAATAATTTCATGCGTCCATTTTATCTTGCGAAAGAAAAATTATTTTGCTTTAATACATTTTTAAGCGTTTTCCTTCTACCCATTGTTTAAAGACCAGATATCTGAGGTTATATTTATAGATGTAAAATCTTTTTTCTTCCGATCTGTCTCAGATAATCAATTTATTTAATATTTTCAAGATGTCGATAAGCTATCTTTTAATCTTCTCTCTCTCTCTCTCTCTCTCTCTCTCTCTCTCTCTCAATTCATAATCACCTCACCCTCTCTGTCTTTTCATAATCATCTATCTCTGTCTATTCATAATCATCTCTCTTTCTCTCTCTCTCTCTCTCTCTCTCTCTCTCTCTCTCTTTCTCTCTGTCTATTCATAACCATTTCTCTCTTTCCTCTCTCTGTCTGTCTGTCTGTCTCTCTCTGTCTATTCATTATCATCTCTCTGTCTATTCATGAAAATTTCTCTCTCCCTCCCTCTCTCTTTCTTTCTCTTTCTCTCTCTCTTTCTGTGTCTCAATTTTTCTCTCTGGTTACGTACACTCAGAGTTTTTGAGCTATTCTCCAAATCCTGAACATCTATTGAACAGTGAACATGAACTTATAGAGTTTCGCACCGGTGCCATCTATTGATCAGCTGTGGGGCGATCACTTCTCGGTAAAGTTGATTTGCATCTCAATCTCTGCCCTTCTTTCTGCGAGTTTGATATATGTCAAATGTTATTTGTTATCATTATAACCAGCGACGGGGTTATTTGACAAGAGTTGAATTAAAAATGGACATGTAGAATGGATATGCTTATAAATCAAATAGACGGAACAAATTAGGGTTTGAAGCAAACGGATTCATCATGAGGAAAGATGGAGGGAGTGGAAAGGAAAGACTAAGAGTGTGAATTTTCTCTGGCATTATAAAGAATTTTTCATATTTCTGTTAGTATACATTTATCGTCTCTCACCATTTATCTCTCTCTCCCTTTCTCTCTCTCTCTCTCTCTCTCTCTCTCTCTCTCTCTCTCTCTCTCTCTCTCTCTCTCTTTGAACATAGAAATAAAGAAAGCAGTCAAACAACGTTAGAGGCTAAGACAGACGAAGCTAGATCTAAGGATCTAAAGATGCAAGTGACTGAAAATAAAGTAATAAGTAGTATAGAAAAATGGAATGAACCTGCATCTCGATGGGTGCCGCATCGAGGCGCAGGTTCGATCCCTGTTCATTCCATTTGTTCTTATGTTTTCACGTCTTTCGTCTTATTTGTCGGTCTCGAGCTAGATCTACGTTGTGATTGATTTTTCTAAACTTCTTCTTTCTCTCTGTCTCTGTCTCTCTCTCTCTCTCTCTCTCTCTCTCTCTCTCTCTCTCTCTCTCTCTCTCTCTCTCTCTCTGTCTCTCTCTCTCTGTCTCTCTCTCTCTCTCTCTCTCTCTCTCTCTCTCTCTCTCTCTCTCTCTCTCTCTCTCTCTCTCTTTTTCTCTCTACTAAAATGATCTTACTTATTGCCTCAAATTTAGTTATTCTCACCACTGGAGAACCAGCCTCGAGCGCACTCATATGCTACACACCTCTACATCCGCAATAACCATGCACTACCCTCTGTTGGGTCTGGGTGACGAAGGATAATAATATTTAGGTAAATAGTTTTTCAAAGGCAAATACGACAAGTTCTGATACTGAGATAAAACCCAATTACTAATACGTCGCGCTCACGACTGTGTCATGATTGTTATTTTTTGCCTTGTTATTTCAACAATGTTCAATCCGAACCCACCGATCTTAAAGCTGGAAACAGCCAAAGCTCATGCACGATACACCTATTGAAACTCCCTGCATTATAAGGCCGAACTCGTGTGATCTGCACCACTCCCAATATTTATAATATATTCTCTACTTATTCTCTCTGTATATACCAGCCTGGTAAAACACAAAAAAGCTCATTTCAACATAAGTGGAAAAAAAATAAAACATCAAGGCAGATAGAATCTATTTTATCTTGTTAACATGTCCACTCAAGCGTAGTTGTTAACATTTCAGGATGAGCCATTTGTGATTCAGTCTGGAATAAAATTTAAGCATTATCACCTAAAAAAGTGTTTTTTTACAAAGATAACAAGCGTGCCCTGAACAGGTCGCATAAACAAAGTTTCCCAGCTTCCTTGAGGCAAGGCTAGGCGAGACAACAACAAGCCGATTCTCAAAGAAGATTACCGGGAACAACAAGTTTTTCAGGTCATTATGCAATTTTTAAAAAAGTTAAATGATTATTATACTCGTTGTTATAAAACTGAGGTTAAAAACAATTTCTTGAATTCTCAAATATTATTTACTCACAAACATATTTTTTTTTTATTTGTTTGATATTTCGTTACAGGCTTACACCAAATTGTTTTCTTCTTAACCTAGGATAATAAACTGCCTGAGATAAATGATGTCGGTTTTTAATAAATTTCAAAGAAAGCTTCTGCAAGAAAAAGTCCATTTTTTTCCTATCGGTAGATTCAATTTTCATTTATAAAAATGAAACAAGGAAAAAGTTACAAGTATGCATTATTTCGAGGTTCCACATTGTTTGCTAATGAATACACGAAAAAGCTTAAATTTATATTCCTGTTAAAAGTGTTTAACCTTTTTTAACCTTTCATAATCGCTGTCAGTGAAAGGATAAGACACAATTTCTAAAGCCATTTTTTTAGTGTATCGTTTATCCGTGTGGATTTTTGTTGAACAGCCATTATCATACGACAGTATTTCAGAACTTATCTAGCTGAAAGTGTTATTCAACAGTAAAGCTTTGCGAATTGCAGTTGAAATTATCAAAATCCTGAGCTGCCGATTTTCCTCCGACTGATCAATCTCTGAACCCTCCATGGAGAACGGCTACCAGCTAGCATTTGAAAGTACACGTCGTCTTTTTCCTTATTTCATTTTGACGCTAGAGCGCTTTAGGGTGGGCAGAATCTTTGGATAACTGGTACAACAAATCTCCATTGCGGCATGTATAACATTGTCAAGGTTTGTGAGGTTGGAGATCTAGAGACAGAGCGAAATGTTAAACCAGTTGCACTATGGACATTAT